>MU527382.1:1598877-1717893 GCA_024362625.1 Silurus asotus
GATAAGTAGATACCACCAAGCGGCAATCAGAAAAAGTTCAAAACAGCACACATGGCTCTACTCTGATTGGTGGTTTGCTGCATGTTGAAACATTTGTATCCACCTAAAATTAAAAAGAAACTACAGATTTTACAAAATGTAGTTGAGTAAAAAGTTTTTGACATTTTAAATGATATTTGACTTTTGGAAAAAATACAGAAAAAAGTATGGCGGTAAAGAAAAAAATGAGGGAGATACAGAGAATAAACCGATCAATCATAAGGTCTTCAGTAAGCAGCTACAAACCAGACATCGACCACACACACACACACATACACACACACACACACACACACACACACACACACACACACACACACACACACCCTACTGACCCAGAGCATTGCTGCTCTCCAGGGAGTGCAGGTGTGTAGTCACGCTGTGCTAAGCAGCTAAGCGTAGCTTGTACTTCACACACGACTGCGCTGCCATGTTTATTTATTTTTATTTGTTTTTATTTATTTATTTACCTCTCACTTTATTTCAGTTTTTTAGATGGCTTAAAAATTGCCATATTACAAACTATGTGATCACATGATCAAAATTTCAATGAGGGAATAAATTTTTGTTCATTTTAGGCCTGCCTCTGGATAGTGTTCTCTTCGACTGGAGGCCACCCTGTGCAGCTTGGGACAGTTTCCCATCAACACCTTGGGTGGTTCCATGAAATTCCGAAGTAAGAATGGGTGCTTTGAGGATGGATTGGACTGTAGTTAATGTCAACAGTCTCCTACACTGACCCAGGAATACAGTTCGCTTCTGATCATCAACACTGTCCGCCGCAACATTGTATATCTGCTTCAAATGGACATTCGGTGCAACCCAGATGAGGATGGGTTCCCTCTTAAATCTGGTTCCTCTTAAGGTTTCTTCCTTATGCCATCTCGGGGAGTTGTTCCTTGCCACAAGTGCTCATCAGGGACAAACTTACTTACAAAGAACATATTTACTCTTACCACATCACCACACTGTCTGTGTAAAGCTGCTTTGAGACAATGTTCATTGTTAAAAGCGCTATACAAATAAAAATGAATTGAATTGAATTGAATTGAATTGTAAAATTTGGGAGCAAATACTTTAATAAAATGTATAAAAAATTTAAAAGACAGCATATTATTTTCCTCTGTCTTTTTGCTAATTTTATTATCTTTAAAATATTTAAATATTTTAGACAAACAGTCCTAGAGTTTAGCACTGTATACTATGCAGCAGCTTAGTGACAATAAAGACATAATGTGCTAGCATGACAGTAAAATAGCATATCCAATTCTCAGGAGCTGCAGTCTTTATACAGCATATACTGGTAAGACTGTGCATTTTTCCGTCCTCTGATTGGTTAGTCAAAGGGAAACTGTTACAGCCAAATTTCACTGGCATAACACGTCTGTAGCGCTTTGCACACATTAATACATCTTAAAAAAGCCTTTTTTTTATGCCTATAGAGGAAAATAATTTTTTGATTTTAAGATTTGATGGTTTCTATAATTGCGACGTAATCGTGGTGGTATTAAGAGGTAGATAAAGTCAGGTAAATCCCCACTGAAGGCCCAGGTACCAACTGCATGCCTGCTATTGCTAGCATGTACATTAAATGTCATATGTATGATAACCTATTGTTAAAGTAAAGCAAGCATAACAGTAGCTATGCACTATTGACACTTTTCATATCAGCTAATAGTTTGGATGTCTTTATATATATATATATATATATATATATATCTTTATAGCTGTTAGTGTATGGTTAACTGAGCCTTTTGTTGGAGTACAATAGGCATAATATTAGCATGCAAAGAAATCTACCTCAGAAAAACATTTGTGACACATGTTCACAACAGGCTTTGTTTACAAATCATTACAAGCTTTGTTCAGGCATTTAGCATTAGTTTATACCTCAGAATTTAAACCTTTCTGTTATAAACCTCACTGTTGTCATAAAACTGTTGTTTAGCTGTACAGTAATCATCCCTTATGTGCATACACCTGAAATCACAGTTTGTGCTGAAATCACAGCGGATATCTGATGATTGCATGTCTCTTGTTAGCATGAACGTTGAATAAGATATGAAATCAAACTTTGAACAGATTTGTGAGTGTTCCTAACTACTGACAACAAGAGAAACGGTCTTGTGTTTTTACAAAAGAAAATATAAATTATTCCGTTAAACACAATACACAATAAGACATTTATGTCAATTTGTGCTGAAAGCATCAGAGTTGGAGCGGATGCAAGTGCAAGGAAAAATGTTTATTGAAACAAGCACCCAATCAAAATCAGCAGACAAAAGTGTAGTCAGAAACAGACAGGGTCCTGGCAATAAACAAGCAACAAAACATAGGCAAAACGGAAGTCGAGATAAGGCAAAGTGCAAGCAAGTTTAAAAACCATAAACATGACAAAATGTATAACTTACAAAACAACAGCTTGGCAAAACGGTGACCTGAACAAGTTACTTTGCAAAAACTTAGGTAAAACAAAGGTATACAAACATTGAACAAATGCAACAGTGAAACCGTGAAGACATTAACCAATAACGAGACATGGGTGAAGACATCACATGAATGAAAACAAAACACAAGTAAAATGAAAAACAAAACAAAAATCACATAAAACCTAAACACAGAAATGCATATTTGCGTTCTGAGCAGGCATGCGCATTGTAGCAGCTAGTGCTCATAGGGCATGCATGACATACATGCTGCTGCAGCGAAGGAGGAAAATCTCTGTTATAACCCCCCTCCAAAAGGCATGCCTTCTCGCAGTCCTGCCCCTGTGGCCAAATGTTCATATTAGACCCTTTTTCTGGAGGCTTGCATTGTTTTTGCATGGACACTGGGACAGGCTCTTTGGGGACAGGTTGCTGGAACTTGGCTTGGAAGGCCTCTGGTGTGAGCAGGTCACAAAGGGAGGCCACAGGTTTGCCTGCTGGTGTGTGCAGGTCATTGGTGGAGGTGACACTTTTTTCCTAGCTTTGACTGATTTTGTGGGCTGCTGAATTGCACTTGGCTAAAGGTCCGCTTGTGTGCCCTGAATTGAGCTTGGCTGGAGGGGACACACTGTTGACCTCTGACATAGAGTTGACGTAGAGTTGGTGCCAGGGTTAGAGTTAGGTGCCAATTTTAAACATTAGCCACTGATTCTCCCTAAGCTTTGAGTCCAGCGAATGCTAAAAAGTAAAAATGGTTTTGCTTAAAAAAGTTACTTCCAGTTGCAAAGGTTTAAGGGGAGGAACAGAAATTTATTAAGGGAACATAAAAGAGTCAAGCTCAGGCATGACCATCACTTGGTGCTTACTGTCTGCATCTATGATACCGGCGAAGTGATCTGTCATGTCAATGTGTGCTAACAGCAGGATAGCAAGGGTGGAGACATTACATAAATTAAAACAAAACACAAATGACATAAATCAAAACAAAAGCACATTTAACATAGAGTAAACACAGAAACACATACTCACAGGATTTGTGGCGGCTAGCATTTAGAGTGTGGGCCTTGGCTATGCCACTAATGCCAGTAAAGGAGGGGACTCACCGGCAAATAAAATGTACAATGCTGAATACATTTCATTAAAACAGCAATAAGTCATAACATTGTTATTTTAACTTTATGACAATAAAGTGAACAACTCTTATCTCGTTATCATGTCACCTGTTAGTGGGCAGCAGGTAAAAATTTTGTTGTCAAAGTTGAATGTGTTTGAACTAGGAAAAACAGGCACGAGTAAAAATTAGAGCGAGTGTGACAAGGGCAAAATTGTGAGAATCTTCAAAACTGCAGCTTTTGTGGCATGTCCCTGGTCTTCAGTGGTCAGTATTTATCAAAAGTTGTCCAAGATAGGAACAGTGGTGAAATTCAGTTAACACTTTGCAGCTACATAATTGAAATCTAAAGAACAAAATTAAGTAAACATGAAGTCAGATGCGGTTGATGAAAAATTGGAATTAAATGATTTGGTTTGGAGATATTGTACAATATCAATGTTACAACCTTAGCAGGAAATTTTTCTTTTAAACTTCTCCACCGTGGATGAATCAACATCAACATTGTTTTTATCACCATCATCATCATTGTCTTCCTGTACTATCAGAAAATCAGATTACCAGAAAAACCACAACAACCACTTGATAAAAATAGGATGTCATCTTTAATGCTAGATGAAGTGGGGTTTTTTTTTTCCAGCAAAGCGACACATCCGATGAACATCTGAAGATCAAAAAAGCTGCTGAGTTGTGAAAAGTCAAGTTGAAAAGGGAGACTTTTTTTGGTTTTTCTCATGTTGTCTCCTTGATCTCTTCCTCACACAAAGAAGAGTTTTGTGTTTCAGAGCTTTGCATCATATGAGGCTGGCCTCCATCACCGTTTCACTGGACTTGAATTCTCTTCCCTCTGTGGACGGAACTAATCAACTGCAATTAAACCTTTTATTAACCTTTTTGTTATTTATTATTTATAATTTAGCAACAATAGCGGTAATTAGCTGGATGCTTGTTTTTTTTTTCTGTTACACAAAGTGAAGGTTTATGGATGTGGTGAGGGAAAACATGCATGTAGTAGTACATCTGCATGCATGCAGATGTAGAGGACAGAGTAGTATGGAGACGGATAATCAGCTCTGGCGACCCCTAATGGTAGCAGCCAAAAGAAGAAGAAGAAGAAGAAGAAGATACAAAGCAAAGGATCCAGAACGATTTTTAATCAACCTTGTTGGTCATAAGAGTTTTTAAAAAAGTATATATTATGTACAATGAAGTTTCAAACGCAAGCAACTAACTAAAAATGTACATACAAATTAAAATAAAATAATAGAATGGACTCCACAAGATGGCGCTGCTAAACTAAAATGAGACAGATTAGCGTGTATAAATAATTGTAAAAATAAAATTAATACGTTTTAGCATGCACCTGGTCATGTGGTTATAAGTCTAATTGCAGGTAGAATTAAATAGAGCAAAATGAGACAGAGCACATCACTATGTAACACAAGAGTCTGACCCAAAAGCTTTTGTGTATTTCACACAACTGGCTTTTTTTGCTGGCTTTCATTTCATCTGAACTTAATCAATAATCACGTTTTAACATACCATCCAGATCAGCAGGTCATAGTTCCTCTTGCTTGTTTTAAAAAAAAGGACATTAGACAGCAGCATGACACTTAAATATATATATGTGTGTGTGTGTGTGTGTGTGTGTGTGTGTGTGTGTGTGTGTGTGTGTGTGTGTGTTTGTGTGTGTGTGTGTGTGTGTGTGAATATATATATTCAATTTGAGTCATATATTTATTTGTATGTTTGTATGTTTGTTTTTTGAAACAAGTAATAAAAGAAAAGAATTATTCAGCCAGAAAAGCTTACAAAAGGTGTTTCTGAAGCAGATAAACAAAAAGGGAATGGAAAAATGTAACATGATAAAAAAAATTTTTTTGTGGCATTGGGTTTGTGAATAGTATAAGAATATAAATATTATTTAACGAAAAACTATATTTTAAAAAATTAAATAAACCCAGGTAACTTTTTTTTTTTTTTTTTTTTTTTTTTTTTGCTCATGTGCTTCAAAGTTCAAGATTAAATGAACTTGAAAAAGCTACTGAAGGATAATAAATAACAAATTTCATTAGAATGCTTCTAATGTGATTCTGATTAAATACTGGTTTTTGCATATAAAAAATTGTTTTGTGCACAAACCATATATTAAGGTCAGTGATGTTTTCATAATACACATTGTTGTGAATCTAATTAATTAATCAAATATTTTTTTTTTTATCTTTGACACTACAGCAAACATGACATGTTAAACGTTGTGACCGAGATTTGCCTTGGACAGTTCTTCCTGTTTCTTTTTCTTCTCTGTTTTATTACTGCAAGTGTGTGTGTGTGTGTGTGTGTGTGTGTGTGTGTGTGTGTGTGTGTGTGTGTGTGTGTGTGTGTGTTTACCCGGTGTCTACTCAGCTTTTTTTTTTCAAAAACTTTGATTTTGGTTCCCTATAGTGTAATGGTTGAAAGTTTTTAGGGGCCGTGAGAAATTATTCTTCTTGTGCATTTTTGTTTGTACGGGCAGGCATTGCTTTTATTAAAGTATAAAAAAGAAAACTGAACAAATGAGAAGCTGTTAGCCTGAGAGTTAAATCACATCACCTTTAGAAGTGACTGAAGGCTCACCTCACTCCTTCTCTGTGTCTATATGTAAAAATGTTGTGTAATAAAACATTTAAAAAAAAACACCAATAGAATGATATAGTGATGGTTTATTTGGAGTTCTGATTCATGGTCATTGTGAGTTTTAGTCATTTTCCCAAAATTCTGAGTCACACATTGTTTATTCTTCATCTCTCCGTCAGTAGGTGCAGCTTCACTCATTTACTTTTGTCCTTTTTTGTCCTGCTGGGAGAACATAGCACCCAGCTAATCTCATCAGCGCAGAGCTAATCACACTGTTCCAGACCTGAAAACCATTTCCACAACGTCAGCATCCATTTCCTGTTCATCCACAGCTCACTTCCTTTGTCTGAACCTAAAGAATGATGCAGAGCAAACAAAATTCTTTACGATTTTTTACCATTTTTCAGCACTTTTAATAATTAAATTGTTTATAATATGCTTTAATATGACACTTATTAAAGGTTTTGGTGACAGGTTCATTTTGTATGTTTTAACATATTAATAGCCACATTCATGATGTCACCGATTGTATAGCATGCTTATTAGTACACATTAACCAAAGAAAGTCTGATCAAAATTATTCATCAATATATATATATATATATATATTAAACATACAAATCAATATATCCTTTTATTTTATAATATATTTTTTAATTTCAATAATTCAGAATTTTTTATTGGTCTGTCTGTGTACCTGCCTGTCTATTTTTTGGCACAGTTTCACAGACCTGCAGCTAAAAACACAGTTACAGAAATCCTCCTTTGGGTGTTTAGAAATCCAGCATTCAGTGTGTCTGTCTATCTGTGTGTGCGTGTATGTATGTGTGTGTGTGTGTGTGTGTGTGTGTGTGTGTGTGTGTGTGTGTGTGTGTGTGTGTGTGTGTGTGTATTCTGAGGAACGTCCATTCTCTCAGCAGGATGTTGGAGGTCGAAGGCTATAAATGGGGATGTTGCTACTGTTTGAATTGTAGGAAGTGAATTTTAGCTCAACACTTAAAACAAATGGCTTTCAGTGAGACATTGAAGTACACCTGAGCCACACTAAGACATAATGAAACACACCAAGACATTGATACATGCAAAGAGAAGGAAGCACTTGCAGGGTTGCAGGAAGTATGGCACTGAGACGCAGCATCTCGTTCCCTCTGGGAACCAGTGTTACAGATGTTACCTTCAGGAACTCGAGCTGAGTTTGGGAACAAAAGTAAAACACTGCCAGACTGACAAATCCCTGTCTATTGTGGATGGGCACAGCTAGGTCAAATGACTGAGGGGCCAAGAATGGCACTAAGGTCAAGGCTGTAAGACCTGACACAGGTCAGAGGGGTGGACCAGCCAGCAGATTTGCAAATGTCCTTAAGAGAAACTTCAGAGGAAAAGACTTTAGAGGCCCACCACACTTAGGGGCCAATTGAGCCCTGACCCCAAAAGAAGCAGGGAGACAAGAGGACTCGTAAGAAGAGGAAATAGCATCAACAATCCACCTGCTGAGGGTCTGCTTGTCCGTAGGAATAAAAACAGTTGGTCTGATACCTGAGAGCAAAGCAATGGGGGGGACGGCATATGGCCACCCCTGCACCCTGACTTGCAGTTCGAGAGGAGCTGGATGAGTTAGGACAAGGAGCAAGGAGCTCCCAACACAAGGCTCTATGACAGGAACCGTGTCTAAGACCCGTAAGACTTGCTGCGTGACCTTGTTCATGTGGAACTGGTTGTCCCTCTGGAAAAAGCAGTTATTAAAACTGCTTCACAGTAAGTGACTGGTCTTTTTTCATGCTCTTGAAGGCTGTGAGGATCAACTTAATCCCAGCAGGAGACAAGTGCCCCTGCATTGTGGTCAAATCCCACACTACACCCAGATAGGTGGTCCTCTTCACTGGAGAAAGCACACTTTTTGTGGTATTTATTTTTAACCCCAACTCCTTCATGTGGGAGAGAACAACATTGTGATGCCGAATTGTCAACTGAGCTCCAATTGAGCTAGTATCAAACAATCTTTTATATAATTCAGTATGCTGATGCCCTGGAGTCTCAGGGGAGCCAGAGCAGCATCCACACACTATGTGAAAGTGCGAGGAAAGAGTGCAAGGCCAAACGGCAGTGCTCAATATGGGTAAGCTTTGCAAACAAACCTCAGGAACGTTCTGTGCAGAGAAAGGATTGGTATACCAAAGGCCCACTGAAGCCGCTACATTCCCGGGTGGAAGCTGAGGGAGGCACTCACTGAAGATTGCCGTGCCATGAAACATTGTGTGGCAAACAATCTGAGGGCACAGAGAGGAGATGGGCACAATGTATTTAGTTGTACAGGACCTCTTTGTCCAAGCCCTCTTATTAAAGATAACAGTCCTTTTATCCATCACTTCGACTTAGAGCGCCACCTAGAGTCCCTAGAGTGGGGAGTGCAGGTGGACAGCATCGCTGAACAGGTCAGTAGGCATGACAGGCACATCCAGGAGAAAAGCTCTATCTCTGTAATTGAGATCAGAGATTGTTAACCACAAGTGCCTCTCAACACCCACCAGAGCTGCTATAGACTGGCCAATGGCTTTAGAGGTCTCCTTAGTGGCCCTGAGAGACAGGTCTGTAGCCCGATGCAATTCTAAGATGTCGTCATTCCTCATCTCATCTCCCTCATCTATATATATATATATATATGCCTTGCTCACCAGAGCCGAGGAGGTCCTTTAAGGGCTTGGTGGGCAGTACCAGTGCCTCAAGAGACGATGCAGGCCAAGCAATGTTAAGCTTGGAAACTGCACAAGTTACTACCTCCAAAAGCTTCTTGAACTGTACTCCTTGAGCGGAGTGTACACAGGGACATTCATTTGCAGTGCAAGCATCCGGATTCCTCGAGCACCAACCGAGCTTGCTCTGCTCCTAGACATGCTACACATGGACTGTAAGACCACTTGCCTTTGTTTTGCTTTTTAATTTTTTCTTTTTTTTTGTTTTTGTTTTACTGACTTACCAATACTTACCTGTGGCAAACAAACAAACACACACCAAGAGTGCTTCCTGAACATACAAAAGCTAGGGCCATCATCACTGCATGTGCTTTTATAGCTTCTTGGTTGTCACCCCGCCAGTGACGTTGTGGTTTTAGTTGGACTGATTACCCACGTGGTTCAGTGCGTGGTCATGCAGAGGCATTCCCAAAGCGTTGTTAACATAGCTTAAGTTCCTGAAGGGGAAACACACTTTTTTCTGTTATTTGCAGTGAATCTTTGATGGACTGTACTATGTTTAGGCCAACAGTTAGATGCAAGGCCTCATTCTAGAATTATTGTATTTTAAACATATTCATTTATATTTTAATAAACTGTGTTATAGTTTGACATAATCTAAAAGTCTCTCTCTCTCTCTCTCTCTCTCTCTCTCTCTCTCTCTTTCTCTCTCTTGTGCATGCCCAACCCTTCCTGTCCATTATCGCCTCATGAACATCATCCTCTGAAAACTGCTCCACCAAACGAGTGTGAGATAAACACAAACATTCTTCTAGTTCCTCTTAATTATTGCATTATTCCAGCTACATAGATTTTTTTCCCACATGTTTGTGTGTACAACACATCGATACATTCTCAGAATTACTAATCACAGCTTTACGAGGAAAAACTGTAAAGGTGTAAAGGGGTAAAATAATTATGTACATTATTATATAATTAATGATTCAATAATCTCTCCTTGTTTCTGTGTTCATTTACCTTTTTCAAGCAACCTGTAGCTCACAAATGTACACGCACACACTCTCAGTTAAGCAGTCTTATCTGATTTCCTAGTGAATTTCCACAAAACGGCAGTCACAATAACAGGAAGTGAATTGTATAGCAGCTGGACCTCTCGGGGAGTCACTCAGATACTCATAAACTCACACATTCATACACTCACTGAAACAAACACAACATCAACGGCTACACATACTTTCTGTGGATTATTATAGACATTAACACACCTGGGAAGATTTACCCTTTAGTAAGTCCAGATTTACATTTTTCTCGTTCTTATTGAGTGAAGGAGTTTTACTGTTAAATTTGTTAATGCATAATATGCTTTATAGTATTTACAGATTATAGGCAATAACCTGTTCTGTGATTTTGTCCATTCTTCCAAATATAATTTTTCCTTTTACAGTTATAATTGTTGTCTGATTTTTTTTTTTATCTTTGATTTGTATTTTATCTGTTGCTTACTTTAATTATTTCAATTGTGTTTGTATTTGTTTAATTATATGTTTTTGTCTTTAATGACTTTTCCATTTTGGTTGCCATTATAACAGTGTTTTAAACCTTGCTATAAAGTTCTAGTCATTAGACAATCTAGCTAAGAATGAAGTCTGGCTAAATTAAACAGTGTTCATTTTACTGAAGTAAACTGGGAAATTTTGGGATTGTGATCTCTCTAATTGAACTAATTAGATACTTATAGCCACAAACCGTTTTTTTTTTTAGATTTATTTGTTTGAAAGTTATCATGTGGAAAGATTATGAGTATTTTATCTGCAGATTATACTTCACTTGTTTTATAATAATTTATAGTGACTAATAAATATGTTATTTTAGATGTCTAAAATGATGTAATTCACATGACTCACATCATATCAAAAGTGATGCAGGACAAAATCTTGGGGGTGGGGTTAGGGGCAGGGTAAATAACCCTAACCCTTTTCTTATGATTTTATTCATATGAATTTTAAACTAAATCCAAACCACATCACACTGTTAGATTTGATCGTGACCTTTAAATACGATTAATATCTGTATACACTCTATTCTTTTAAACCTTTCGAAGTAATTAAGACATTTTTATTTATTTATCTATATTTATAACTACCAAAAAATCAGAGTCAAGTTATCATTAAAACAGATATTTGTGTTTGTCTACAACTGAGAGGAAAACAGGTTCTTTATTCAAAAGGTTCTTTATATAGTTAACAGTTCACATATTTTCTTTCAAATTCTCTAAGACAGAAAACGCACTCTCTCATAAGGTTATGTGTAGAACTTCGAAGAGATTCGAAGAGAGCTTTTGAGGTCCTAGATTTGACATTATTTGTTTCCGTAACTGTGAGATGTCATGTATTTAAATGGCTGCTGAATGATGTAATAAAAGAAGAGTTTAGTTCAAGGTGTGGTGGTTTGAGGAACAGGAAACATTCCTACTGTTTCTACTTTCAAAGATCAAACCATTAAAAAACAAAGAGACCTTTAATTCTTTTATTAATTACAATAGTGATATGTCTTTTTAAGATGGTTGTCTATAGCAGTGCAACATTAATAAAGCACAACATTAAATATAAATGTATGTATTATTTAAGTCAAAGTCCACACGATGATGTAGATGCACACAATGTTTAATAAAATATAAAAAAAAAAGAATCACTTATTCCAAAAAAATCTATCTTGAAATAAGCATTTGATCCGCTACCAACCAGCAAGAATTCTGACTCCCATACACCCAAATGAGTCATGTCCCTTTAAGAAAGTATTCCTAATATCAACTCGTATAAATTATACATTATGTGTATAAAAGACACAAATCACATAATAAACCACTTCCATTCATACCTCTCCACTGCCATGGGCAAGATCAAAGAGCTGCCAAAGGACATCGGGGACAATATTGTAGACCTGCACAAGGCTGGAATGGATACAAGACCCTTAGCAAGAAGCTTGGTGAGAAAGAGACCACTGTTTGTGCAATAATTAGAAAATGGAAACAATACAATATTTCAATCGCCCTCGCTTTGGCATCAACTGAATATGACCCCAAGAACCAGATAAACGGGGCCATGCACTCTAGAATATTGGATGAAAACCTCGAAGCCTCAGCCAGAATTAATTTAATTAAATTTTTATTCAACAATGGACATTGTCTGAAAGCAGCTTTACATAGGTATGTGGTGATGAAAATTAATTAGATGTTCTTTATAAGAGTAAGTTTGTCCCTGATGAGCAAGCCAGTGGCGACGGTGGCAAAAAAAAAAACTCACCGAGATGGCATAATTTAGAAACCTTGTGAGGAACCAGACTCAAGAGGTGGGCTATCCTCATATGGGTTGCATCAAATGTCAATTGATACAAATAAACAATGTTGAGGTGTGCAGTGATGGTGATCAGTGCACACCAGAACACTGAAGATGGGTCAGGGATGGTCTTCAAGCATGACAGTGACCCAAAACGTTTATCCAATGCAACAATCTGATGGTCTTGTAGCCCATTCCAGCCTTGTGCAGGTCTACAAACTTGTACCTGGCAGCTCTTTGTCTTGCCCATGGTGGTGGAGAGGTTTGAATGGAAGAGGTTGATTCTGTGACAGGTGTCTTTTATACACATAATGAGTTGATATTAGGAGTTATTTCCTTGATGGACAGGCCTAATTTGGGACTGTGGAAATTCTTGCTGGTTGGTAGGGGATCAAATACTAATTTAACTTTGATCAAATACAAATTAATTTATAGCCTTTCTTTAATGTTTTTTATGGATTTTTAATATTCTTTCACTCTCTCTCTCTCTCTCTCTCTCTCTCTCTCTCTCTCTGTCTCTCTCTCTCTCTCTCTCTCTCTCTCTTTCTCTCTGTTAAAATAAACCTACCATAAAAAATAATATACTGTACATTTTTTTATAAGGGGTAAAGCAATAAATATAATATATTCTAAATGATTTGTTATATTACAAGCTGTGTGTAGAACCCTGGTGTGTGAGGATGTGGAGAGTTTTGCTATTAAAGTAAATGTACAGCTCTTTGTTGAACAGTGTGAGAGCAAGAGAGAGAGAGAGAGAGAGAGAGAGAGAGAGAGAGAGAGAGAGAGAGAGAGAGAGAGAGAAAGAGAAAAAGAGAGAGAGAGAGAGAAATGTGAAAGAATTAGAGAGACTTTATTACAGCTTAAGTTACAAAATAAATTCTAACTATCAGCTGTTCATCTGTGCAATGTGACGTAACACTAATAAATAAAACTGTAGTTTCTGTGGTATACAGTGTTTCCTAAAAAAGTTTGTGTGTTAACTGGTTTGTGTTCATTTTTTTTAGCAGATTAATTAAAAGTAATTTTGTCTATGTTTAGTCTTTTGATGTATTTGCTGTTAATTGTTAGTAGTTTTGGCATGCAAAAATAGAGAATGTGTGTGTGTGTTTTCCTCCTTATCAGAAGATGAAACAATTTGCTGGGAAGTGGATGGTCAGGACTTTTCTCTGGACAGCATCTCTACATTTCATTATTACTGCAGCCATACATGTTAAAATCGTTTCACCATCCACCATCTTGCAGAGAGAGAAACGAGAATGGCAGTGGAACACGTTACTTGCATATGAGGAAAAAGATCCTCAAAGTCCACCAGAGATAATAGGAAAAGTAAGAATATTAATGTTCAGGCCATATATGAAACCCAATACATTACCTTAGTGTCAATAAGTTAGTTTTACTCTTTGTGTTTTCTCTGCGTATATCTATTAGCTGAGGAACACTTTATCCAAAGATTTCACTGAGTTCCAGCTTACGGGAGATGGCGCAAACGACATATTTATGTTGAGCAAGTCCGGAGATGTGCTCCTGCTGAAGAAACTGGATAGAGAAAAAATCAGCAGCTACAACTTGAAAGCACGAATATTAAACTCTAAAACTAAAGAGATAATTGAACCAGACACTGAGTTCACGATAAAGGTCCAGGACATTAACGATCACACACCCATGTTTGTAGAGCCGGGCATGGGGTCTGTTTATGAACGAGCAAAAAGAGGTATGAATGAGTGTCATTTATTTACTCACTATCATACTGTAATACCTTCTTAACATTTCATGATAGAATACAATGCAATTACAGTTCATACAGTACCTACATGAATAAGCTGTTACTATAAAATTATTGTTTATCAGAATAAGTACATTAAACCTGCAATGCTGGCAAAGCTGCTGTTATAGAAAATTATTTAGCAAATTCTGACCAATTTGATTGCAGGATTCTGCAGTTCTTTGGTGTAATAGACTATAAGCATGTGTAGGTATTAAGCTGTGATGATTATGATGACGATGATGATGATGTAAGTATACAATTTTGATGTTAGGAACTATGGTGTTGAGGGTGAATGCGACTGATAAAGATGATCCGACCTCGCCCAATGGCATTGTCACATACAAACTGCTGAACGGATCCAACATATTTAGCATTGAACCTAAAACAGGTAAGATTCTGTTACACGCAACATTTATATATTCATTAGGGGATTAAACTACATCATTGTGCTTGTAATTACTGTAAGCTGTATTTACAAATTATTGGCACCCCTCTTTCACCTTAGTTAGTAGTGCAGATATTGGGTATAGAAAGAGATATATAGAGAATATAGATTATTATATAGAGAATAAAATAATGGATCAAAGACACAAAATATTGCACAAAATAAGATTTATTTTACATTTTTACCTTTAACATATTTATATACATCGATCAGACATAATATTTGGACAATATAAAATTATGAAGAAAAGTTAAAAATCTCATTTTATCAATGATTTTAGAATGTTACGTAAATTAAACGGTCAAGACAACCATTCAGGAACATGAAAAAAACTGCAAAAAAGTAATGAAATATAGTCATTTCAACTATTAAACAATTACATTTTGTGAAATTTTGGATGATGAATTTCAGTCATCTTTATTTTGTTCTAATGGTAAGCAAAGTTTTACTCTTCCACAGTTTAAAAGAGCCTAAATTAAATACTGAATTAGGCTTGTAGTTCAGACATTTAGCTTTAATCTAAGGGGTTTACACTCTCATGTAAACCCCTCATGAGCATTGCAAGAATTACAGCACTGTTTACAGTGCATTTGGAAAATATTCACTTATTTATATTATATGTTGCAGCCTGACAATAATTGGTTAAATCAAAATACTTTTTCTTATTAATCTACACTCAGTAGCCCATAGTGACAAAGTAAAATCAGACTCCTAAATAAAACTGAAATATCACATCTACCTACTGTAAGTATTCAAACTCTTGGCTCAGTAACACCTTTGGCAACAATTACAGCCTAAAGTAAATTTTGGTGTGATGCAACAAGCTTTGCAGACCAGGATTGAAGGATATTATGCCATTATTAATGGCAAAACCTCAAATTGGGTCAGGTTGGATGCTGACCATCAGCAGACAGCCACTTTCAGCTTCTCCAGAGATTTTTAGTAGGGTTCAAGTCAGGGCTTTGGCTGGGCCACTCTAGAACATTCCTTGTGTTGTCTTGGCTGTGTGCTTAAGGTTGTTATCATGTAGGAAGGTGAAGCTCAGCTCAGACCGAGGTCCTGAGCAACATGAAACAGGTTTGTATTGAGGATGTCTCTGCCTTAGGTTTCTATTGAGGATATCTCTGCTCCTTTCAGCTTTACTTAACCTTGACATTTTCCAAGACCCACTGCAGTAAACTACCACAGCATGATGCTGCCACCATCATGCTTAACTTTTGGAATGTTTTTTGGGCAGGTGATGAGCAGTGTCAGATTTTTTCCCCAGACATAATGTTTACAATTGAGGCTAAACAGTTCTAATCTGGTTTTATCAGATCAGAGGAGTGTATTCCACATAGTCTGAGCCTGTTAGGTATCTACTGGCAAACTTCAAGTTGGAAGGGCCTCCACACAAGATCTCCAGAGTCAGTGTGACCATCACACCCAGCTTTTGGACGGGTCCTGGTTGTGCCATAGTTCTTCCATTTGAGAATGATGGAGGCCAATGTTATTGTGTTCTTTCACTCTGCATGTAGTTCCTTTGACCTCATGGCTTGGTTTTTGTTATGATATGCATTGTCAGCTGTTAGGCCCTCTAATAAGAGGTGTGTACCTTTCCAAATCATGTCCAATCAATAAACTATTGTAGTTTAAAATCATCTAAGCAATTATCAAGAAAATTGGGAGGCTAATGTTTATGTGTTGTTGCTAAGGGACTGAATATTTTTCTATGTGATATTTAAGGTTTTACATACATTTAGTTACATGTGATATTTCAGGAGGGTTTTTTGTTTGTTGTTTCTAGTATTCTAGAAACGTTAAGTATTTTAACTATTAATTATAGCATACTTAGTGTAGATTAATGAGAAAATAAAATCAATTTGAACGATGGTGGTATTAGACTGCAAAATAGAAAAAGACAATTGATGGGGGCTTGAAAACTTTTCAAATGCACCGTATGATCACATCGTCATCAAACACAAAAGACACAGATTAATTGACAAACCCAAAATTAAAGATTGTACTACTACTACTTTCACAGGATGCTGTTCCACAAATTTACACATTTTTTTACAAAGTCTAAATTAGTCTGTTAGGCTTACCAATGATGTATCTGTTTCAGTGTAATATTAAGAGTTAACATTACAAATGCAAATTTCATATTTTAATTAACTCTAGACATTTTATCTGTTTAACTTTAAATATTGTATTATATATTATTTTATATATTATATTATATCTTATATAATATAGGAAAAAGCACAGACCTTCCCACATATAATTGCAGTGCTGTAATTCCCACAACATACCAAATTAGAATGAACATGTGCTGTGTTAGACAAGATGCTGTAAAAAATAAAATAAGAATTAACAATATAATGTTTTCTGAATGTGTGTGTGTGTGTGTGGGTGGGTGTGTGTGTGTGTGTGTGTGTGTGTGTGTGTGTGGGTGTGTGTGTGTGGGTGGGTGTGTGTGTGTGTGCTCTCCAGGTGAAATTTCGACCATAAATGATGAAATAGA
The DNA here is from genome assembly GCA_024362625.1 of Silurus asotus. NCBI lineage: Eukaryota > Metazoa > Chordata > Actinopteri > Siluriformes > Siluridae > Silurus > Silurus asotus. The sequence continues at coordinate 1,615,808 of MU527382.1, forward strand.
TCGTGAGGATAAGAGTGAGTATAAGCTCGTTGTGCAGGCATCTGACATGTTCTCAAGTGAGGGAGGACGATCTGCAAGCATTGTTGTGACCATCAATGTAAACGACATTAATGATAATCTGGCCTCATTTTCTGAACGTACGTAAACTATACATATGTCTCCTGCTACTCAAAATCCATAATTTTTATATGTGACATTGAGCCTATTCTGCAGGGAAAAAAATCATTTCAAACTGGAATGGTTTTACTCTGTCTCAGGCCGTGTCTCAAATCACAATCAGATGCATAACTATTATGTATTTTCTTTCCCAGCAAAATACGAATTTAATGTGAAAGAGGACACACCAATGGGGTTCAAAATTGGAATACTGTACATTAATGACCGTGATGAAAAGCAGAATAAAAAACCTACATTTACTGTAGAGACATATAAAGACATATTTGATCTGGAGCGAGATGACAATAATGATGGAGTTCTTATACTGAAGAAGGTAGGGTTCTCTTCATTAAATCCACTGTACACTAAAGCAAAGCCAGATTTAGAAAGCAATATATATTTTCTTGTCATAAACTGCAGCTGCTAATAAACTTAGTATTTTTTTATATTAATTTTATTTTTATGGTGTTTCTCAAATCGTTCTCTTTTGCTATCTCATGTATCTTTGCTCCAACAGGAACTTGACTTTGAGACAAAAGAAATGTACTCATTTACTGTAACACTTAAAGAGAGTGTTGTCCAGCCAACAGACAATGTGGACCAAAGGATGAGTGCACAGATCATCATTAAAGTTATAGATGTAGATGAGCCACCGGTTTTCTCCCAGGCAAACTATACTTTTAATGTTGTGGAAGGTCAGACAAATATCATTGTGGGCTCAGTTTTTGCCAAGGACACAGACAAAAGTAGTTACAGGATACGGTATGCACTTCTCCACAATACATATAATAATCTTTTTTGAGAAGCATTTGATTTTAAGGTAATAAAAATTTAAAAAATGATTAAAAAATGTATGAGTCTGAGAGTACTTGTGAAAATGTTTCTATATTTGTCAGTTTTTACTGACATCAACTAGAGTGAAAAAAAATATATAGATATATATTATTTCTTATATAAATATTTATATAAAGTGTCCTCTTTTGTTTTACTGACAGTGTGCACACAAGCTGCATGGACGCCATATATCTGTTTAAAACTTGACATTCAAATTCAGATCAAATCCATGAAAGAGCAGTCAATTCACATGAAATTAGACAAGGCTAATGGTGTTTATTAAAAAAGTGTTAAAGATGAGGGGAAAAAAATATTACTTTATAACAACAGTTCTGTTTTTATTTGTTTTAGGTACAGTATAAAAGAATCTACCAACCTAGTGAACATTAACGGTGGAACCGGACAGCTTACTCTGAAGAATCCGCTAGATAGAGAAGTCCAGAAAAAACATTTGTTTTTAGTTACAGCAGAAGAAGAATCTCCAGACAGTTTGTCATCCTTTTAATATCTATTAATACATAGTATATACTATCATATCTTATATACTATATTTAATAAACTTAATTCACATAACTTATTTTTGATTGTTTCAACAGAATTAAAATCTTCTGTAATGGTGATATTAAATGTCCTGGACATCAATGACAATTACCCAAAACTGGGGAGTGGAAGCGATTTGTACATCTGTGAGAATGATGAAAGCGGAACAGTAAGGACTGAAATCATTCACACATAGAAGTTAAATAATAAAGTATAACTTATCACTGACTCCTCAGTACTTATTTTTTAAGTAGAAAAATGACACCTATATGTGATAAAAAAGAAAAAAACAAAATCACATTTATTATAATATTTTTTATTTTATATACATTTTTTACATAGGTTCTCTTTATTCTCAGGTTTGCTATGTGTATTATCCTATTATTATAATATCTTCCTTCCTACAGGTTATCGGTGTTATTAATGCCACTGACATAGATGAGAATCCAAGGACATTTCGTTTTGCTCTCTTAGAAAAGAGTTCAAACTTCTCGCTTCATGACAATCAGGGTTAGTCCCATTCATTTATGTTTATGAAATACTTGATTTTTTAAAATTACTTTTATCTGTTTGCTTTTTTTAAATTATCTAATAAAAACATAAATAAATACATTTCTGTAGTAGTTTTCAAATACAATAGTGCTGTGATGGTTTGCCATGTGTGTGTGTGTGTGTGTGTGTGTGTGTGTGTGTGTGTGTGTGTGTGTGTGTGTGTGTCACAGATAACACTGCCAGCATCATTCTGACTCAGGGAGGCTTCAGCAGTAAGAGCTCTGTGTTGAATGTGCTCAAAATCGAGATTACAGATGGAGGAATCCCACCAAAGAAAAGCACCGAACCTCTTTATGTGCGAGTGTGTGAGTGTGGGCGCGAGAGACAAACTGGGAGCTGTCAAGCCTACCAGACATCCAGCATCAGTTTTAGCGCTCTCATTGCTATTCTACTGTGTATCATCACTATCCTCGGTAATGATAACAGTAATAATAATAATCAACTTCAAATAATGTTATTTATACAATGTTTATGTACACTGTATATTGAATGGCAAGGGTGGTTTGGAACACACCCACAATAAATAATGTGATAATTTTTGATTTTTTAAAACTTTCAGTAGAATTGAAAGGAAACACAGCATAACACGTACAAAAAATTTCCTACTTAAATGTTTACAGTTTTCATATGACAATGAAATTAATTTATTAGAGGTTATACTTTAGGATTTATCCTTTATGGTTATTGATTAGGGATTACAAATGTGTTGCTAGGAATTTTAATTAATGGAATAGATGTCAGCATTTAGTTATGGGTTATGGGATATGGATTAATGTTTATGCATGAGTGGCTAGGGTTTAGTAACGGGTTTATGATTTGGGGCTTAAGGTTTAATGGATTAGAAATTAAGAATTAGAATTAATGGAATAGAAATTAGGATTTACTGATTAGTGCCGACAGATGTATGGATCAGGGTTTACATATAACAGTACATATGGGTGAATTTATTGCCTGTTCTGCATTCCTTTCTGTAAAGTGTGTCGACATGAACACAAACACGTTTACAAAAGCTGTTTAATTTCACTTACACAGTCGTTTACACTATAAGAGCCAATAAGAGTTACTAACGTGTATTTCTTTATCTCCGTGTGTGTGTGTGTGTGTGTGTGTGTGTGTGTGTGTGTGTGTGTGTGTGTGTGTGTGTAGTCATTGTGATTCTCTTTGTTCTGCGTAAACGCTATAAGAAGGGGGCGCTCGTTGATCTTGGAAAATGTGAGATTCACGAGCAGCTTGTGGAATATGATGAAGAAGGAGGAGGAGAAATGGACACAAACATATACGACGTCTCTATCCTGACTTCAGCTCGCGCAGACCCTCGGCTTGGTCCCGATCCACTTCCTCCAGCCATGTATGCAGTGGTGAAGAAACCTTCAGCCTGTAAAGGGGATATGGCCGTGATGATTGAGGTGAAAAAGGACGAGGCTGATCATGACCGTGATGGAATACCCTATGACACGTTGCACATTTACGGCTATGAGGGGTCCGAGTCCCTTGCTGGGTCACTGAGTTCACTCGGATCAGCTTCTTCCTTCGGATCTGACCTCGATTATGATTTTCTGAGTGACTGGGGACCCCGATTCAGGACACTTGCTCAAATTTATGGCTCTGAAGTAAACACCTCCTACTGATCCCAGATACTTGAAACATAAAACACCAGATTAAAAAAAAAGCTGATTTTCTTCAGGATCAAGCAGAAAGAAATTGAGAATCTGAGTCTTAGTTTTACAGCTTTAATAGTAGTCAGTGAACTACTACTACGATTATTATTATTATTAATATTATTATTATTATTATTATTAGTATTATTATTATTATTACTGTAACTTTTGTATTTTGTAATTCTTTATCTTTAAACAGCACATTTGGATTTCTTTTTTTTTTTGTATTCAGGACATATTTGGATATTTTATTCAGGACAGTATTCTAGCTTCGGATTGGAGATGAATGCTTTGAGCAATAAAAGCTTCAATAATAATACCTTTTAAAAAATGATCTTAAAACAACCTTTTTTGCTACTTTTAGGATAAAATATACTTCTTTGTTATTTTTCATATCTGTTAACATCTCACTGAGTTATTTTTTTGACAAAAGTGAGCCACAGTCATGTTTATACAGTGTAGGTTTCCATGCAGTCTTTAGAGCAGCTCTTATGTGGTTCAAATTTTTTTCCAAAATTCATATAGTTCATATTGTTTAGGGTATTAGTTAATAAATCAGGTGTTTTCTAGTTTTGTTAGCAAATAAAATGTTATATTATTTATATTACCCAAATATTACAGGCTAATGCAGCTTTTTGTGTTCTGAGGTTCTCCATGTTCAGTAACAGTAATATTAGCTGCAGGAAATGGCGATGCTCAGAAACACAAGCAGGAAATGGTGTAACGAGCCGCTGAAAGAATTACAGAGCAATCGGAGTTGATTTGACAGAAATCATCAACACAGAGACTGCTGTGTGTGTATGTGTGTGAGACTTAAATCTCAGAGGTCCAATACAGTACAGCAATGAGGAAACATACAGTAGTTCACACACTTACTCACACAAGAATAAAGCCAATGACTTTAACCTTACAGCTGAGTCAGTGAGCTGAGGTTTATGATAAAGATTTCATTATAAAAATATACAGGATACAATCTCTTTGCTAGGCAGTCAATTGATAAAATCCTAATAAAACAGGAGACAGGTGTGTAAATCTGAACACACTAATGACTCCTTAGGAACTTTAAGAAATACAAAAGTAAAAAAAGATTATATTGCAATTTTGTCAGTTTTGTCAGTTGTAACTCAGCTGGGAACAAAAAATTTTAATTTGTTATTGTTTTTTTTTTGTTTTTGTTTTTTGCTTTTTGAAGTAGTAGTATAAAATTGTATTATACATTTCTTGTTAATAAAAATTGTATTACTCTAAAAAACAAACAAAAAAGATTTGGTATTTCTGATTTTTTTATATATTTTTAAAAGCAAAAATTATTATGATGTGTGTTGCTTGTCAAAAAAGATTTCTGTTACATTTTGTTAGGTTTAATGAGATTACATTTTATTTTTGCTTATTTCTTTATCTTTTCTGATCAGCATGAACACTGACTCAGTTAAGAGCTATAAATAAAAAGTGAGCCAAATACAAATACCACCTCTGAACAGTTATTTTGAAGTTTATTCATTCCACATCACTATTCTGGAAAACAAGTAACTTCTGAGTTCAATTATCTGACTCAAACTAACTCTCTGTTGTCTTTGAGTCCAACTGCTCTTAAAGTTTTAAAGTTTAGAAATTCCTTTAGTTAGCCATTGTTCTTCTTTTCAGAACCTTCACCCCGTCTTCTTCAACACAATAAACGGATGCCTTCTCATTGGCAAACCCCGCCCATTAAATCAGCCACTTCCTGTCAAGAAAGCTAACTTCCTGTTCTCTTATCTGTTAAGTAAAAAAGCACACGGGAGCATTTTCCTGTTTTTCTTTCCAGATGGAAAAACATCCTATAATTTTTTTTAAAAGTACAAACTGCAGAGTATTTACACATTATAGCTGTTTAGTTAATCACTGTCTTAGTAAAAAAAATGTAAAGTGTTACATTTGTTCTGTTTTTATGCTGTATATTTAATACAATGGCATTGTGCACAGAGATTCTTTTACACACTCTCTTATTCCCATTTTTTATTTTTCAATCATTTGTTAAAGTTATTTTCTATGTTTAAAAAAGAAATGTTTTATGTAAAACAGAGAGTTTTCATCTCTTTCCTTATTTTAACTCTTTTGGGAGGAAAATAGCTCTTTATTAATAGTGAACCTTTAAAACACTTTCTGAAGTGTGTATATGTAAATATAAATGTACTATTCTGTAGCCCTTTCTGATAGAGTGATGACTCTTGTAAGGTTCTATAATGAGTTTGAAAAAGAACTATTTTAGTAGGAATAAACAAGAAGCCTTCATTAAATTTTAAAAAAGATAATGAGCAGTTAATTAGACTTATTTTGACTAATAATTCGAGTTTTCTATTTCTATCTACTTATTAAGATAAGAATGCAGTTTGTTGTACTTATTTGGTTTGGTTTTTCGTAAATATTTGTGACATCTTTGGCTACATCAGTGTGACCCTGTGTTTAGATTTCTTCTAGAAGATGTGTCTGATAAACCACCATCATAAACATCACAGATTAAAAACCAAGAAAACCTCAAACATATTATGTGAAAAAAAAACTACAAACATTCCCTTTTCTCTGGAGGGTCCCCAAGGTTTCTTCAAAGTCCTCAAAGCCTGTTCACTTTTACACAACATTTATATATTTACAGCATCAAAAGCAATCAAATAAATTACACACAGCAAATCTTTTCCTGAGTAATCCCACAGACACTAATCTGATCAGGCACACTTTATCTATGCACTGATTCATCCAGGATAAACACACAACCACAATACACAAACTGACACACAACATTTAGTACATTTTTGGCTGTTAATTCATTCTATTAAGAAATCTGTTAATTAAGTTAAAATAAAGTAACATTTATAGTTTATTATACATTATATTTTAAAGTAAAATCATTTAATGCAGCATGCCTATATTAAAACAGAGAGAGAGAGAGAGAGAGAGAGAGCGAGAGCGAGAGAGAGAATTCTTTTAATTGATTTAAAATTAAAACATTTAAAAAACAAAATGATTAATGCCTGAATTTTCAGATAGTTAAATTAATGAAAGGTATTGTATATTTAATCATTATATCCACAACAAACAGCATTATCATGCATCATCACATGTACACTTTCCCTTAGCAAACTTAAAAATTTTGTTTTAGGACAAATATCTGAAACGAGCACGACCCACTTTATGCGTTAAATTTAAATAACATAAATAAGAATGGTAAATCTTTAAGAAAATGCAAGTGGTCCTTGACGGTGCAAATTAATAAAGTGAAATCAATTATTAATAGTAAAGGCTAAAGGCTATGTGGATGTAATATGGATAGATGACCACACGAGAGCAGTAATAGCACGTTATTACGTTACAAGGTATAAGTTTTTATTTTATTAAATATAATTTACTTCGTATTCTAATCTTACACATTTTAAACTATTTTTTAACATTGCTTTTTTCAACAGAAACATTTCAATAAATAAATTAGAAAATAATTAAAATATTAATAAATGTACTTTTTTTTTTTTATAGTTTGCAGCCAATGTATTTGTATTTAATTTGGGATTATATCAGTGGCGGGCCATGCGTTTGGTACCTGGGCCTTCACTGGGGACTTACCTGACTTAATCCACCTCTTAATACCACCACTATCATGTCGCAATTATAGAAAACATCAATAATATACAAAAACGCAACATAACAATATGGGTGTATTACAATGATTAAGGCTGGCTGAAGGCTGGTTGTCCAAGCCCCAAACTGCCAAACTAGGGTCCTTAACCCTCTGTGCTCATATGGCACTGTATAATTGCTGCACACTGACCCCTGGCCCTTGTACAAAAATGTACAAACAAAAAATAAAATTGAGTACACATGCTTCTATACCCCACACATTTACATCCTTCATATCATCTTCAGGTCAGTATGACCAGCATACACAGAGACACAAGGAATCACGGCTACATACACCTGCACATAAAAACACACATATAGAGACACAGATAATGCTACATTTTTATAATTTAACCTTTAAGAAGCTGTTTGCTTTCATTTCCGGACACTCTTTACACCCCAATAAGTGTTTACCTGTTATTCCATAACATTCTAAATATCAAACATTTTCTCACACTATATCCACAGAGTGATGGGGAAGAGAAAGATGTCTGCAAGCATGAGAATAATATATTATTAAATAAATTCCGACTCTCCTGATTCCAAAAGTGAATTTGGCGATCGACTTCACGGTAGAATATGCACCACATCATTCAAGAGGGAAGTCACCTGAAAGTCTGTGGGATTCTGAAACAGGAAAAGCAATTTTAGAGCCACAATGTTTCTGAAGACATTGGCGGGGGGACAAGCTGGCACCAATTCGCAATGTGTGGCACCAGTCTACATAAACCCAATGTAACTATGGACGAATGGCTTGTGGGTTTTAAAAGCATTTGCCCATTCAGGCAGTATTTGTTCTCAAAACCATCAAAATATTGGGCTGCATCAACTGTTTCAACTTATGCATGAAATATGCAAATTTATACAGAGCAGCCAGAAGGAGGAGCTGTTGAAAGAAACCAGGGGACACGGGTAGTGCTATGTTATGTCAAAAGGCCTCGGTGGCCACAACATCTGGGATAGGAGCTTCTTAAAAAAAACAACCGTTGGAACAATACGGAATAATAGGATTTCCACCTGTGCTTCTAACTGTAAAGTAAGGCCAGTCCATTTTTCAAACTGTTCACAACCAATACTGCCCTAGTATCTTTGTTAGGATCTTCTGGGCTCGTGGCACTCACTTCAAGTCTTCGCTGCAAAAAATTTACTGTTTCTGCCCTGCCTTCCTGGTTACCCAGTTGGACTTTGGTTTTGACTTCGGTTTGTGTTTTTGCTATGCCCTATATTGTCCTGTTTGCCTACATTTTGAGTTCAAGCTTAGTCTGCCCGCTCTCGAATTTAGAACTGTTATTTCGGACATTGTTTTTGCTCCACTGTTATAGGGCTGTTTTTCTGGTCGATGTGTTTCCCCTGCCTGTTTCACTTATTAAAAACTGTTTTCACCATGCCCCTGCTGCATGCTGCATTTGGCTCCTCCTCCCAGTCACCCCTTCTTTCAGTCGCACTTTTCTGACCGAATAATCTGTCCCTGTCCCTGCCAGTCACTTACTAGGGATGGGCGATACAGATAATTTCCTTTTCGATTCGATACCAGGAACTTTCAAGATAAGTATTGTCAATATTGATACCGATACTTCTATGAATAATTTATAAAATGTTTTAATAAAAATCTTACTGTAAAAAAAAACTTTTCAGTTGAAATATATAAACTCATATGCAGTGTAATATTCTGCTCCACATGAAATACTGTAAAATCTTCATATCTGAAACAATCGGTATGGTAAGTATAGCTCTCTGAAATGATTCTGCTAAAGAACTATGAATCAAGCCGGAGATGGAGATGGGGGTCATGTCTGTGTTACCTCCTCTGCTTTTTCTCAGCTGTCATTAGTCATGCTCTATACGGTGTTTTACTTTTAGATGTTTTGTCATATTTTATATTTTATATATATATTTTTAGCTATTTGTGTTTTTTGACATGTCACATGAAGCTTCATTATTGTTAACTGGAGTGAAATAGCTCCATATTTTGCTTCCTTTTCTTTCAGTCATGATCTCAGCCATGCACCCTTTTAAGGGTGCTTCGATATAGTGAGCGAATGCTGTAATGATAATTGGTGGTATTGTGGAAGAAGGTATAGTTCGTATTGACATTCCCATTTAAGTATTTTGCATATCTAAACTTACTTGTTAAAAAAAGCAAATATACGATTGATACTTCTATTTGAGAATCGATCCTTTCGATACAATGCCACTATTAAAAATATTGATTATTTAGGAGCAATCTGCCCATGTCTATCACTGACAATCTTACATACCAAAAAAAGGAAAAAAATGTGGTACTCATGAGATTTTCACTGTTCCCCAAAATATCTGGTTAATTATCCAATTATATTAGCCATCTAGAGAAAGCATATGACACGGTGCCGAGAGAGGAGTTGTGGTATTGTAGGAGGTAGTCTGGTTTGTTTAGTGTGATGAGACCTGCGCTGTTTTATGGATTTGAGACAGTGGCATTGGGTAAAAGACAGGAGGCGGAGCTGGAGGTAGCAGAGCTGAGGATGTTAAGGTATTCGTTGGGAGTGAGGAGGATAGACAGGATTCGAAATGAGTTTATTAGAGGGACTGACCATGTAGGATGCTTTGGTAACAAGGTGAGGGAGGCGAGACTGAGATGGTTTGGACATGTGCAGAGGAGGGAAATGAGTTATATTGATAGAAGAATGCGGAGGATGAAGCCAACAGGTAGGAGGAAAAGGGGAAGGCCAAGGAGGAGGTTCATGGATGTGGTGAGGGAAGACATGCAGGTAGTTGGTGTGGAAGAGGCAGATGTAGAGGACAGGGGGTATGAAGACAGATGATCCGCTGTGGCGACCCCTGATGGGAGCAGCTGAAAGAAGAAGAATTATATAATTATTATATTACTAACTTCTAAATTCACACTATTTTTACAATTAATGTTCCTCTTTGTTAGCATCTCTCTGAATTAATATAATTATAAAAGTGTGGCAAAGTCATGTTTGTTGCACAGTTCTTGGGAGGTTGTAGATATTTTCCAAAAGTCTGTGCATCCAAATTGCTTAGGTAATTATTCAGGTGTTGTTTCAGTGTATATAATCTATATATTAACTAAATGCTGTTATGTATTAAGACAGAATAACACAGCATGTCATGTAACTGAGAAACTGCAGTGGTCTGAATCCAGAATAAAGAATTATTTAATTCTGAAGTAACATGAATATAACTGCACTTCATAGCCAGACAAACTCTTCATAGAAAAAACATCCAAAAATTAATGCTTCTACTAAGACAGCTTTACTGTGAGCACTTTCGAATAGGCAGATGACTTTTGTTAGGCTCAGTGTTGTACATGTTCTCCTGAATGACCTGAAAGAGAACAACATCCCTCATATACTCAGTACTGAATCTGTAAGTATTATCACTCTGGGTAACGATTACATGTTCAAGGTGGAACAGCCTGTTTATTATCAGAGTTCCAAAAAGACATGGTTTAGGTGGTAAAGAACCCTTATTTATTCAAAAGCAGCTGTTAATCTACAGTGTAACAAAGATATCACAAAATAAATTACGTTCTTCAAAAAAAGCATGTCTAGATTATAGGATTCGGTTTGAGTCATGTGATTTTATGGAACAATTTTTTTTTTATTATTATTAAATTATATATTCATATCTTTCTAAACCAAAATATAAATATAAAAATGTTCAGCTAAATAATATTTGGGACTAAATATTTCTCTAGAACTAATATTTTATATTTAAACATCTTAATATTCACCCCAAACATTAAATTAGCATTTGTCACCAAATGTACATTTTGCAATCTTTGTGATCTTTAAAATTTTGTTTCAAATATAAGATACTCACTTTATACGTTTAAATTTAATCAATGTAATTATGTGAAATAAATGATAAACAGTAAAGCGTAGACGCTACGTGGATGTACTAAGGAAACCGGACCACACGATGGCAGAAATGAGCTGCAATAACGAAACAATGTGTAGTTTGAAATGTTTTATTATAAATATACTATTACTATTACATTTATTTAGTATTAAATTTAACTTAAATATTGAATGTAATATTAATGTAATTATCTAGATTTTTGGTCTTTTTTAATCTGATTTGCCTTGTGGTATTATTACTCTATAATGACTTCTGGCTTTCAGTGTTTCTGGCTATAATATAAACGGCAGTGTTATATTTATAATATTATTATCATTATCATTATCATTATTATTATTATTATTATTATTATTATTATAATTAATAATAATAATAATAATAATAATAATAATAATAATAATAATAATTTCTCTCATGTCAGTCATTTGTAACAGTTAATGTTCTTTGTAAAGTTTCTCAAGTCTCTGCTTTCTCTGTAAAATGAGGAGAGGGAGGTGAGAAAATAAAATTATTGAACCATTTCTGTATTGATAAACATGCCATTCAAAGACCATTAGTAAATTACACAAATTGTGCTTTTATAAATGATTATTTACTTCAGTGGTGTAAAAATAACACAGCTTCATGTCTTTCTGCATAACTTCTTCAATACATTTGTGCAATTTATTTATATTATGTTCTTTTATCTGAATTTTAAATAAATTCTAGTCTTTATTTACTGTTTTAATATGTATATGCATATACAATCCTAATTTATTCTATAAAGAAGAATAAAGTATTAAAGTATCACTTGACACATTTTTAGGTTTTAGGGTTTTTTGTGGTCGGAAACTTGCTTAATTTTGTTTGATTATTTATTTTAGAAAACAGATGTTTGTGGTTTAAAATGTTAAGTCTTCTTCCTTTAATTATCATTAATATTGTTTTTGTTGTTTTTTTTTTTTGTTTGTTTCTAACTCAACTTCCTCAACACACTATTACAAGATCAAATTGCAATAAAATGTGCAATTTGCAAATCTTATTGCAAATTGCAATAAAGGGGATGAGAGAGAGAGCGAGAGAGAGAGAGAGAGAGAGAGAGAGAGAGAGAGAGAGAAAGGGGGGGCATGCTTTCCCTCCTCAATCTTTCAGGTCATAAAGCCTACTAGAGGAAGTGAACTGAAAGCTGGCATCTCCTCTGGCACTCCTCTTTTTCCGATCACGAAGATGAAGTGACTGCACACACACACACACACACACACACACACACACACACACACACACACAAATGCACATGCACATGCACAAATATACATTATCATAAATCTTTTTTTTTTATGTTAAATGTAGTGTAGAAGTGGAAAAATGTGAGCTGAGGTTCAACATGTTTCGGATTTTCTGAGATACAGGAAGCTGCTGAAACCTGCTCTGGTAGGGTCCATTTTATTCTTTTATTTTATTTATGGCAATGTCTGTCTGTCTGTCTGTCTGTCTGTCTGTCTGTCTGTCTGTCTGTCTGTCTGTCTATCTATCTATCTATCTATCTATCTATCTAATGCAGTTTTAAATATCAAATAAAAAAAAATACTAAAACTAAATGTTGCTAATGTTTAATTATCAAGTGCAGTAAAACACATATGTCTTTTTTAGCTTCATTTACTAATCTACAAATTCACAAAGTGATGAAGTGACATTTAATACTAGGCTAAATAAGTTACATTCCAATTCTATAAAACACAATAAATTACGTTTCTATTAATTACAGTCTAATAGATGGGTACTGTGATTTAACAGACTAAAGACTGTAATTTAAGACTGATCTAAATAACAGACTATTAGTCATTCTATGTATATAATTTTAAACAACCACATGCATCTAAAAGTGACTGAGGTGTTTCACAGTTTCAAACCCATAGCTATCTGTTTGTGGTCTCAGGACAGCTTATCATTTCACCCTATTCAGGTGTTAACTACAAAGTATTGAGGAATGTTGTTTTCTATTTATTGGGGTAAATGTTATATATTATCTATTAATGTGTAGTGAAGTAAAAGCTTCCTAAAATGTAAATGCAGCATTGTGTAGACAAAATAGTGGCAGGATTGGTAAAAACTTGGATTTTTTTTTAAGGAGAAAGTAGAAGTAGTGTTTTTTTTTTGAATGCAGGGAAAATGAACTGCTTCACCCACCCGCTGCACTTGCTTGCTTTTCAAATCAAAGTGTCCAAACAGCATTGTCTCTTCAGCACTATTTCAATTTTTTTTTCATTCAGAGTCCGTACCTTATTTAGAGTCTGTCCCAGCTCAATGGTGGAACTAAAACAAAAAGTCCTGTAATAAGAGAAACCATTAGCTTAAGTGAATATGCATGTTCTTATATCTGACCATTCAATGTTCTGGGGCATGTTCTGTAACCAGAATAAAGTGCCTTTTTTGTAAGGTAGTACTGCAACTCCTCAAAAGCTACATTTAAGATCAAGTCAAGTCAAGTTTATTTCTATAGCGCTTTTTACAACAGACATTGTCTCAAAGCAGCTTTACAGAAATTAACAGTCAAGGTGAAATGTGTGCATTTATCCCTGATGAGCAAGACTGTGGCAAGGAAAAACTCCCTTAGATGTTATGAGGAAGAAACCATGAGAGGAACCAGACTCAAAAGGGTGACATCAAGAGTTTGATCATAAATCTTATAATAATACAGAACACTGGAGAGTGAGAACTAACATGAGCACTGGAGTGTGTGATTATAGGTAATGTTTTTTCTACAGTCTTATACAGTCATTATGGTTATAAAACTAGGAGCTACTGAGCAACTCATAAAATAGCTCAACATTTGTGATAATCACAGATCCAACACCAGCTTCTACATGCCAGAGCCTTTAAACACTCCAGGAGGTCCAATGTCAAAACCCCACACATGTAGTGGGATCCAATTGCCCCTGGTACGTCCCTAGATGGTTCGGGATGTTTGCGAGCTCGGCATCTACTTATTTAAAGGTCCATAATCTTTATGAGGTGGGAGGTGACTGGAGCTGGCCAAACCTCAGGATGCCTCGGGAAGGGGAGAGAAAGAGAAGCAGTGAGGAGAAATTAGCGTAGCTGCTGTTCATGATATTAACAGCACAAGTTGATAATGTGCATGTGATCAGATGTTCTGGAGCACAAAGTTATGATGTGAGACGTATGTTATGTGTAGGGTTTGCTAAGAAAGATAATTTTTTAATCTGCACTTAAACTAGGAGAGTGTGTCTGAGCCCCGAACACTGTCAGAAAGACAATTTCAAGGTTTAGGAGCTAAATGTGAGAATGATTTTCCGCCTTTTGTGGACTTTGCTATTCTAGTAACTACTAGAAGTCCAGAGTTTTGAGATCTCAGGGAGCGTGACGGATTGTAGCGTGTTAAAAGACTGGATAGATACATGGGAGCCAAACCATTTAGTGTTTTATAGTGTTTTAAGTAAGAAGTAGTAGTTTGTAGTCGATTCGAAACTTAACAGGTAGCCAGTAAAGGGACGATAAGATTGGGGTTATATGATCGTATTTTCTTGATCATGTGAAAACTCTGGCTGCCGCATTCTGAACTAACTGAAGCTTGTTTATTAATGGTGTGTACCACTATTCAGCAAGTGTCAGTTTCCAAGTCATATAGATTTTAGAGCACAAAACCCAACCTTGTTTTATATGTGTCAATATGGACAGTGAAGGACAATCAATCTCTGGGTTTCTCAATTCTGTTGAGCTCATGAGCACTTGTGTTAGTGTGAGAAGGCTTGTAAAAGCTAGAGGTAGATATAACCTGCCAATTTCGAAAAAATTTGCCAATTTGGTAAATTAACTGTTACATAGTTTAAGGGCTATCTGTTGCTACTTTAATTTTCAATACGTCAGACAGCCCCAGCCATTTTCATGAGTTGGCTATCAGCACAGACATTCAGATTTTACTAAGGACTTTACTGAGGTGGTGCAAGTGGTCCATGAACATGTTAGAGTGTAATACGCCGGTGTTCAGTTAGGCAGCCATAATGTGCTGATAGAGGGCAGAACACACATTAACCATTGATATGTTGCAGGGGAGATGCAGGGAAGTAACCCTAGAGGCTCTGAAAGCAATCTTGGTTTTGACATCCAAGATTAGGGCTAATCTAACAGCTGATATGATGAAAAGATAATCAGTGTTATTCACTCAACTGTCCTAATGTTATAAGGTCATAATGTTATGTCTGGTTTGTGTATACAAGGCATAATTCTGTTTAGTTTATAATTATATTTGAGAACCCATTTCTCATAAAAGTTTATAAGAACCCTTGCTATCTAACCAATGCAAACACAAATAGAGACAGAAACATAATGACACTGAAGTCAATTTATTTTTCAGCGTACATTTTTCTAAACAACCAGAAAACAGTAGTAAAGAAATCACACCATTTGCATTTGTTCAACATTTCAGTCTCACTAAATTCTAATAAAGAGCTACCCACTGCAATGCCACACTGTTGTTGATTGTGAGCTTGGGTTTCTGTTTATGCATTGTTTCTGTTCTTGTTCCCTTTATTCTCACACTCAGTGCTCCTGGAATAAAACCAGATCAAATTTTATCCCAACCAGGATAAAGTGAGTTTGAGTGAAACTAAAAATAAAACCAAGTCAAATGTTTATTTTACTAGAAACCAATAGCTTCAAAAATTAGGAATAAACAATACATTTAAAACTGCACAAATGAAGATTTTGTGTTTTATTTGTAGTTTGTTTTTGACCATTCACATGTCTTTTTATTTTGTCCCTACACCAATTAAAAGTCAACAACCAAACTCCACACTTTTATATTGGTGGTTAAACTTTGCTATTATAGCTTATCATACAATAGGCACAGAGATTAATGTAATCTAGCACACTAAGTTAAGATTTAGGGTAGCTTGCTTCTGTTTTCAGAGTAATGTTACTAGCTGAATTAGCTAATTATTCAAAAGTCAAAGCACAAGCTCACATCAGCACCTCATACATTTTAAATAGATTCAATTAATATATTCTCTCACTGCTCAGCTGGATTCTGTTTCATCTAATTAAATATTCATTAGAATCACACCTGAAATGTCAGAGGAGGAAAAGAGGAAGTGATGAAATAAAAAATAATAAAAAAAGCAGCTGTTTTTTATTTAAAAAGGAATTATGTTATATCTGTTAGAGAGCCTGATTCTAACTTTAACCAGAACAAAAAATAACAGTTTCTTCAAAAAATCACTTTTCGTTCATTTCTAAATCTATGAAGGTCTGGACAAAAATCCAAGCTTTATTCCTGTTTTACTCAAATAAATGGGATGTGGCCTGGCCAATGTGACAATCTTTCTCTTAGCTTGTCTTTCCATTTTGAATTTAATTAAACAGGGAACTGCTTCTCGAAACAGATCCATAATGATCTGAAGAGCTGATGCTGGAACAACACAGAGAGACATTGCTTGTGCACAAATATAAATTCCTGCTGTTCATTCCCTGCTTACAGTATCATTGCAATCTCAGTGTTTTTTCATGACAATAAAAATGTTTTACATGCAATTTCCTGGCACATTAATATATGCTCACATCTCAACAGGAAGAGAATCACTAATATATTAAGAGTTGGTGTTAGCTTTAATACAGGATCAGACATAATGTACACTTATTTACCATAACTGTAATATGTAATACCATTAAAAACCATGTTTGCTGTGGATTATTGTTATACATAATACAATTACATGATAAGTATTTAAATTTCTTATTAGTGTGAAGAGTAAAGTGTTTGGTTTTTTGTAGGAATGAGATTATTAAATGGCAAAACACTAGATGTGTTGGTGTGTAATTAGAACAAAAAATTTTGATCTCACACTTTAAACACAATACAACA
This sequence comes from Silurus asotus, assembly GCA_024362625.1. NCBI lineage: Eukaryota > Metazoa > Chordata > Actinopteri > Siluriformes > Siluridae > Silurus > Silurus asotus. The sequence continues at coordinate 1,632,917 of MU527382.1, forward strand.
TCAACTGAGGATAATTGTGTGTGTGTTTTTTGTGTGTGTGTGTGTGTGTGTGTGTGTGTGTTTACCCATTTAATCTAAAAAATTTTTAACAATTATTGAACAATTTATGTCAATTATGAAAAAAAAAAGTGTGAAAAAAAAATTGAAAAGTCCATGTTAAAAATGGTAGAATGTGGTGAGTCTAGGTCTATAGTGTAAATGCATTTACAAAATGACAAATCTGTCTCCATACCCCCTGTCCTCTACATTTGCCTTTTTCAAACCAACTATCAGGCATCCTCTCACCTTCCAAAATCTTGCTGAACAACTTGGTTAAAATCTCCACTGATATCTCTTCTTAACATCTCAAATTCAATTCAATTCAATTCAGTTCATTTTTATTTGTATAGCACTTTTAACAATGAACATTGTCTCAAAGCATCTTTACACAGATAATGTGGTGATTAAAAGTGAATATGTTCTTTATAAGTAAGTTTGTCCCTGATGAGCAAGCTGGTGGCGACTGTGGCAAGCAAAAACTCCCCGAGATGGTGATAGGAAGGAATCCATCCTCAAAGATTTCCTTCTTACTCTAAAATATCATAGAACCTCCCAAGGTGTTGATGAGAAACCGTCCCAAGCTGCACAGAGTGGCCTCCAGTCGAAGAGAACACTATCCAGAGGAAAAAGGGGCAGGAACAGTGGTCACTGGAACATCAGGAGCATGTTTTACTCAACCGAGAGAGAGAGAGAGAGAGAGAGAGAGAGAGAGAGAGAGAAGAGGGAGACAGGAAGAAAAGAATGGCCTGGACGAAGTGGGAAGATCCACGGAGGAAAAAGGGGCAGGAACAGTGGTCACTGGAACATCAGGAGCATGTTTTACTCAACCGAGAGAGAGAGAGAGAGAGAGAGAGAGAGAGAGAGAGAGAAGAGGGTGACAGGAAGAAAAGAATATAGATTATTAAGTTGTTAATAAACATTATTAATGTTGTATGAGAGTTAATGTCACTGTGCAGTTTGGACTCCGGCAAGACTCGCTATAGCAGCATAACTACAAGGGAGAAACAGGAGGTAACACAGACATGAGGGATCTCTGGGATAAGAGACGACCCACCACACCACCGTCAATGAACCTGAGTAAACGTGTGAATGTACAGCATACAAATATCCCAATTCACCAAACACTCTATATCCATGTTTCCTCCAGATCTGCGCCTTTACCTAAGAAAAAATCTACTGATCAAAGGTTTGACTAAATAAATGTGTTTTCGACTTGAGTCCCGAACACTGATTGGAAGGATGTTCCATACCTGTGGGGCTTTATAAGAGAAAGATCTTCCCCCTGCTGTAGTCTTCGTTATTTGAGAAACAAACAGATAGCCTGCACCTTTTGATCTAAGTAGGCATGAAGGATCATACTGGTAAAGAAGTTCACTCAGATACTGCAGTGCGAGACCGTTAAGTGCTTTATACGTCAGTAATAGTATTTTATAATCGATGCGAGATTTGATTGTGAGCCAGTGTAGACTGATTATAAGGAGTGATGTGGTCATATTTCCTAGATCTAATGAGGACTCTTGCTGCTGGATTCTGAACTAACTGAAGCTTATTTATTCACTTACTCGCACACCAAGACAGTAAAGCATTACAGTAGTGTAATCTAGAAGTAACAAAAGCATGAACTCGTTTTTATGCATCCTGTAACGGCATCATATTTCTAATTTTAGCAATATTTCTAAGGTGAAAGAAGGCGATCCTGGTGATATTATTCATGTGAGCCTCAACGGAAAGACTAGGATCAATAATAACACCAAGGTCTTTGACAGCCGTACACGCTGAAACAGAAACACCATTAAGAGATGCTGCGTAATCGGAAAGTTTGCTTCTAACTGCATGTGGTTCTAGTAAAAGTACTTCCGTCTTATCTGAGTTGAGCAGAAGAAAGTTATCAAGCATCCACTGTCTAATGTCATTTATACACTTCTCAACATTGTTACAAATATACAACTGTGTATCATCAGCATAGCAATGGAAGCGAATACCATGTTTATCTATAATTTCACCAAGAGTCAGCATATATAAAGAGAAAAGCAGTGGGCCTAAGACAGATCCTTGAGGATTACCAAACTTTATCTCAGAGAGTGTGGAGAACTCACCATTTACATCAACAAACTGATGGCGATCAGTCAAATAAGACTTTATCCAAGAGAGAGCCGTTCCCTTTATTTCAACAACATTCTCAAGTCTAGCAAGCAGTATAGTGTGATCAATGGTGTCAAAAGCTGCACTAAGGTCAAGCAAAACAAGTAAAGAGACAAAACCCTGATCAGAGGCCAATAACAGTTCATTTACCACCTTAACTAGTGCCGTCTCTGTGCTATGATGAGGCCGAAATCCTGACTGATACATTTCAAACATTTTATTCATAAGCAGATGTGAGCATAACTGCTGTGCTACAACCTTTTCTAAAATTTGGGATATTAAAGGGGAGATTTGATATTGGCCTGTAGTTGGACAGCTGACATGGGTCAAGATCAGGTTTCTTAATTAAGGGGTGGATAACTGCCAGTTTGAAGGATTTAGGTACATAACCAGTGCTAATGGAAGAGTTAATTATTTTCAAAACAGGTTCAGTTACCTCTGGAATTATCTGTTTTAGGAAACTTTTAGGCAAGGGATTGAAAATGCAGGTTGATGATTTTGATGAGAAAATTAATGAAAGTATAGGTACCAGTATAGGTAGAAGGATGGTATAAATCCTTCTTTCCTTCCTCAGTGTCCAACTTCACATACAGCTCTTCATATGCCTTTTCTTTCACTTTTTCCTCGTCCCTCTTCACCTGCTGCTGCATCTTCTTGTACTCCTGCCTACTTTTCTCATCCCTCTGTCGATCCCAATTCTGTTTTGCCAACCTCTTTTCTCCTTATGCTTTCCTGTACTTTCTCATTCCACCACCATGTCTCTTTGTCTTCCTTTTTATATCCAGATGTCACACCAAGTACCTTTCTAGCTGTCTCCCTTATCACTTTTGCAGTAGTTGCCCAATCATCCAGCACCTCTTTACTACCACAGGCCCCTGTCTGACCTCTTCCCTGAATCTCACACTTCGTCCTTCACCTTCAGTTTTCACCATCTTATTCTACTTTCAGTCCTCACTCTCCTTCTCTTCTTCTTCACCTCCAAAACCATCCTACAGACCACCATCTGATGCTGTCTAGCTACACTGTCCCCTGCCAACACCTCACATTTTCCAATCTGCTTCAGGTTGCATCTCCTACATAGAACATAGTCCACCTGTGTTCCACCTCTTCAACTTTCAGCCATATCAGAAACTCTCTTCACCTCCACTACACTCTTACTATACTTTTCCTTCAAAATCACCCCTACACCATTTATTTTTCCATCCACACCATGATAGAACAGTTTTAACCCACCCCCAATGTTCCTGGCCTTACTCCCTTTCAACTTGGTCTCCTGAACACACAACATATCTACCTTTCTCCTCTACTTCATATCAGCTAACTCTCTCACTTTGCCTGTCATAGTACCAACATTTAAAGTACCAACCCTAACCTCGACTCTCCTACACTTCTCCTTTCCCTGCTGTGTCTGTAGACATCTTCCTCCTCTCCTTCTCCTCCTTTGGCCAACAGTATCCACCGGTACCCTGTTGGCTAACGATACCTGTGGCGGTTGTTGGTAACCTGGGCCTTGACCGAGCCGCTATGAAATTCTGATTCGTGATCCACATATTTGATTTGGCACATGTTTTACACAGGGTGCCCTTCCTAACGCAAACCTCCCCATTTTTCGGGCGTGGGACTGGCACTAAGAGTGCACTGGCAACCCCCTATTTCCTGCAAAACTAAAGGAATACTTGGACAGAGATTTCTCTTTTTTAAAGCTTTTGGAACACATTTGCAGATGTTATGGTTCAGAAAACATCATCATAGAATCTGCTTGTCTGTGTTTATTGGCCAGTAAGCAAGACCATCAAGCCTGGGTATATCAGTGACAGCAGCCGACATTGAGGACAGCCTCCTATGACCTTTTTTTTTTTTAAGTCAAGTCAAGTAGCTTTTATTGTCATTTCAAACATATATGTCTGATGCAGTACACAGTGAAATTAAACAACGTTCCTTCAGAACCCAGGTGCTACATAAAACAACATAAAACAACAATCACAAAAACAGAAAAACACAGGGCTAAGAACTAGTGGAAAGATCCTCGCCACATAAAGTGCATGTGTGCAACTGGTGCAAGCAGTGCAAAAGACAACACAAGACAGTGCAAGACAACACAGGACAGTGCAGGACAATACACAAAACACAAAATAGCTTAGCCAGTAAACCTGTTGTAACAAAATAAGGTGCACAGAAACATGTGAACAGAATTGTGCAATTCAACAATAGCAGCAATCAAAATAAAGTGAACAGTGGCAGAAGGATGTGGACAGAATATTGTGCAAAGAAGAAATCCCAAAATATGTGCAAAAAACAGCATGTAAACATTTTGTGGTAATGATTAGTGTGAGTGGTACTGAATGATGGGTATGCAAAGTGTATGATGTGTGTTAAGTTCGGTTTGTACAGACCAGTCACACTAAGTGAGTATGACACAACCCAGTGTTGAGTCCGGTTTGTGCAGATCAGTCAAACAGTTGTGTGTAAGTGTGTGTGTGTGTGTGTGTGTGTGTGTGTGTGTGTGTGTGTGTGAGTGAAAGTTCAGTTCAGATGTTTGGTGAGGAGCCTGATGGCTTGAGGATAGAATCTGTTGCACAGTTTGGATGTGGTGGCCCGAATGCTTCAGAACCGCTTCCCTGATGGCAGGAGAGTGAAAAGTGTGTATGACGGTGTGTGGGGGTCATCCACAATGCTGTTTGCTTTGCAGATGCAGCGTGTGGTGTAAATGTCCATGATAGAGGGGAGAGAGACTCCGATGATCTTTTCAGCCGTCCTCACAATCCTCTGTAGGGTCTTGCAATCCGAGACGGTGCAGTTCCCAAACCAGGCAGTAATGCAGCTGCTCAGGATGCTTTCAATGGTCCCTTTGTAGAACATGGTCAGGACGGGGGGAGAGATGAGTTTTCCTCAGCCTTCTCAGAAAGTAGTGATGCTGCTGGTCTTTTTTGGTGATGGAGCTGGTGTTTAGTGTCCAGGTAAGGTTATCTGCCAGATGAACACCAAGGAATTTGGTGCTCTTTTGACGATCTTCACTGAGGATCCATCAATGATCAGTGGAGAATAATCACTCTGTGTTCTCCTGAAGTCATCAACCATCTCTTTACTTTTATCAACGTTCAGAGACAGGTTGTTGGTTCCACACCAGGCTGTTAACCGTTGCACCTCCTCTCTGTATGCTGACTCGTCGTTCTTGCTGATGAGACCCACCACAGTCGTGTCATCGGCAAACTGGTGATATGATTCAAGCTGTGCGTTGCTACACAGTTGTGAGTCAGCAGAGTGAACAGCAGTGAACTGAGCACAAAGCCCTGAGGGGCTCCAGTGCTCAGTGTGGTGGTGCTGGAGATGCTGTTTCCAATCCGGACTGACTGAGGTCTTCCAGCCAGGAAGTCCAGGATCCAGTTACAGAGGGAGGTGTTCAGGCCCAGTAGGCTCAACTTCTCAATCAGGTGCTGAAGGACAATTGTGTTGAATGCTGAACTAAAGTCTATGAACAGCATCCTTACATAAGAGTCCTTGTTGTCCAGGTGGGTGAGGGTCAGATGAAGTGTTGTGGAGATAGCATCGTCCGTGGAGCGGTTTGGACGATACGTAAACTGCATGGGGTCCAGTGCGGGTGGAAGCTGGGTCTTGATGTGCCTCATGACAAGCCTCTCGAAGCACTTAATCTCGATAGGTGTGAGTGTAATGGGACGATAGTCATTGAGGCAGGAGACAGAAGACTTCTTCGGCACAGGAATGATGGTCATTGTCTTGAGGCACGTAGGAACAGTGGCGCTGCTCAGGGAGATGTTGAAGATATCGGTGAAGACATCTGATAGCTGTTGTGCACATTCCTTGACCACTCTGCCAGGAATGTTGTCTGGTCCCGCAGACTTCTGTGGGTTAACTCTGCATAGAGTTTTCCTCACTTCAGCTGTGGTTAGACAGAGCACCTGGTCAGTGGGAGGAGGGATGGTATTCCTCGCCACCATGTTGTTCTGCACCTTGAACCAGGCGTAGAAGTCGTTCAGTGCATCTGGGAGGGAGGCTTCACGGTCACAAGCAGGTAATGTTGTCTTGTAGTTTTTGATGACCTGGATGCCCTGCCACATTCGCTCAGTGTCTCCGCTGTCCTGGAAGTGGCCGTGGATTCTCTTGGCGTGTGCGTGCTTCGCCTCTCTGATGACATGGGACAGTTTGGCCCTTGCTGTTTTCAAGGCCGCCTTGCCCCCTGCTCTAAAGGCAGAGTCTCTTGTTTTTAGCAGCCCACATACCTTGGCGGTCATCCATGGCTTCTGAAGCGTGTAGTGATGGTCTCGGAGACGGTCACATCATCAATGCACTTGCCGATGTAGCTGGTAACTGTTGACGTGTACTCCTCCAAGTTGAGGAAATCGCCATTGGTTGCAGCTTCCCTGAACATGTCCCAGTCAGTGCATTCAAAACAGTCCTGGAGAGCAGACATGAATCCTGCTGGCCAGGTTCTCACTTGCTTCCAAGCTGGTCTTGAGCGCCTGCTGTGTGGTCTGTATGCTGTATGCTGTGGTCGGTATGCGCCCCGTATGTTTGTGTAAACAACATCCAGCATGTTTTCTCCTCTGGTTGCAAAGTCCACATTTTGATAAAATTTGGGAAGATTTGTGTGATTAAAATCTCCGGCGACTATAAAGGTCAGGGTGTGTGTTTTGAAGTTTGCTAATGGTCCCGTAGAGCACGCTGAGCGCTTCCTTAGCATTAGCGCTAGGTGGTATGTACACTCCGAGCACAAAAGCGGTGGTGAATTCCCGTGGTAAATAAACAGGTCTACATCTCACGACAATGAACTCCAGCAGCGATGAGCAGTAGGTAGAAACAAGGACAGAGTTCTTACACTATTCCTTGTTGATGTAAACACACAGACCGCCACCGCACAGAGCTGTATTTCTGTGTTCATACTCCCAGAGTATGCCAGGCTCTAAACCTTATAGCCATAGCAGATTGGTTTTGCCTTTATGAACTGTTTGTACCCATTACGCCCATAGTAGGGAATCATGCTCTCATCAATTGACAGCCACTGACAATCCTGAAAGATTGGCCTCACCTTAAGGAAACGGTTATCGTTGCACTTTGTGTTATCCACAACATGGATAGATGCCATCATTTCATCAAATCTGTTTCTTCTCATAGCAGTAGAGATGCTGTTGATGTGGACATCATCATCCAGTGACCAGATCAAATGTTGTAGTGGAGAAGTAGAATATCCAGAGGTAAGTAGCACACAATAGAATACCAGCAATTCCTCCATGATTAAATTAAGAGGTTTGTCTTTGTTTCTAACACAGTAGAGATTTCACATTTCTATGGTAAGCTCTCTCAGAGATGCTGGGTACATTGCTAGAAAACCCATCTAAGAGATTTGTATTTGTTGCTTTCAGAATGGCTTTTTGCTGTTTTTTTGGACTTTATGAAATGTCTACTCTTATTGTTTATTTTAATCAGCTGAGCAGGGATGCCTTCTGCCATGGTCACTGGTATGGTGGCAGTAGCAGCTGCTATATATCCTTTATATAGCTGTTATAGATGACAATAAACATAAAGCAGCTTCGAGCATTTTTGTTCTGGAGCACTTCTTGTTCGGATTGTGAACAAGTTTAGTTCAACCTCTTCAAAATGATCAGATCCAAACAGTTCTGCAGTAGAATTCAAAATCCTTAAAAGTAGGTGACCTGAGTCACCAGTAAAATCCATGTCAAATGCATCGCTATTACATTCACTTTCTATTGCATCCTTTTCTGTCTTTAGAACCACTGCTATATTGTAAATTGCAGGAACTGGATCATCAGCATCAAGTAAATCTAAAACCTGACTTATGGTCAGTCTGATTAAGTCAGAATAACACAGAATGACATATGGGGGAGATGTTGTGTTATACCACTGGTCACAATTGTAACCGTCTTCATTTATCAGCAGTTTGACAACAAAATAAACCATGTAATAATATATTTTCAATATATTTATGTATAGATAACCCTTTCACGATGGTGTATGCAAAAAATGTATGTGCTATTGAAAAATTAACTTGCCTTTTATTTCTGAGATTTTACTTCTTTGCATTAAGATGGCAGTACCAGGAAATAAATGTGCATGGTCACATGGCTAAACTACCAAAACATGTTAGACCTGCCCTGAACTCATATATACATCTTAAATGTTTATCATATATGAACATATATGAAAAGTTAAATTTTTAATACCACACAAAAATATGCAAGCAAAAATTGTGACTGGTGGGATTAAATGGGTTATTGCTTCTTTGCCTTACTGATGCTGAATAAAAGCACATTTTGCACCTGCATGTTGCTGTAACATATAGCTAATTACAATTCAACCTTGATTTTTCCTTTCGTACTTAAAATAAATTAATTTGAGAGGGTTCCTGCAAACTGGGCATGCACACACATGCACACACACACACACACACACACACACACACACACACACACACACACACACACACGTTTGCATTGAAGTCTTTACAACAAATTAACCTGGCTCTTTTTATTCTGTCTGTTTAAATGCTGCATTGTCTGTCTCTGCACTTGGTCTCTATTAATCTGTATGTCTTTGTCTTTGTCTTTGACCCCCCCCCAATTCTCTCTCTCTCTCTCTCTCTTTTACACACACACACACACACACACACACACACAGACACTGTATAGTAATTACACATGATTGTTGCCGTGACTATGTGTGTATTCGTGTCTCCATTGGTGGTGGCCGGCATTGTCATTGGCCTGGTGCTCTTCCTCTCCCTCATCATCATCATAATTGGCAGTATAAGGAAGAAAAAACACTTAAACCTCAACCCAGATGGTAAGTTCTAACAAACACACACTTCAGATACACTCTAAACACAGTGTTTCTCTAACGATTCTCTAACAGCCAGAATAATAAAAAAAGAAGTTCCTGGATCAATGGCCCAACTAACATTGTTAGAAACCCACCATTGGTAGAAATGTACCTGATGTTACAGTTGTTACAATTCTCTTTGTCTTACAGCTACAGATAAGTTTTCTTTTGCATGTTTGACAGATGAGCTGAGGTCAGAGTGTGTGGATGAGTTTCCTCCTGCATTTGACTTTGACTCGTACCCAGAGACACTCTCCATCCCACAGATCAGTGCCCTTTATACTGATGCACCACCTCAGTGAGTAACTTTTGACCTTTGCTCTATGTTTGTGTGTTTGTTTGTTAGATTTTCTCACACTCCTGCAAAGCATTCCAGCAAAAAAAATTAAAATTGTAAAAAATAAAAAATAAAAAAAATTTTGATATTCATTTTGATATTGAAGAATATCAGCAAGGCATAACCATATAGAACTTCCCAATGGCCAACAGTATGACAAGACAGCCTCTACTCTCCACTTCTGTAATGTCATGTCCTCTACCACACTAAATTTGTATACAGTAGAACTTCGGGTTACGAGTAAATTTGAATATGAGCAAATTGGAATACGAGAATTAATTTTGAATTCATTTTGTATTAGGTTGCGAGTGTTGCATTGGCCTGAGAGCAAACATTTTGCAGTTAACAGTACTGTATAGTATTGTGACAATGACTCGCAAGATGATTAAGAAAGATGGGAAGAAGAAGGAGATGATTACCGTAGAAATGAAAAATTAAATTATTGCGACATTCGAACAAGGTATGCATGTGGCAGACCTTGCAAAACTGTACAATCGTACACCTACGATCTACGATTTCCAAAAAGTAACCAACTCCTCCTCCCCTCTCGTCTCCCTCACGGCAGCCATGATTCCCCTCAAAGGTAAAGTGCGAGTTAACTTGTCAATTATTTCTATTTCATATTGTGAATTAGTAATGTTTATTCATTTCTGATGATAGGGGTTTTGTACAATAATTACATTACAAAACCTTTAAAAATGAGTGTATATGTGTATTTATGGACGTGTGGAACGCATCGAGTGAATTTCCTTTATTTCTTATAGAAATAATGATTTTAGTATACGAGCGTGTTAGGTTGCAAGCTCGCTCCCAGAATGAATTAAACTCATAACCCAAGGTACTACTGTACTTAGCTTGATTCCTTTATTTGGCTCCTCATTATCAAAGCAGGTACTAAAGCTTACAGTAACCTAGGAGCAATATGTCTGGTCACACAAAAGGTTCTGTATTGTTTTCTGTTAATCTAAGCTGCTTCTCCAGGTACACACTTATTTTCAGTTTGATCTAGCACTGTGTCCATACACACTTTTGATACACTCCCACCATCTGGTTTGCAAGCTCTTACCTCTTTCTGGACCGGTAGTATAAACCACTTCCTCACAGTTCACACATCGAAGCCAGCCTGGGATATTTCTGGCTGGCTTGCCTCTCCATACTGCAGCATCTCTTTCTGCTGAGTATGAACTCCTTACACAGGCTGCTTTTTGGGAGCTTCTGTTGTTCTCAAATAAAATGATGCTTCTCAGGCTTCATGGCATACATAGATACCTGCTAGGGTACTGACTGCTCCTTCTCTCCAAGCTCTCTATGCTTAATTAGACAAATGTGTAAATAAGTGATGGCATTAACAATGTGTTTAAATGATTTTATGAATTTTATCAGTTTTGTTTATGTGATGTAGGAATTATCGTTTTATTGTTGTTAATTGACCCAATTTTATTTTAACTAAATGCAACAGTACATTTTCTTCATTGTCTGTGAAGTTTATTTAAATTTTTTATGTTTTGAGAGTTTTGTCATATATGGATGTTTTGACCCTGTAAATTTCAGTAAGAGGTGACAAACAGGATAAATTATTGAACAGGATAATTAACTGAGCTGCCATTTAGATCAAACCCTCTGCGTATCCATCTATTCTGTCAGCAGGAAACACTGCCATTTATAATGCCATTTATAAAACACACACACACACACACACACACACACACACACACACACACACACACACACACACACACACACACACAAAGTGAGGGAGGACCAACACATGCACAGAAGACACACACACCCACTACTATAATTACTACTGCTGGTACTACTTTAAACCATACTTATTTTTTTATTCCAGTGTTCCTTTTTTTTTACTTTTCAATCTTTCATTCTTCACATGTACATGTATATGTGTGTCTGCATGTGTATGCTTGAGTGTGTGTGTGAGATAGCATCTTGGCTTGATCCCAGTCACAGATGAGAGCTTGTACAACAGTGCCAGGTCAGATATACACTCCCATGGCCCCAATGTGTGTGCTTGTGTGTGTGAGTGTTTTGTGTGCGTGCGTGCATGCGTGTGTGTGTGTCTGTGTGTGTGTGTGTGTGTGTGTGTGTGTGTGTGTGTGTGTGTGTGTGTGTGTGTGTGTGTGTGTGTGTGCCACAGATGGTGGAGGTGAACTCTGAGCTCAGGCCGCACATATGATCTGAAAACCTGTGGAGCACAAAAACCAGAGCTTCCGACAGGGAGAAAGTGCACGCGCGCACACACACACACACACACACACACACACACACACACACACACACACACACATAATTTCAAGGCTTAGTTACACATCTTTACATTTTTATTGTGATTTACATAATCAAGGTTTTTTTTCTAAATCATTCAATCAATAATACCTCAGTTTACACCCCCTTACAAACTGTATAGTTAAAACCTTTATCTTTATTTATTATTTTATTTTACTAGCTTTTTTTACTAGTTTTCCATATTTCTATAGCACCAGCACACCATGACAAATCCCTTGTACATGCAACCCATGATACTAAACACACTCACCATTACACATGAAAAATAAATCATCAGGGACAAAAAACTGCGAAGATGAAACTATGTTTTAACATAAAGACAAGACAGAAATGAAAAAGAAGGTAAAATAAAACACATATAATATTTGAGTATGGGCATGGCGAGTGTGTTATAACAGCTCTAGGTTACGTATGTTACCCAGGTTCCCTGAGGGAACTAGATGCTGCATCTACAATGCTTTGCGAGAACGATTCTGCATTGGCCATGCTCTGAATCATGTGTAATCTGTCCAACAAACAAGCCCACCGGTTACATCACGACCAGGAATCTACAGTATAAAATGCGCATGTGGTGGAGCAAACGCTAGCTGAAAGGGTAGGAAGTGCCGAAAGGAGTGTGGCTTGGAAATGCAGCATCTCATTCTCTCAGGGACCCTGGGTTACATACTTAACCTAGAGTCCCCAGGAGTGACAGGGACATAGAGAGAGCGTGAAGGTCCTCAACCCTCTTCAGGTAGGAGAAGAAAGGTGGTCTTGACCGACAGAAACCTGAGGGCCACATTGGCCAAGAGTTCGAAGGGATGCTTAGACACAGCCTCCAAAAAAGGCCAGGTCCCACTCAGGTACTCTAGGTCACCCAGTTAACTGGGTCCAACCGGTGATGCTTCCACCACAAACAGATCAGGCACCATTTAGCGGCATACAACCTTCTCATGGAGGGGGCTCTGGAATGGTCTATACTACCTTAGTAGAGAGACCAGCATCTAAGAACTGTGGTGCCTCAGGGGCCACAGCCAGGGTGACCCCTGCCTGGGAGAGAAGATCCCTCCTGGGAAGAATTTCCCTAGGAGGTTGTTCGAAAAGGGCCACAAGCTCCACAACCATTGTCTGCCCTGCCATCAAGGGGCCACCTGGCGATGGGCTCCATGTCATCAATCTCTCTCCATACCTTCCAGGAGCAGCGCAATGGGTGGAAGGCATACAGGCACAGGCTCAGCCACGTCTTTACCATGGTGTCCAGCCAAAGAGGGGCTGGGTGAGTGAGGGAAAACCAGAGGAGACTGTCCACTTGTGCTCTGCAAAGACTTCCTCCATATTTGCTCCAACACCTCTGGGTGGAGCCTACATTCCCCAGGCCTCACACCCCTTGCTTCGAAAGGCCGCCTGATCCCTGGTTTAAGTACCCTGGGATGTAAGCTGCCCTCAAGGAGAGCAGTCTTCCCTGGGCCCACAGGAGCATCTGATGCACCAGCCTGTATAGGGGTGAAATCACAGACCCCCCCTGATGGTTAATATAGGAGACCACCGATGTGATGTCTGTACAGACTAGCAAATGGCGGTCCCTTAGGTCTGGGAAAAAAGTGCTTCAAGCCAGAAGCACAGCTAGCATTTCCAGGCAGTGCCAAGTGAGACAGAGCCCACTCCTCCGGATCCAAACGGGAGAAAGTTATGCTGGCATAAAGATTGAATCCCACGCTTAAGAAGTTGGTTCTCTGTACTGGAGAAAGCATACTCTCCTTGGTGTTTAGTCGGAGCCCCAGCTCCTTCATATAGGCAAGAACAGCATTTTGATGCCAGGCTGCCAAAAGCTCTGATTTAGCTAATATCAACCAATAATCAATATAGTTTATAATAAGGATGCCCCAGAGCCTCAGTTGCATTCATGCATTTTGTGAAGGTGTAGGGTGAGAACGCAAGGCTCAATGAAAGAACCCAGTATTGGTAAGCTTTGGAACCGAAAGCAAACCTCAGGAACTTTCTGTGGAAAGGGAGGATGGATACATATCTCCTACGTGATAGATCGTAACTCCGCACTGTTTTTAGGTCGCGTCCCTAAATCCCTCAAGTTAGCAGTTATTAAGCCCCTCATTAAGAAACCTAATTTGGATCCAAACACGCTATCAAATAACAGACCTATTTCAAATCCCATTTATGTCTAAGATTTTAAAAAGATTGTCGCTGCACAGTTATGTTCCCACTTACAAGAGAACAATATCTTTGAAGAGTTTCAGTTTGGGCCCATCAGGTTTTAGGCCCCATCATAGCACAGAAATTGCTCTAGTTAAAATCACCAATGATCTGTTTCTAGCTTCAGACCAAGGCTTTATCTCGCGGTTAATTTTACTAGATCTTAGTGCTGCATTCGACACTATAGATCATAATCTCCTCCTAGATCGCTTACAAAATTATATCGGCATTCAGGGACAGGCATTAAGCTGGTTTAAATCCTACCTGTCGGATCGTTGATATTTTGTAGACTTAAATGGAGAGCTATCCAGGTCAATGCAGTAATGCAGCTATCCAGTAAATTATGGCATGCCTCAAGGTTCAGTTCTAGGACCCCTGCTTTTTACAATATACATGCTTCCCTTAGGAAATATTATTAGAAGGCATGGAATTAGTTTCCACTGTTATGCTGATGATACCCAGCTATATATCTCATCAAAACCAGGAGAACTCTTGCAAAAATCATATTAACCAATTTTCAAAAACAGCCTTCTTTCACCTTAGAAATATTTCTAAGCTAAGAAACATGTAATCTATATCTGATGCAGAGAAGCTCGTCCATGCGTTCATGACCTCCAGAATAGACTATTGTAATGCATTACTAGGTGGATGTCCTTTATCGTTAATAAACAAGCTTCAGTTAACTTAGAATGCAGCAGCCAGAGTTCTCACAAGGTCAAGGAAATATGATCATATAACCCCAATCTTATCGTCCCTACACTGGTTAAGTGTACCTGTCAAGTTAGGAATTGACTACAAACTACTGCTTCTTAATTATAAAACACTAAATGGTTTTTCTTCCATGTATCTATTCAGTCTTGTAACACACTACAATTGGTCGCGCTCCTTGAGATCTCAAAACTCTGGACTTCTAGTAGTTCCTAGAATAGCAAAGTCCACCAAAGGCGGTAGATGATTCTCACATTTAGCTTCTAAACTTTGGAATAGTCTTCCTGACAGTGTTCGGGGCTTAGACACACTCTCCCAGTTAAGTGCAGATTAAAAACTTATCCTTTTTGGCAAAGCCTACACATAACATTTGTCACATATCATAAACTTGTGCTCCAGTACATTTGATCAAATGCACATTATCAATTTGTGCTGTTAATATCATGAACAGCAGCCACGCTAATTCTCTCCACTGCTTCTCTTTCTCTCCCCATTCCAAAGCATCCTGAGGTTTGGCCAGGTCCAGTCACGTCCCACTTCTGGAAGATTATGGACCTTTAAATAAATAGATGCGGAACTCGCAAACTTCCCGTACCACCCATAGACGTACCAGTGCCAGCTGGATCCCACTTCATATTTGGAGTTTTGACATTGGACCTCTGAGATTGTTTAAAGGTGCTGGCATGGAGAAGGTGGTGTTGGATCTGTGATGATCGCAAATGTTGAGCTATTTTATTAGTTGCTCAGTAGCTCCTAGTTTTATAACCATAATGAATGAATAAGACTGTAGAAAGAACATTACTTATAATCTTACACTCCAGTGCTCATGTTAGTTCTTACTCTCCAGTGTTCTGTATTGTTTAAAGATTTATGATCACTCTCTTAATGTCACCCAAATGAGAATGGGTTCCCCTTTTTTGAGTTCCTTTCAAGGTTTCTGTAGCTCCCCCAGTAATTTCACGAGCACAAGGATTCTTCGATGACAGGCTATTTATTGACTGCTCCCAACTTAGGATGCCGTGAGAACTAATTACACAAAAAAATAAGAATGTATAAAGACATAAATAAATAAAACAAATAAACATTGTCTCTGTAACCCTTTTAAACAAAGTTAAATTATATTTAAACAGCCTAACTATAGACTTTGCACAGATATCGCTCTTTTGCAAATAGCAACACAATCCACATTAATCACATTCAAATAAATAAAAAACTTACTTCATTGGCTGCTTATTACCAAAGGAGAACTTAATCTTGCATCTGCTGTCCTTTTTATCTCCAAATGATTAAAATATAAACATTTAAATATGAAAACGCTTCATCTTTCCATGTGGTGCAGACATCTTTCCACTTGAGTCGCTCTGAGCTTTTCATAATAAAAGTCTCTGTTCAAACAACTCTGGTTAAGCAGTTTTAAAGTGAAAAGTTCTTTAACAAAACATTAATAAAAAATTAATTAATAAGCATGAAATATAAACTGACTTCTCTGTCAGTTACACTTCCACCAAAGCATATTCTTGTGATTTTTGTAACTCAGTAACATAACCTCATAACATAATCAATGATTATGACCTAGAATTTCAAGGAATGGTTGACACAAGGTAAGCTTTTAATCTGCTTCAATCAGGAAACTATTTTCTGGATGGGCCTTTCAAGGTATGTCGGTTTAGTAACACGTTTGCCCTTGTTATCCAGTGTCGAATCACTGATCAATAACTTCACTGTTCTCACACAGCCATCTGTACTGCTGTGTACTTCGGTTACCTTTGCTAACTTCCATTGACTGCGTGGAGCAGTTTCATCTTTAAGATTGACAATGACATTGACCTTTGCATTTATACGACATTTCTGCCATTTCTGCCTGTTTTGGAGGTTCCGAAGATATTTTTTTCTCCATCGTGACCAAAATACTTTTGCTAAATACTGGACCTTTCGCCATCTCTTGCGTAGGTATATGTCCTTCTTAGACGAACACTCCAGGTGGTGGCAAAATTACCGAAGACTTCATCGTCAAGATATGGTTAGTTGTAAGTGGTTGCGGACCTGATGAATCACTCAGATGCTCTGTGGTTAAAGGTCTGCTATTGATGATCGCCATGACTTCATAGAAAAATGTTCTTAGAGAGGCACTATCAAGCCTTTGTGTCGATTGATCCATAATGTATGTCAACGGATGAGACTTCTTATTGTTCTAATATCCCTCTCCCAAATGCCACCCATGTGACTGGCCGATGGTGTGTTCATGATGAACTCACAACCTAACTCCTTTAGGCGCTCTTGATTCATTTCCTTTAGTGCTTCAGCAAATTCTCGTCTTGCACCAACAAAATTAGTTCCCTGGTCCGATCTAAGTTGACACACTGGTCCACGTATGGCAATGAAAGTACGCAAAGCATTAATGAATGCGTCAGTGGACAAATTATTCAGCATTTCTACATGTACAGCCCTGGAACACATACATGTAAATAGAAGCCCATAGCGCTTCAGCTCCTTTCTTCCTTTTTTGACGTAGAAAGGACCAACACAGTCCATCCCAGAGTATGTGAAATGTGGGGTTGCTTCCGTGCGTTCTGGAGGAAGATTCGCCATCCTTTGCTCTTCAGTGCCTCTTCTGAATTTCCTGCACTTAGTGCATTTGTAGATATATGAAGAAACTACTCTGCTACATCCCAAAATCCAGTAACCATTTGATCGCAGCTCAATAGTTGTCATTCCTCTTCCCTGGTGATACACTTGTTCATGATACACTTGTTCAATGTTTGATGAGTAACAATGATATATGACTATGTCGTGGGAGTATTGCTGGATGTTTTACATGTGTGTGTAATGCAGCATATGCTAAGCGACCTCCCACCCTGAGGATACCATGCTCATCTAAGAAGGCGATGCAGTTTGTTTGTGCTGTTATTGGACCCAATCTCTTTCTGTTGCTGGAGTCTCTGGATCTCATCACAAAAAACTGATTGTTGAACCATTTTGATTTTGGTAAGCTCTGCATCCTTGCTTTCTTCAATACTGGTGGCTTCACTGACTTTTGGGCTTACATCTTTGACTTCCTTGGCACGTCGCTAAAGTCTTGCAATAGCTTTTATCACTCTTTACCAATCCGAAAACCTTTGAAGTCTATCCAGCAATGAACTTCCTTCCTTTATTTGAGTTTTATGAACTTGAGCTTTTCGCAACTCCGGGTCATTGTCTACGATCTCTTCCACCTTGATATCTCTTGGCAATTCATCTCGCCACAGAAACTTTGGTCCTGTAAACCAGTTAGACAATATAAGTTCTTCTGCTGTAAAGCCTCTGGATGCATAATCCGCAGGGTTCTCTTCAGAAGTAACATATCTCCATTGTTTTGCATCGGTACTTTGTTTAATGCGTTGAACATAGTTTGCTACAAAGACATGAAGTCTCTTTGCATCATTATTAATACACCCAAGGACAACCTTTAAGTCTGTCCAGAAGTACTCATCTAGGTTGTTTATCTCTAGCTCTTTCCTTAGGAAGTCACTTGTTTGTATAGCAACTACTGCTGCTGATAACTCCAGCCTTGGTATAGTTGTAACCTTAATAGGAGCAACTCTGGCTTCGCCCATAACCAAAGAACAATGAACATCTCCCGATGTATCAATGTCAAGTCAAGTCAAGTCAAGTTTATTTGTATAGCGCTTTTCACAACAGACATTGTCTCAAAGCAGCTTTACACAAATCAACAGTGATGGTGAATGGTGCGAATTTGTCCCTGATGAGCAGCCGTGGCGACTGTGGCAAGGAAAAACTCCCTTAGATGTTATGAGGAAGAAACCTTGAGAGGAACCAGACTCAAAAGGGGAACCCATCCTCATCTGGGTGACATCAAGAGTTTGATCATAAATTTTCCAACAATACAGAACACTGGAGAGTGAGAACTAACATGATTACTGGAGTATAAGATTATAAGTGATGTTCTTTCTGCAGTCTTAAACAGTCTTTATGGTTAGTAGCTCCTAGTTTTATAAGCTCAGCATTTTTGATCACCACAGATCCAGCATCAGCTTCTCCATGCCAGAGCCTTAACACTCCAGGAGGTCCAATGTCAAAACTCCACACATGTAGCGGGATCCAAATGGCACTGGTACGTCTCTAGATGGTTCAGGATGTTTGCGAGTTCGGCATCTACTTCTTCAAAGGTCCGTAATCACCAAGAGGGGGAGGTGACTGGAGCTGGCCAAACCTCAGGGTGTCTCGGGATGGGGAGAGAAAGAGAAGCAGTGGAGAGGAATTAGCGTAGCTGCTGTTCATGATATTAACAGCACAAGTTGATAATGTGCATGTGATCAGATGTTCTGGAGCACAAGGTTATGATGTGATGTGTGTTATGTGTAGGCTTTGCTAAAAAGATATGTTTTTAATCTACACTTAAACTGGGTGAGTGTGTCTGAACCCCGAACACCGTCAGGAAGACTATTCCAGAGTTTAGGAGCTAAATGTGAAAATGCTCTACCACCTTTAGTGGACTTTGTTATTCTACGAACTACTAGAAGCCCAGAGTTTTGAGATCTCAGGGAGCGTGGCGGATTGTAGCGTGTTAAAAGACTGGATAGATAAATGGGAGCCAAACCATTTAGTGCTTTATATGTGAGAAGTAATAATTTGTAGTCTATTCGAAACTTAACAGGAAGCCAGTGTAGGGACGATAAGATCGGGGTTATGTGATCATATTTTCTTGACTTTGTAAGAACTCTGGCTGCTGCATTCTGGACTAACTGAAGCTTGTTTATTAATGACGCAGGACATCCACCTAGTAACGCATTACAGTAGTCTAATCTGGAGGTCATGAACGCATGAACGAGCTTCTCTGCATCCGATATGGACAACATATTTCTTAGCTTAGAAATATTTCTAAGGTGAAAGAAGGCTGTTTTTGTAACTTGATTAATATGATTTTTGAAAGACAAGTCGCTGTCTAAAATAACACCTAGGTCTTTTATCGTTGAACTAGTGTTTACAGAACATCCGTCTAAATGCAGGTTAAGATGCTGGAGCGTCTGTATACTAGTTTTAGGGCCGATGAGCAAAATCTCAGTCTTATCGGAATTTAAAAGTAGAAAGTTATGGGTCATCCAATCTCTTATTTCCTTAACACACTCAGTTATCCGGGTTAATTGAGCTGTATCGCCTGGTTTAGATGAAATATATAGCTGAGTATCATCAGCATAACAATGGAAGCTAATTCCATGCCTTCTAATAATATTTCCTAACGGGAGCATGTATATTGTGAAGAGCAGGGGTCCTAGAACTGAACCTTGCGGCACACCATAATTTACTTGCATTAGCCTGGATAGCTCTCCATTTAAATCTACGAAATGGTAACGATCGGACAGGTAGGATTTAAACCAGCTTAATGCCTGTCCCTGAATGCCGACGTAATTTTGTAAGCGATCTAGGAGGAGATCATGATCTATAGTGTCAAATGCAGCACTAAGATCTAGTAAAACCAACAGCGAGATGAAGCCTTGGTCTGAAGCTAAAAACAGGTCATTAGTTATTTTAACTAGGGCAGTTTCTGTGCTATGATGGGGTCTAAAACCTGACTGAAATTCTTCAAATATATTGTTCTCTTGCAAGTAGGAACATAACTGGGCAGCGACAATCTTTTCTAAAATCTTAGACATAAATGGGAGATTTGAAATTGGTCTGTAATTTGATAACGTGTTTGGATCCAGATTAGGTTTTTTAATGAGGGGCTTAATAACTGCTAACTTGAGGGATTTAGGGACGAGTCCTAACGATAGTGAGGAGTTAATAATATTCAGAAGTGGTTCACCAGTCGTATATAACACTTCCTTCAGTAGTTTAGTAGGAATTGGATCTAACTGACATGTTGTCGATTTAGCTTTGGCAATAACATTATACAGCTCTTCCTGTCCTATACATGTAAAACAGTGGAGTTGTGGAGTTGAGGGTAACACTGTCTCAGGAGATGCTGTCAGAGGTTGAACTGCCACAATTGTTTTTCTAATGTTCTCTATTTTTTCAGTGAAGAAAATCATAAAGTCCTCACTACTAAACTGTGATGGAACACAATTTCCAGAGCCCTGATTTGTTGTAAGCTAAGCTACAGTACTAAAAAGGAACCTGGGATTGTTTTTGTTATTTTCTATAAGTTTGCTCAGGTGTTCAGCTCTAGCAGCTTTTAGCGCCCGTCTGTAGCTAAGCATACTGTCCTTATATGCAATTCTAAATACCTCCAATTTAGTTTTCCGCCATTTTCTCTCCAGAATACGTGCTGCTCTCTTGAGGGCATGCGTATGACTATTATACCAAGGTGCAGGTGCTTGTTCTCTAACCTTTTTTAACCGGATAGGGGCAACGGTGTCTAATGTGCTAGTGAGGATAAGGTCTATGTTGTTAGTTATTTCATCAAGGTTATTAGCAGTTATGGGTTTAGTGAGAAATTGAGATAAATCAGGCAGGTTATTTATGAATCTGTCCTTAGTGTTCTGAACAATAGTCCTACCAAGTCGATAACGTGGTGCAACACGGCTAATCTGCTCTACCGGTAGTGTGAACAGTATGAGGTAATGGTCTGTGATGTCATCACTCTGAGGTAAAATATCTATATCAGTGACGTCTGCTCCGTGGGATATTACTAAGTCTAATGTGTGGTTAAAACGGTGAGTTGGTCCAGTGATGTTTTGTTTAACCCCAAAAGAGTTTAATAAGTCAACAAATGATAATCCTAGAGCATCATTTACATCATCTACATGAATATTAAAATCTCCTACAAGCAGCACTTTATCAAAATTGAGCAAGAGATCTGTTAGAAAACTAGCAAACTCTTGAAGAAATTCAGCGTAGGCTCCTGGGGGTCTGTACACGGTTACCAGAGCGAGTTTTCTATGTCTGTCTGAAAGTACAACTTTAAGAACGAGCACTTCAAATGATTTAAAGCTGAATCCTAACATCTGACTAACATTAAGAGAGGCAGTATAAATGGTTCCTACACCCCCCCCACGACCAGTCTGACGCGGCTCATGCTTATAAACGTATCCTGACGGTGTCGACTCGTTTAGACCCATATAATCACCTGGTTTAATCCAGGTCTCAGTGAGACAGAGGGCATCGAGATTATTCTCTGTGATCATCTCATTTATAATCAGTGCTTTGGGTGCAAGTGATCTAATGTTTAAAAGACCAAACTTTAAAACTTTTTGGTGTTTGTTTATCTGGCATTTTTCAGTTTTAACTTCAATCAGATTATTTCTGGATCTTGCGTATTTAATTCTTGGTTTTACTACACGAGGAATAGACACGGTTTCTATAAACTGGGCTGTGTGTGAACTTGTAACTATTTGGTCTGTTGTATGCGTGTTCTCATTGTTGTAAATTTCCTGATGTCTTACCAGTCAGATGGTGTGAAGTATCCTAGAGATGTTTTCTGATAGCACTGCTGCTCCAACTCTGCTGGGGTGCAGGCCATCAGGGCGGAAGAACCTAGGACGCTCCCAGAAACAGTTCCAGTTATTAACAAAGAGAAGTTTATGTTCTCGACACCATGACTGTAACCATTCATTTAGAGCTAAAAGTCTACTAAACTTCTCAGCTCCTCGCTGGTAAGTGGGAAGAGGTCCTGACACTATAATCCTGGTTGTGGGTGATGTGCTGCGTACCGTCTCCACCAGGATCCTGAAATCCCTCTTTAAGATCTCTGTTTGTCTCAGCCTGGTGTCGTTCGTTCCGGCATGAAGAACAACCGCTCCGAAGTTCTCCTTTAGGATCGCGGGTACCTGCGCAGCGACATCAAGAACACGAGCACCAGGAAAACAGCGAGTGTGCACCTTACCTTTAGCTCCGGTAGCGCGGACATGCCGGACGATGGAATCTCCGAGAATCACAGTGTCGCGTTCCGTCTCGCGGAGAGGGGCGAAGCGGTTCTCGGTCGAGATCTCGAAGGCCTGTAGTGGTGGCGGGGGAGACGCCCTCGACCGGGGCTTTGCTTGTCTCTTCCGCCGCTGCCGCATCCAGGGTCCGTGTTGCACCTTTGCTGGAGATGTAGGTGCGCTGGGTCTGGGCAGAGAAACACGCGGAGTTGAGGTGCTGGGAGCGTTGGGTTCAACCCGGGAATTTACCTGGGACGAGTGCGCGTCCGCCCGGGATGTTTCCAGCGCCGCTTTCCGCTCTCGCAGCCGGGCATGCTTTTCATGCAGCTCGCGAATCTGTTTCTCCAAAACCTCCATCTCCAACGCCACCGTTTGCAAATCAAACGAGTCCTCACCTGTGCTCAAAGTCAGACACACAGCCGGCATAGTGCTTATAATCACAAACAGAGTTAATATACACAAATATGATAAAGTGAGAGAAAATATAGTGGTAGTCGAGTTTACTGACTACAGGAACAAGTCAAGAAGACAAACAATTTAGGATTATTAAAAGAGAAAAACACAAACAAACGAATACAAACACGAATACAAACACGGAACTCGCGGCAAACAAGTCAAACACAGGAAGCTACGTCACCGGAAGGGATCAGCTGACTTCCCCTTTCACCTAGGACCTCCTTCATGAGTTTTGTGATGAGGCTGGAATGTACCCCTTTCTGTTGAAGTGAAGAGCATAACGGGTTACTCGAACCTGGGGCAAAGTAGAAACCTCTAGCAGCATCTAAATCTCTAGGACAGTGTATCTAAATGTGACACCTCCTTCTTGTTCCGGGTTCTCCCATTAGGGGTCGCCACAGTGGATCATTCATCTCCATACCCCCCTGTTCTTTACATCTGCCTCTTTCAACCCAACTACCTGCATGTCTTCCCTCACCACATCCATAAATTACATCCTTGGCCTTCTTCTTTTCCTCCTTCCTGGTGGAATATACCCCATGTCCCTACTCTGCACATGTCCAAACCATCTCAATTAGTACTATAGGTGCCGCCAAGTGGCAGCCTGTTGCAGCACCTCCTTTTAAGTTTTACTTTTAAAATGTATTTTATAGTGTTCCGGCACCTTGTGTTTTTTTCTTTTTAAGTGTATGCGTGTGAAATTGGAAACTGCACAATGGACATTAACAAAGTCACAGAGTTTGCTCTACTTTTCCTGCTATTTTGGACTTTGTTCACAGTTGCGTCTGGAAACTCTGTTCACAGCTGCGGTCCTATGGTTTGCTACTACAGGAAAAAAGGTTATTCCCCGTGAGCTAAGAAGGAGACGACGGGGGAACTGAGCTACACACACACACACACACACACACAACTGAGTGACTGATCTGTACAACTGGGCTCAACACACATACACTTCACACAACCAGGTTTCAGCACCATTCACACCTCTCATTACAGCACAATGTTTACATTCCGTTTGTTGCTGATCTCAGGGACTCTGCTCTTTTTGCACTATATTCCGTTAATCCTTTGGTCACCGTTCACTTTATCTTGACTGCTGCTACTACTTTTATACACCATTATTGAATTGCAAAATTCTGGTTATATTTGTTTACATTTCTGCTACTGTGCACCTTATCCTGTCATGACAGGTTTTACTGGCGGAGCTACTGCTGTTTTTTTACTTTTTTATTTTTATATTTTGTGTATTGTCCTGTGTTGTCCTGCACTGTCCTGTGTCGTCTTGCACTGTCCTGTGTTGTCTTTTGCACTGTTTGCACCAGTTGCACACATGCACTTTATGTGGCGAGGATCTTAGTTCCTGGCCCTGTGTTCTTTTGTTCTGTGACTGTGTTTTTATGTTGTTCTGTGACTGTGTTTTACTGTGTTTTATGTTGTTTTATGTAGCACCTGGGTTCAGGAGAAACGTTGTTTCATTTCACTATGTACTGCATCTGCTATATATGGTTGAAATGACAATAAAAGCTTCTTGACTTGACTTGACTTGACTTGACTTGATTTCCACAGCCAACAATGCTCCAGCCTAGATCCATTTTTTGAGCAAATGTCTGTTTTCTTTACCAGGCACAATTTTTCTAGGAAGGAGAGCTTGAGGGCAGTTGTAGCCAATCAGAAGGCCAACATCACAAACTTGTTTAGGAGCAATCTTATCAGCTATATGCATTAGATGAGGCCACACTCTTGCAGTTTTGGGTGTAGGAATGTGAGTTCTGTTTGCAGGGATAAAATCTCTTGTATAGGTAGAGAGTATTTTGGCAGAGAGTATTTTATTCTTCTTATCTGAATAAAATCTTCTCACCACTAGACCAGTAACCTTCTGGCATGAAACAACTGTGCTCTTGGAAACCATTGTTGAAAGCTTCAGCTGCACAGCTTTCTTCTTGGTGTCAAGAGTTTGAGCTATTTCCTCCAGGATGAAGGTGGTATCACTCTGGGTATCGAGAAATGCGTAAACCAGAACTTCATGATTTGGTTCATTTGTAGTAGACCCCCATACTGGTACAATTGTAGAGGTATGAGTATTAATTACATCCTGTATTACACGGTTGGATGTTGCTTAACTTGTGGTCTCTTTATTTTGCATTAACTCTGGTTTTCTTTCCTTTAACTTGTCCTTTGACTGATCTGATTGTGGTGTCCTCTTTGCTTCTTTGGTACAATCCTCATGTAGACATGAGGGGTGTTTCTTCTGACACTTCTCACATACACTTCTATCTTCACAGCAATGACCAGGTTTTAAACATCCAAAACATAACTTGCTCATTTGAACAAACTTGATTTGCTCTTCCATAAACTTACGACATTCGTGTATTCAATGTCCTGATCTCTCACAGAAGGCACATTTTGCAGCATCTGTTCTCTCACTGGACTGGACTGTTAACACTTTTGCTCTAGTGTCTTGATTTCTTGAAACCTTTCCTTTTCCAATTTCATTAGACTTTAGACTTTTTGCATTAGACAAGCAATTTTAGCTTCTCTTGTTAGAAACTTTACGAACATACTAAAGGTAGGAAAAGTCTTAGTTTCTTCTTCATTTTCTATGACCTGACGATTCCACATTGAGGCTAACCAATTAGAAAGCTTGGAAAGGTTTTTCTGGTTCTCGTTACAATCATTTAGGACTTCAAGGCCTTTAATCTGCGACAGAACTGCTTCACAGCCTCTGAGAAAGTCTGTAAATTCTTTGAGCTCAACACTGTCCTTGGAACAAATCTTTGGCCATGAATCAAGCTTGTCTCTGAAGGCTTTAGCAATAACAAATTGGTTTCCATATCTTTCTTCTAGTACAGCCCATGCTGCATGATATGCCGACTCTGTGCCTAGCAAGAAGTAACTATCAATAGCCTTCTTAGCTGGTCCCTCCACGTACTTGCGTAAGTAGTAAAGCCTCTCATTCACTGGTATGTTTTTTCTGTCAATCAGAGTCTGAAATGAGATTTTCCAGTCACCAAATCTGAGAGGGTCTCCATAGAATGTTGCAGGTTCAGGTATAGGAAGACAACTTGAGCTAATAGACTCCGCTAACACCCTAACAAGATCTGCAGTGCATTCTTCCTGATGTGATTTTGTCACACTTCCCTGTGGAGGTATGCACTTTAACACGGAGCTGCTATAATATTTCCAAAGTTGCTTTTGTTGCAGCAATTTCTGCAGCAGCCTCTTGTTTCTTAGCTGAAGACAAACTTGAACCTCGGGAGCTCACACTTGAATTGTTCACAGACTGAGAAAAAGACCTGGAATGTCCATAACTTGATTTGGAGGCTATGGATGAGAACACCGAACCCATATCAATACAGCACGCTTCTGGACTAAGAAGATCTTGATCCTCAGCTTCCTCTCCAAGACGGCTCCATGCAAAGTCAACTATTATTTTTGTGACCGCAACACTGGTGTCTACTCTGCAACGAATATCTCTGTCTGGGCTTTTTATTTTGCCGTAACTTATCATAAGCAGTATTTACATCCTTTGAAGAATCACTGATGGTATCTATGAGTCTTTGAAGTATGTCATTAGAGAGATGGCCCATTAGTCTTTGTCCAGTATCTCAAGCAATAGCCTTCCATTTCTCATAAGAGCGTTGAAAGCGAATTTTTTAGCTTAATAAGCTTCTCATCATGTAATTCTCTACCTTCTCTGTAAACGTGCGTGCTCTTCAACTTCTTCATGGCTCCTGTTCTGTTGTATTATCTACAGCTACTGATGTTTGTGTGTCTACGCATTCTTAGGATTCCAAATGCTGCTGTGATTGCACAGTCGTTATAATATCTTTGCCACCTTTAGCAGACTGACCACCCTCTGCCATTTTCTGTATCCCTTAGTTGTAATGAATACTATAGTTGACAGATTGTACATGAAACATGAATCGTACTGAACATAGGAATTTTCAACAATGTTACTTTCTTAGATTATTAACTCTAGTTAAAGTGGTATTTCAACAGTTCAATCAACAGAAATTCAGCAACCCTTAGATTCAGTTATTTGTAGGCTTTACACTTTGCTATACTTCACAATTATTATCTTATTTACAGATTGATATCTGAACCACAATTGCTTAAACTTTAAACGGTAAGTATATAACATCAGCACTTCCTTAAACACTGCGCTGCACAGTTAAAGAGTCTCTTTTCATGAAATGACAAAATATAAGTCCACTTTAAGCACCTTAACTTAAACTTGGTTTTGCTTATCTTCTTGTTGGCCTAACTTGACAATGCAATTAAACTCTTTGCATGTACATGTCTCTAGCTTCTTGATTACCGGTTTATGCAGTAGTTGTAGAATCCAGAATTATGGAACTTGGAGTTATCTCAATGATTTGTAGACTGCAGGTTTCTTCTTATACCCATGAAGAGCAATGAATTCTCACTGTAGCTCCCCCAGTAATTTCATGAGCACAAGGATTCTCTGATGACAGGCTATTTATTGACTGCTTCCAACTTAGGATGTCGTGAGAACTAATTACACAAAAAAAATTTAAATGTATAAATAAATAAAACAAATAAACATTGTCTTTGTAACCCTTTTAAACAAAGTTAAATTAAATTTAAACAGCCTAACTATAGACTTTGCACAGATATCGCTCTTTTCCACATAGCAACACAATCCACATTAATCACATTCAAATAAATGAAAAACTTACTTAATTGGCTACTTATTACTAAAGGAGAACTTAATCTTGCATCTGCTGTCCTTTTTAACTTCAGGTGAATAACATATCAACATTTAAATGTGAGAAGTGTATCTACCCCTTGTTCCATGACCAGAGCCTGCTCGGGTCCCACAAGAGTGACGAGACCCGAACTGAATCATATAGCCTCTGTCTACAGTACGCTGGACCCATCGAGACACGTCTGGCAGGCCATGCTGCCTACACATTCCATTAGAGAGAAAACATTGGGGTTGAAGAGGCAGGTCGAGTAAGGCTTAGCCCAGGACCTGGACACCTCAGTGTGCAGGTCGAGAGAAGCGGCAGGCCTCGATGTGGCGGCAGTGAAACCGATGTGGCGGTTGCAGAAAGCGCTCGTCCAGATTACTGGACGGACGGCGTTCTGTTGCTCAGTCGGCCGAGTGACATTCAGCTTGGCAACTGCGCAAGTCACTGCCTTTAACATCTCCTCAAACAGGACCGGTTGTGAGTACATGTCTATGGGCATAAAGGCATTCTTGGGAGAAGATGCTGGATCTAGCAGAAGCAAGGGTAAAACCCGTTTTAAATCTCCTGCCAGGTCCCAATGCGAGCTCCATGACCTTAATTGCCGCTTCGCCTCTGCAGAAGCATCCCTTCCTTGCAAAATTCCCAGAAAATCCTGTGTCAGGATTTCTTGGCCGAAGCCCTCCTATTAAAGATGATGGTCCTCAGATCTGTCACCCCACAGGACAGGTGCATTTTTGTGTATAGAGCAGGCGTGACACCCTGGTGCAGCCAGGATATTTACTCCTCCAGATAAGCCTTGTCTCTATTTATTACATGATTTCTCCAATTGGCCTCAAATATCTCAGATTATTGATTCTCCCAGCTCCACTTTTGTCTGGATAGCCCCTTTTCTTTTTTAGAATGGCAATCATGAATTAGATGTAGTTTTTGTGGGTACAGAAAAACTAAAAATAAATATTTTTATTATGGTTGCACTTCTCTAGGCAGGCAGCAAAGTTACAGTTATACATCTATATGTGAATATTTTAGCTTTCCTTGTATGTTCATTTATTTTTACCATTAGCCTACTTGTAAGTTATTCTTTATTACTTCTCCTTCAGATTGTTTTTCTAATGCTGCTGTCTCACAGCTGTTTTTATTTATTTCCTTGTTTGTTTATTTCCGTGTTCTCATTAAATGAACAAATAAATAATTAATTAGATGATGGGTAATGTTATGTTAATTGGTTATAATTGGTAAATATTTTATTTTATTAAATGAATAATCTGTATATATATATTTTTCTATTTTTTCAGTTATGATGAGTGTGTGGGACGAGATGCAACACAAATATTCACTCCTACAGATGATCCGCCTCCGTATTCACACATCTCACAAATACACACCTGCATAGAGGAGCATTCTGAAGTTACTTCCTGGTGGTCTGCACATACACATGTAGCTTCCCATCGTTCTATCAGATTGCAGGAGGTTTCTTCTGTGTTTGTTTTGTCTTTGGATGAACTGCCTTCATACGAGGCCGCGATAGAGCAACTGAATCGAACTATTCCACTGATTCCCAATGAAGATGCGAAACACATCACTGAATAAACACACACACTGTGTGAGACTCTCTGTGTGCTTGCGTGCGTGCGTGCGTGCGTGCGTGTGTGCGTGTGTGAGAGACTGACAGGCATCTTCATTTGTTTAGAAAATATTCTACTGTAAAATATTTGAAAACACATTTACTTAAATGTTGTTACAAAAAAAATATATTTTATT
Organism: Silurus asotus; assembly: GCA_024362625.1. NCBI lineage: Eukaryota > Metazoa > Chordata > Actinopteri > Siluriformes > Siluridae > Silurus > Silurus asotus. The sequence goes on from MU527382.1 coordinate 1,662,277, forward strand.
TTACAGAATTTTATTTCATCTCCAACACTGAGAACCAAAGATATAATTAATGACTAATTATCATGTTTCAGATAAAATACTTTGTGTTAAAATATCTATAATTACTTCTGTAGTTAATCTATACAGATAATAGTTTATCAAAAAAAATTTATTTTTTCCAACGAAAACATTTGTTAACAGATTTATTTTTAGATATGTTTTTGTCTATTTATTTTCTAAAGATAGATTATTAAAATGTGGAGAGGTTGTTTAATTTAAGCAGAAACACAAGGTGTTTTTCATGACATAAAACTAAAATGCACATCAGACAAAGACATTTGTCTGATTACCAACATCTTGCGAAATTATTTTGAAACTAATTCTGTGTGCTGATATCATGTTACATCATTATGCTGGCACAGTATTTTTTCTGGTTAGTTGTTCTATGCTGACTAGGCAAGAAAATGCATCATAGTTCTAATATTATAAAAAATTATTCTAAACTTTTAATCATTATTCAAACATTATAAAGATTATTTAACCCCTTAGTGTAATGTTAGCTACCGTATTGAATAATTAGTTCATGCATGCTCTGTAACTTTAGCAACAATGTGTTACATTTTTAACACATATGTGATAATAGTTATTTAAAGGTACAATAAATAACTATACTTTAACTATATTACTCAATAAAACATATTGTAAGCATATAAATCACAAGAGTGCTTTAATTCTGACTGTGATTTTCAAATGTACAAAACTTTGTTTTATTTGTACCTTTTTTGCTTATTTGTTGTTTAAAGAGCAATTTAAATTGATAAAACTTTAAATCTTTCTAGTGTTATCATTTAAAATAAATGTTTGTACTTTCCTGATGTGAAAAAATTACTGAAAGATATTTATAGAAATGCAGCTATTGTTTGATTTTCCATTTGTCTTCAGTCATCATCAACAAAAAATATTCAATGCAAATACATATATTGTTGTTTTCCTTTGTCTTTAATATCATGTGTCAGTATCTTATCTAACTTGTTGCTGTGTCACAGGTTCCAATTAATGAAATAACTATAATTAAATTAATAAAAGAATTCATACTAAATAATAACCAACGGTACACATTTTTATTATTATTATTATTATTATTATTATTATTATTATTATTATTATTGTTGTTGTTGTTGTTGTTGTTGTTGTTGCTGTTGATATCGTTATTGATAAATTATTTGTACTATTTTTTGTTTCTGTCTTTTAAAGCTCAGCTTGGCCATTTATTTAAATGTTTTTAACTTTTATTCCCTGATAATCATGATTGTTTAAAACCCATACAATAATCTGTAAATAATCTAAGAATGACTACAAAATACAATACAATACAATACAAATTTGTGTTCATTGTGTTTATTTCTCACTTTAAAACGAAGTTGCTGATGTAAACAGTAATATGGTCAGGTTAATGGTTCTCACTATGTGACAGCGTGGCGCCCTCTCGTGGTTTTGAGCGGTTTGTGCAGGTACGCGGCTCTGTGTCATTACATCATCTGCAGTCTGATTCGTGCTTTTTGCTATAAACACATCTACTGATTTACCCTGCGTGCTGTAACGATAATCCTGGACACACTGAATGTCCAAATTTTATAAATCTAAATGCTCCATCTTTGAGTTATGGATGGAGTACAATTTGATGAGCTACTAATTTTTACTGCTGCATTATCTAGAGCAGGGGTCATCAACCTTTTTGAAACTAAGAGCTTGGGTACCGATTAATGTGAAGGGCTACCAGTTTGACACACACAGTTTTCAGTTTGATCTGAAATAACAAATTTGCTCAATTTACCTGTTGTTATTATTAATAATTAATGATATTCATCTATGTGAAGACACTGGTCATGTTAATGTTCTCATAATAATTATCAACAATAATTTAACAAAGTAGGAAACAGCTATTTTTAGGTTATTTTTGTTGGTGACCCCTGATCTAGAGCATCCTGACCAAGTCCATTACTGTGTGGTACGGAGGCTCCACAGTGTGTGAACGCAAGGCCTGGAAAATGCATCACTGACATCCAACTACCTGCCATTGGACACCTTCACCACAGCAGATGTCTTGCAGAGCTCACAACATCATCTAGGACTCTCACATCCCAGTCACAAACTGTTTAAGCTCCTTCTATCAAAAATGAAATACAGTAGATTCAGGGCCAAATTGTACTTTTCAACAATATATATATATATATATAAAATATGCTGTACATATACTTACATTTATATGCACGTCAATTAGCGTTAACAAAAAAAATGGCAACACAGATTAGGTGTGCGGATTATTTCCGAAAAATAAATTTCGATATGAGAATATCCTTAAATACAAGTTATAAATTACTATATATATTTATTTTACATGTTCTGAAACAGAAACAAACATGAAGTCATGACGTCATTGGCATTACAAGATTGCGGCTCGGCAAAACATTTCCATGGTAACAGCGGCGCCTCTGATTGGTGGGGATTTCTTTTGGAATTCTGGGTAATGTGGTGTTTCATAGAGAATACAACAATAAAACACTTTTTTTTTAAGAAATGAAGTTGCAGTCACGTTGATTCATAGATCCGGGTGGTAAATATGATTTTGCTTTTTTTATAGTAAATAACCGAAAGCTTATCATTTATCAAAGCGAATAAAATCTAGATTTGTGGTCAGAATTCGAGTATGTTAAGTTACTTCCGGAAACAGCTGGATTTGTCAGAATAGAAATGAAACAGAAGTGGATTTGTTCTTGTGTTTGGAGTTAAGACTAAAGATGAAGGATTTTAGGGGTAATCCAAATGTAGAAACCAGTTCATGTTTATAAGAAGCTTTTTTATTATTGTTGATGCTATTATTACAATAATCATTTGATCAGTCAGTGACAGTTGCCACATACAGGATGAGGAAGTGCAGTAAACTGCAGGACTAAATATTATTATTTCTGGTTTTGGTGAGTTTTTGGTGTTGTTTTGGTGGTGCTTGAGAAAAATGCTGCTTGAAATAACTATCTGTAAATCTACAGAATAAAAAAAAAAACTTGTCATCTTTCCTTTCACTTCCTGGTTTTTAGCTCTGTGCTGCTGCTTCACACACATGAGAGGAAAGCACACATCATGACCACCATGGCTGAAGGTGAGGGGGCTAAAACAGGACGTGAGGATGTCCTGGAGCGCTACGTGACTTTTTACAGCCGTCCATGGAGTGAGGGCAGAATGAAGGTGTGTAAAGATGCACAGCTAATGGACCAGGCCAGGCAGGTGGTGTTTACCCAGTGTGAAGCAGCTCACACATTTACACTTCTGCCATTTTACCCAACTGTGATCGACATCATCAACACAAACACCAACACCAACATCAGCCCCACCAGTGTGCTTCAGCGCCTGAGCAAAGCCTTCGAGGTGCTCGAGCTGTTCTGCGTCAACCTGTTCCTCTTTCCTTGGAAAAAAGAGTTTAAAACACTGAAGGTGAGAGTAAAGTGTCACACACGAACATACACACACTTCCTGTTTCTGTCATTCATGTTCATAATCCACAGTTTGAACATTCTACACTGCACTGACTTCAGTTTACTGAACTGAAAATACACTTTTGAACTCATTGTTAATCTTAAACTAATAAACAATAAAATAGTAACAATAATAAATAATAATACTCAGTAGTGTTAGTACTAATCATATTCTTTTAATCTTATATTATTGAAATATATCAAATCTAAAAGTGTAGATCAAATATTCTAAAAATACTGTTTCATAACAAAATCCTGTTTTGAGGCAATAGTGTTAATTTATAAAACATAATAAATTAGATTTAATTATCTTATTAATAAAGGATCACATTATGGAAATGATTAGTCATATACAATTTTCTATAGAAATTAGATTTTAGTCATCTTTCTGCAGAAATTATAATTTACAAAACTTTACCTGTGGTTCTAAAATTAAATATAATAATACATAATAATATACAATATATAATATTTTATGATTTAAATGATTTTAAAATGTAAAAACATTTGTTAAATACTTAAAAAAAAAAAACCTTAAAAAAATAAATAAATAAATATATTTATATATATATATATATATATGTGTGTGTGTGTGTGTGTGTGTGTGTGTGTGTGTGTGTGTGTGTGTCATATCAATTAATTAAGCTCTGTATTCTGACTTTGGGGCACTCCCCTAGTTGAGTGTAGCTTGTAATTTTTTTAAAGTTGGATACTGAGTATTGAGTTTTAATTTAAATGAATTTCTTGTCTTACAGAAATTCACTGGTCATTTTGTTTACTACATCAAAGCAGTTCTGCCACTGCAGACAACTTGGAGTATTCTGCAAAGCATCGGTTATGATTCTGAAACTGACACTGAGTATAAAATCTCTGACAGCCCAGACCCTAAACAGGCTAAGGAAATGGGCTTTGAGCTTTTTCTTGCCCGGATTGAATGTGAACATCTGATTCAGATAACAAGCCAGACATCTTATGCTGAATGCCTGGAAATAATAAAAAAACGACATTCTGCTGTGACTCCTCAGGAGGAACCAGAGCTCAATAACACCCCAAACGGGGTTCTGGAGGAAGATGGAGAACCAAAAACCAACTTACTTTTAAATCCTGAACCTAGTTTAAAACCGGTAGATCAGGAAATAAACCAGCATCAAACCTCAGAGCGTGGATCATTCCTTAGTGAAGATAAGTCTATCCTGGAGATGCAGAAGGATTACCCAGATCTCACATTTAGACAGCGGCCCATCTTTAAAACCTCGTCTGCCAGGGGGAAGCACCCCCAAGAAAAAGACATGAAGCTCAGCCGTGAAATGAGCAGCTCTCAGTCCATCACAAAAAACACAGAAGTTTCAAAATTTGCTCTAGAACCTAATTCCTCAGTAGAAAAGCAGTTACATATTGGAGCCGTGTCACACATTTCGGGGATAAACCACAATGAGGATGGCTCCCTGGGAGACCTTGCTGAGAAGATGGACAAGCTAAAGCTGATAGAGTTCCCTGGCGAGGAGCCTCTAAAGTGTCCGATAGAGGAAACAGCACAGGGTGATAAGAACGAGAAAATCCCTATCCTCTGCAGCCCCTCACACGAATCCATCTGTAACATCACTGACTGCAGCAGCTGTTCTTCCTCAGAACAACTCCAGCAGCATCACAACATCACAGAGCCACCACAGTCCTTTTACATCCCCAACTGTGTGAGCAATCCTTCTATTGTGCCCCATGTAGAGCATGAGGAGAACAACTATGTATGCTGCAAAGCAGGAGCTGACCCTGTTCTTCACCACACACCAGAGATCTGAGGATCCTGATCATCAGAACAAACTGGCTCACTTCTACAAAACACACACACACACACACACACACACACACACACACACACACACACACAATAATTCTTAACACTGTGATAGTCACTCAGGTCAAACGTGTGCTTTATACATTGAATGTAAGTCATGCTAAGATGATTTCTTTAAGACAAGTTGAAATAACAAATTTTAAAGAGCATGTTTTTAGGGGAGTGGTAGCTCAGTGGTTTAGGTGCTGGGTTACTGATTGGATGATTGAGGGTTCAAGCCCCGGTTTTGCCAAGCTGCCACTCTTGGTCCTTTGAGCAAGGCCCTTAACACTCTGTGCTCCAGAAGAACGAATTTCACTATGCTGTAATGTATATGTAACAAACAACGATAGATATCCTATCTAATATGCTGTAGAAAAACACAAATGTGTCCTGAATTTTGTAATAAAATAACTTTAAAATGGTATAGAAAGGCACTTTGTGGGATACACAAACACAAACTGCAAAGCACCTGCAGTTATATATTTTTATTGTTTGTTTGATTTAAATAAGCAATAAAACATGAAAGTTTAATAGCAACTTTGACCGTGTTGTTTTGTCAGTTATGTAATGTAATGGTGACCCCAACTAAGGATTTACATAGTCAAATGTCAAGTCTTGCATATAGTCAAATCGTGTGCGTGTGTGTGTGTGTGTGTGTGTGTGTGTGTGTGTGTGTGTGTGTGTGTGTGATCAATAAACGTAAAAAATAACAAATAAATTACTGGAGACACGTGTTTTGCATTTCACATGATTTAAATTTTACGTTGGCTGAATTGCCTGTGCGAGTGTGCTCTAATACAGTGCAACATTAAAGCACCAAAAAAAATAATGAAACTGTACAAAAATTTAAATGTACAGAATTTAATTTGTACATAATATTTCAGACATTGTTAAATATTTACTGCAAAGATGTGTGTGAGTGCCTGTGTCGGTCATGGATCATGGAAAGTAAAAACACAGTGGGTGGGGGATTGATTGGATTTATTCATTCATATTAAAAATATTAATTAAAAACTTCTTTCTTTCACATTTGATTTTTAGCATTGTCATAATAGAATGTATATTAACTTATTTGGAAACAGCCAATAGTTCTATGTGAAATCAGACATTGAGCACCCCCATATACCCAAAATGGCATGATCCTCCTTTCATAATACCTCTGCAAAGATTCAACTGTGAGATTTGTAGCCGAATCAGGCTCCTCCTATCGAAGCATTGAATTTTTGACTATTTAGGGGTCACCCCTAGTATAATGTAAATGCTGTGCTAGAAAATGTACATAAAGTCTCTGCCATGTAATTTATAATAATATAAAGTGATTGGTTAACTTGTGATTGGTCCATAAATTGTAGTTAGTTTGTTTTTTTTATTCAAGAAATCCTTTCTCTAAGGTGAAGGGCTACAGAAGCTGATTCGTATGTTTCATTAGCACTATGTTTTTGTATTAAGCTCATTGTTATTTAAGACTGAAAAAACGGACCAACTCTATTTGTTTTCCTCTGCACAAGACTCTGTAAAGTTCTGAACATCTGATTAGAATGAAAAACTATAATGATCTTTTTTTCACCTGGTAAATCAGAGGTGTCAAACACATGACCAAATCATTCTTCTTTTTGAAACAATTGTTCACCTAGAACTGAATAGAATTTTTCTTTTTACTTGGGAAAGCAATAATATCCAAACTAAAAAACTCACAGCAATAATTGATAGTGGGTGGAAGCTCATCACTTCCAGGTTTAGCAGAATGGAACTGTGTTAGATAGTTCAGTCTAATGGGTTTAAATCTACAAAAAAGAGGATTCTTTATAAGCCATACCAATTATTATTAAATTTAAGAAATTCAGCATTAATGAATGGACATTCAGTGTCCTCCAGATGAGAATGGGTTCCCTGTTGTGTGTGGTTCCTCTCACATTTTTTTCATTCTAGCTTCTCAGTGAGTTTGTTGATGCCACTGGATTCTCCAGCTTACTTACAAACATATAGGTACTAATGTATCTATTTAAAATTTGTATTCCTTGTTGTATTTATTTGTGTAAAGCTATTTTTGACCATTTCCATTGTATAGCACATTTAACACAAAATTTAATTGAAAATGTATTTACATCACATGGTTTACATTCAGGAGTCATAACCTACTAAACCATGTCAGAATATATTGAGGTTATTACCTACACTCCTCCTCAATCCACCTGACTTAAATATTCCTGTACCCTACACATCGAGTGTTTCTAGTCAGACCCAATATGCTGCCTGAAATGAGTTGTTTGAACAAGTAAAGGACAGCTGTTTTGTTTGTGTGTGTGTGTGTGTGTGTGTGTGTGTGTGTGTGTGTGTGTGTGTGTTAATGCTTTTGTGCCTTACTGATGCCAAATCAAAGCATATTTTGCACCTGCATGACATGTAATGACGTGTGAACATTTATGTAAAATGTATTTATGTTTGTATTTACCATGTGTCAGAGGTGGCAAAAGTACACACAACCATTAATAAAGTAGAAGTACAGATACTCATTTTTTAAAATACTCAGGTAAAAGTTGAAGTACTGATTATACCTTTTTACTTAATGAAAGTAAAAAAGTCTTGGCTCTGACATGTACTTAAGTAAAAAGTAGTTATTACTTCTACCCGTTTTAGCTGTTAACTGGACCTCACATCATATTAATATCAGACAGACAGACAGACAGACAGACAGATAGATAGATAGATAGATAGATAGATAGAAAGATAGATAGATAGATAGATAGATAGATAGATAGATAGATAGAACTACAGGTACACATTAACGAAATGCAGTTTGGCATCTACAAGAAGTGCAAAAAGTAGCAATCGTGCAAATAGTGCAGCATATGTAAAAGAGCATATGTACAGTGATTAAATAGAAAGGCTGTAGCAGTGCAGAGGTGTAGACATCATTAAGAGCCTTTGCTATGTTTCCACACGGACAGCTAATGAGGTGATACCGGAGAAAGTGCACCTCTTCAAGTCAATAAGCTGTTTTATATATATAATCATAGACATTTTACAAGCTTTTTTTTATATTTAATCAAAGGCATTTTACAGATTTGCATGAGTTTTTTTTTTTTTTTTTTTATCTGTATGATCAATAAAGACAGAAACGCCACCCAGAGGGTTAATTTTGTAAAACATGGTGGATTTGGTGTTTGATTTGAGACTTGGTGCAGAAATAAAACAAAAGTTTACTGATTAAAAATATTTTTCGGTGGAGTTTGTTTATTTATTGTATATCTAAGTAAAGAAGGGACGTTGTGAATAAGTGTATGTTTTGCTGGAGGTTTTAATTTCACCTCTTTTATATTTAGTTATTTATTTATGTATTTACATTTATATATATATATATATATATTTATGTTGTTACCTAATGTAATGTTGTTACCTAATGAATGTGTCCAGGTTGAACTCCACATATAGAACACAAGCAGAGAAAAGATGATCATCACAAATGTATCTGTTCTCAGTCATGTTTACATCACTGACTCCCTCTGTCTCATCCACATTAACCCCAAACTTCTTACTGCCTTCTGCCTGCTGATTCTTATCTTCATAAAGAGTGAGAGTCAGGACTTTATACACCAGCGGATTGAAAAAAGACCCGCAGTAACAGGAAATCGGTTGTTCTGTGAAAATAAAAAAAATACAATTTCACCAAATCAATGGATTAAAACTAAAGTAACGAGCCGGTTTTGAAAATGTAAGAAGTAAAAAGTACAGATATTTGTGTAATTTAGTTATTTATTTATGTATTTACATTTATAAATATATATATATTTATGTTGTTACCTAATGTAATGTTGTTACCTAATGAATGTGTCCAGGTTGAACTCCACATATAGAACACAAGCAGAGAAAACTGGAGTAAAGTGGAGTAAACTGATACCAGAAAAATGTACTTAAGTACAGTAACGAAGTATTTGTACTCCGTTACTTCCCACCTCTGCCATGTGCAAGCAACCAATTACAAAAAGTAATACAAATAATAATATTGTGATAAAATATCAGATGATAACATTTTATTTGTCTCACATAAACTGTACGGTACAACAGTAAAATGTTTTTGTGGCGTCTAATTGTCAGCACATTTATTATTTTGGATAAAGTAAATATTTTAGTAAATGAAAAAAAATGTTTTACAAATTAAATTTTCTACTGCAATTGTATACTCAATTAAAAAGGGCATGGCAATTTGCATGTTTTCAACTTGTTTATTAAAATTTTGTAAACAACAGTAAAAATACAAACAGTCTCATCCACAAAACAAAACAAAAAAGGTTTTTTGTATGCATCGAAAAACTAGTAATGTTAAAATGTTACACAGCTCTTGTAATGAAGGTCATATTTGTGGAATGATTTGTAATTTACCAATTGATATACAAGTTAGGTAAATAAATAATAACATAAAAGTAAAGTTCAGTTTAGCTAAAACTGTTGAAGAGTTACAGCACTTACAGCACTAAGCTCAGCTCACTAACACACAGCTCATCCTCAGAATACCCTGTGTGTGTGTGTGTGTGTGTGTGTGTGTGTGTGTGTGTGTGTGTGTGTGTGCGTGTGTGTTATAGGAATGCAACTGGCAAAAAATTATATGTATTGATAAGAATTCTCTTATAATAAATATGAAATGTTTTTTATTATTATTATTATAAAACAAAATAATGTCTATATAACAATTGGTGAAGTCTTTTATACAAAAATTTGATGCATTGATTTACTGTCATTCCAAATATATATAATCCTGAAAAAAAAAATTATAATCATGTTTAATAATAAACCAAACACACACAAACACTTGATGTTAAAACAGGTCAGGAAACACACACAGCTTGATCAAATTCTGTCCCTGGAACAAAATAGTTTTATGAAACCTTTGGCTTTATGAAGCCCGAGATACAGTGAAGATCTTCTCTCTGTGTTCCTCATACTGATGGAGCATCTTCTGAAGGTCATGATCAGCTGGGATCACCTGCACACACAGACACAGTGTCCTTCACAAGTTCAGTGATATAATAGTGTCGGCCTATCTTTCTGGCTGGCTGTCTTTGGTACATTTCTGTCAGAGTTTAAAGGTGTTTTGCAAGGGAAACGTATTCAAATTTAAAGGCAAGACATTATGGGTTTAAATGGCAAATTCCAGGTGGCCTAAATTCATGATATTTATACACCTGTAAAAATTACAGGTGAAAAAAACATATTATAAAGCTAAATGTATTAAAAACATTTAACTGAAATATTTGTAATTTGTATTTGTAATGATAACAATTAACTTTAATAATAATGTAATATAATAATAATACAATAAATATCCTTATAAAAGAAACATATTTACAAGAACGGGAGCAGGAACTTTAAATGAGGTTTGATTTATCAGCCAGTCTTCATGCAGATGATGAAGGGTCTCCAGGTACTCCTGAACATCACACAGACACACACGATTAAATTCAATATCACACTGCAAACAAAGGCAACTGAGCCAAATTAATTAATACACAAGAAAAGAATTGAGTTTTTTAGTCATACCAGTGGAATGACTTTTTCTTCTTCTCTGCATCTCTGCTTAAGACGATCTAAACACTTTTGAGGAGTTGTCTGCAGGTAAACTGCAGCACACAAAGCATAAACACACAAAACAGGAAGAACACAGCAAGTCTGTTTAAGAGACAAGTAAATATTATCTTTCTTTCAGTAAACTGTATACATTACATTGATAGCCATCTTTTACATTTAATTCATTCAATTGATTGTATAGCAATTTTACCATTGGACATTGTCCCAAAGCAGAGATAAAGAAGGTAAAAATATATATTTATAAGTGTTTCCCTTATTTATAAGTTTATCCCTAACAAGCAAGCCAATTTAACATTTTACTCAATTATTTTGTACTTATTGTTTCTTTTGCATTTACAGAACTACTAAAGCCTACAGCTGGTATTGGTATAAGAATTACACACGTTTATCAAAATATAAATGAGAAGCAGCTCAACGACTTCATGGCCAAAGTGCTAAAACCAACAATTAGCAGCAATGAGAATAAATACAATGTTGCATTTTACTAGTTAACACTAGAGGTCTGATCCTGACTACTGCACCTTTAAGATCAGATTTTTTTTTCCTTAATTAGCTGTATATACAGTGGAACCCGGTTATCTCGCCCTCGGTTATCTCGACAACCCTATTAAGTCGACGTTTTTGAAGTGGAACCGCCAAATTCTAAGCATTTTTTATCGTTATTTTTTTATGTCGCCGGACCCACGATATCTCGAGCACAAGGGGGGAAAAATTTGCCATTTAACGTCGGTTATCTCGGTGCAACTCGCGGAAGTGGAGGAAAAAAATCAAGGCTTACAGCTGCTCCGGGTGTTGTATTGTATACTGGTGAATCTCTGCTGTCAGTTAGTGCTAGTGTTCGTAGTGTTAGTAGGGGCGTGGCGCGGCTTTGGGAAGAAAAGCGCAGCCGTTGAGAGAGTGCCGGTGGGAAGACACATACCAGGAAACGCATGGGAGATAACAACGACCGCCGCGAACCAACATATACCAACAATAACGGACAGTGAGAGTGTGGAAGTTTAAATAGGAGCTGGTGATGATGATAAACGAGCACCATATGTGCGAAAGCGGCCGAGAAAGCACCTGACATGCTGAAGAGGGCCGAAGGGGGCGTCGCAGGTGGATTCCTGACAGATAAACATGTAATGTATGTATTTTTATAGCATGCTTCATTAAACAAATCGCGGCAACGCTGTTGTGTAAAAAAAAACTTAAAAAACACGTGCATGCACATTCTCATTTATAACGCACATCATGTACATAAAGAAATTTCAAGCATGTTAATATATTGCCGCCATTTTGATTTGCGTTTATCTCAATCATCGGTTATCTCAATGCTTTTTGGCGACCCCCTAGGACATCGACATAACCGGGTTCCACTGTATCATGTTTATACAGGTTACTGAAGTCAGAAACCACATCCACATTATCATCACTAAAATATTAGATTTTAATTTTAAACTTACCAATCAGATCTACAGGTATATATATGTTACTGATGATCCACTCGAACCACTCGGTCAGGACAACGTAATCCACTTCAGGCATCTTCCCACTGTTTACACAGCACGCATGCACGCACACACACACACACACACACACACACTTTTTTCCAGACTGTCTCGAAATAATAATCTAACACACACATTCACACACAATTGTCTAGTATAATTACTGTGCCTCAATATCAGCTACTGTTGTAGCTTTCACATTTGTACACAAACAAATTAAAATGTCAGGTAAAACAACATAATTATTTAATATACAAAGGTAAGTGAATAATACAATAAAATAAAAAATATATAACTCAAATAAAGAATTCTGTTTTATAGATAAACTTTAAATTAATTACCTTTTATACAGATTTTCCACGAAAATGTATTTTGCGCTATACAGAGATCTTTCCATCATCCTGACTGGTGCTGTCTATGCAAAGAAAATATAAATATTAATAAATTTTTTACAGCAGATATAACAGTATCAACAAGAGACAGTAACTTTACACCCACACACTTAAGTGAGGAAATAAAGTGATCATTAAAGATGTTAAACAGGGATGAAGCATACTATTTTAGACAGGTGATGGTCGAGGACAGTGAGCTGGATGTAAGTCTGCAGTGTAAGACCCCACCTTACCGGGTCCTCATACATCAGTGCCTGCAGGAGAACACACACACAACAACCTCTTCTTAGTCATCATCATCATCATCATCAATACCATACATTATCTCCAAACAGGAATAGTATGGATGGTAATCATAAGTATAGAGGAATTATCCATTATTAATAATTATTAATAGATGTTTTTACAACATTTATCTAAGTCACTGTACAACATGACATCTGTTGATGATTAAAAATAAATAAATACATATATACATACCAAATAAGAAAGATTTATAATTTTATGTTTTAACGCTGCCATGTAAAGAAATATCTATAAAGAATAATTTCTAGTACTTACTAGGGGATTATGTCCTTGAACATTTCTCCATTTGGAAACTGGCTCAGTCAAAACCTGGAAGAGTCACATTTACAGCAAAATATGTAAACTAAACCAAAAACACTCACAAGCATACATGGTCCTCTCTCACACCTTGACCCCTCACCTGCCACTCTGTCCCACTATGAACCCTCACCTTAACTTCTGTCCCACTCTGAGCCATCCCCTTTCTCACTTATTATTGTTTTAGTAGTTAAAGAATGTGGTTAGTACTGCCATGTCCCACGTGCCATAACCCCCCCAAAAATAGTGTAATATTTATGCATTAGTGTAATTTTTCTGTTAATCCCTAACACACTGATTGTCTCTCTTTACAGCAGTAAAGACAGGTGGACTGATCTCAGACAGACTCAGCATTATGCTGTGCCAGTATCATGGCTTCAGACAAATGTTTCTGTTTAGTCCCTCAGGAGCTGTGTGGGAACGTCAGACTTTCAAATTTAAAAGAGCAAACCTTCAAATCTGCTACATCTGATGCCTGTGATTAAAATATTTTCCTTATACTCCACCTCTTCCTGCTGAACTCTTTGCACTCCTCTGTTTTTCTTTTTTTTTTAAACAGCAACACACCCAGGTAAAGTGAGACGGCTGTTGTAAGATTGGGATTTATTTAAACCTCTCCAGCATCTCCACGCGCTTTTAGTGTTTGTTTAGTGTTTCTTACATTAATGTTGCTGGTTTTGCTGAAATACTCCAGACATGTTGTTTTTCCACTTGCAATGTTCCCCTCAATGCAAATCTAAAAAAACAAATAAATAATTATAATACAACAAATACAACAGTTTTAATCACCCTGCAGCAAAAACATCTATCCCAGTCTCAGGCTAATGTGCCTGAACTGAGAGACACTTTAACTTCAACATCACCATGAGGTCTTATTTAAACACATACATGCTCATGGTAAGAACATTTACACTGAGATACTGAAGTGTGCATGAATGATTTCTTCTGGGACATGTAACAATGCAGAAGAGTCTCTATAACAAAGATACATTTAGAATTATACTGTTTTTATCTATATTCCTAAATTAGTGAATTAGTATTTTTGTACAGCACAGAAGCTGTAGGACCAAACTCATAAGAAGGATCATAAATGTTGCAGTTATTCTGTCTGTCTCAAAACAACCGTCTGTAACTGATGATGAAGGTCTAAATAAATTCACAAATTTACATCAGCTGCTTTATGAGTTTAAGTAAACTATTACAGATTTTCTAATACAAATGCCAATGACAGTGATGATGAGAAGGATGATGATGAGATCTGATCCTGTCTGTCAGGATTCTTTGTAAAGGCATGTGCTTTAAAACTATTTACTTCCTGTAAGCTAATATTATGCAAATATTGACAAATGAGATGCCTCTGAAAATAAACGGAAGGAATATTACCAGTACTACTATTATTATATTAAAGATAAACTTACCACTGGTTTCTTGTCCTCACCATCACGGACCAGTTTACCTTGAGAAGATGACAACACAATAAAACAAGCTGAACTTGAAAGTAAGAAAGAAAGAAAGCAAATATAAAACACAAACACCAAGCCTTAAACCAAGCAGGAGATAAAAACCACAGGTTAATACATAAAGGGTTAAAATATAAAACAAACAAACATAAAACTGACTCATACAGAGAGCAGAATAAGGAGAGAACAATGGACATATGTTTATGACAACAACACAAATAAAATGAAGACCTCATTCCTTAGAGCAGTATTTTTCCGGAATTATGTTTTAATAAATGATCTGATCATAATACTAATATAGGATGCTATTATAAATTTTAATGAGTGACTATGACAGTTAATGCAGATAAACAGAAGAGAGGGGAAATAAAAGATGAATACAATGTCTACTGTAAAAGCTCTATAAATAAAATGTCTATATTTTTGTTATACAATAAAAATAATGACAAAGTAATAATAATAATAATAATAATAATAATAATAATAATAATAATAATAATAATAATAATAATAATAATCACCTGCCCTAAACTGTTTGTTGGTCTGACATCCGCGAGTGACTCTCTGATTTCTGTCCGCAGGATTTCGGAATAATGTCTTAAACACATTCACGACCGCAGTTTTGGACCCAAAAGGACTAAAAGTCGCTCCAAGTCTGTTCCCCAGCCCGATCATCTCTTTCCATTACAGCAAAACTACTGCATGACAGTGGTTAAAGAGACATCACGTGACAACACACTTCCGGGTTGTGAGTCGCGTATCAACGTCAGACGTAAACCCGATACATCATACGTGTGCGACGAAGACATGCACCCAAATATATGTCTTATTCTGTACTTTATACACTTTTTTAAAGCAGTAATACGTTTACATTATAAACTTTAATATATATTTTAAAATTCCAGAAAAAATATTGTTTAATTATTGAATGATGAATATTTTAATTATTAAATTATGAACATGTTTCAGTTTGTGAAGGTAAAAGAAAAGAAAATTGTTCATCATGCTAATCATATGTTCATTATGTGCATGGTCCCAGCCTCATTTCAATTCATTTATTTTTTATTTGTATAGCGCTTTTAACAATGGACATTGTCTCAAATCAGATTTACAGAGTTAAAAATGTTATTAAATTGTATACAAGAATTTATGTTTTGTCCCAATACATTTGTTTCTTATAATTTTTTGTTTGTCTTTAATTAGTGACTGTGGCAACGAAAAACTCCTTAAGATGTCATGAGAAAGAAACCTTAAATTACCAGACTCAAAATGAAATGCATCCTCATCTGGGAAGCACCTAATGTCCATTTATTACAGTGCTATTATTGTTAAAGTGTTCTGTTCAGTGATAGGCACTTAAACGCAGAACTGTTCATGCAAACTGCGGTCCTAAGCCATTGTAGAGGCTGCTAATTATAATTACAGTTCAAATCCATCCTCAAAATTCTTGAGTTGCTCAGTAACTCCATGAATCTTAATGCTGTGCATGTGGAACCATCAGAAAGAAAACTTAATCAAGAAAGAAAATTTTTATTATGAAGAGAAGAAAGAGACGGGAACACTGGTCACTGGTATCTCCTTGTTTCATAAATGTTTACAGTGATCATGGTGCAGTTATGGACTTCGGCGAACCTAGCTATGGCAACTAAACTAATAGGGAGAGATGGTAACAAAGACGTCATCTCTGGGATGAGACACGCCCCACAACACCACCATAGTCAACATACCCGTGAGAGTGGCGGGATGACAGCATCCAAACATCCCAGTTCACCAAAACATTTTATTTCCATCATATATCCAGGATGGCTCCTTCACCTAAGAAATAATTACTGACAAAAGGCTTGACCACATATGTTTTTGAGACTGTGTTTGAGTCTCAAACAGTAATTAGAAGTCTGTTCCTTAACTGTGGAGCTTTGTAGGAGAAAGCTCTGCCCCTTATTGTAGTCTTTATTATTTGGGTTTCTACAAATAGCCTGCATATTTTGATCGAAGCAGGCATGGTGGATCATAACTGAAGTTCACTTATGCACTTACTTGAACATTCAGACAGAAAGGCATTATAACAGTACAATGTGGATGTAATGAACGCATTAACTAGTTTTTCACCATACTGTAATGACATCATATTTCTTATTTTAGTGATATATAAGATATAAAAGGCAATCCTGGTAATCTATCTACATGAGCCTCAAAGGAAAGTCTAAAGTGATTACTGATATATTTTGTGTTTGAACAGACTTTGCTGATGATCAGTGATAGTAACACAGATACAAGATCGTCAAAGTTAAACTTTCTATTCTGGTTATTGCTTACAGTCCATTTTTAGGGGAGAGGAAGTTTAACTCACACACACACACACACACACACACACACACACACACACACACACACACGCACACACCGACTGACAGTTTTTAGACATAAAAATCTAAAAGTCTATGTGAGTATTATTTATATTACATTTCAGAAGTGTTTTGTGTATGAATTTTATAAGGTTATGGCTCATTACAAATCTACACAGCAACTATCTGACATTCATCAGCTGCACTGTACATGTTTGGCTATATTAAGATCAGTGCCTCATTTCCTGCTTTTAGTTGATGAACTAGAATGCAGAGAAAAAAAACATCTCAGAAAAGCAGATAGAGCCATGGACTATATAAGTTTAGCAATCTGCATTTGCATTTTGCATTGCCACAGTGTTTTTAGTTTTGTGCATAATAACTAAACATTCTTACCAGTGGTCATGGTGTAACTCGAAATGCGCATAAGAGTGTGGGTGGGTGTTTGGGTGTATGTTGTGTATGTGTTGCACAATAGTTATTTCTTCACGCTGTTGAATGAGAAGGATGTCAAACCTGCAGCAGTGATATTTCATGTTTAAGTTGTTTCCTTTATTTTCTGGTCAGGACGTAGCAGTGTTTGTTTTGTTTTAACGGCTGGTAAAAAAGAAAGAAAGAAAGAAAGAAAGAAAGAAAGAAAGAAAGAAAGAAAAAAAAGAAAGAAAGAAAGAAAGAAAGAAAGACATGAAAGAGAGATGGCAGAGATGCAAAGCTTCATAGAGGTCGATAAGGCTTTCCTAAAGTCCAAACGAGGTTTACTGAAAATAGCAGAACTGGTAAGAAAACAACTCATCTTTATTTTACATACTTAAACAAAATAACTACAAAATAACTTTGTTTATGTCACATTCAAAGGTATAGAATTATAAATAGAATTTTATTGTGTTAAAATGTGTTTATAATAATAATCAGAAGAAGAACAAGGACAAGAAAATAGCAACAAGACATAATGAATACTTTTACATTCAGTGTTTTTTTTTGTCCTTTAAAGTCAATAGTTAAAAACCATAAATGGTATTGTTTTATAATTAAACTGCAAAGACGTGTAAACTGTCCTGAGCTGGGACACTTTGTTACACTCAAACTGATTGAGCATTGACAATGGAAAATCCTTCCAGAAACATTTAAATAAAATAAAAGTGTATTAGATATAAAAAATGTTTGGTTCACTGTTAGTGTTCACAGGGAAAAAAAAAACAAATATTCGTTTTTATCTATTCATTGCTCTCTTTTCAGGTGGTTCTGTTTGTGGCATTTGTGTGTTTCACTGTGGCATCACGGCCTCCCTACATCTCAGCTACATGTTTGGAGTTCATCATCACACTGGCTCTGCTCATCCTTTACTTTCTGAAACTTCACAAATCACTCACCTTCTTTTTCTGGCCATTGATTGTGAGTCATAACTATGTACCAAACGCTAGCCGAGTTCTTATTATGATTCATGCAGAACTCTACACCACATGCATTGGGTGTTGTGGGTGTGTAGAACATAACCTTCATATTGATAAGAATGTGTTTGATATTTTACTAAGAAAACTAAGTAGATGTAAATCCGAGGGTTTTAAAACTTGATGATGAATTTCTTGATCAACTGTTACAATAATAATTTGATTATTTTGTTTACAGGACGTTTTTAACTCCTTCTTTGCTGCAGTGTTCTTGTGTATTATCAGCCTTGTGGCTGTGTCCACATTCACTACCAAGGGCACTTTGGTGGGAGGGGTAAGTGTCCCAATTTATTAAGACTACAGCTCTGATTATATACTGTGTTTCATAAGTATGAAATATTTTACAGTATTGTTGTACAAATATAACTTTCAATTAAAATATTTTCTCTTTAGAAATGCAATTTATTTTTAAACACGGGTTAAAAAATTATGGAAAGTAAGAATTTGCATGATCATTTGTTGTAGTGTATTTATTTAATTTAATTATATCTAACTTAAAATAAACAAATCTCCTTAACACATAAATGAATAACAGTTAAATGGTTTAAAATGTATTATAGATGTGAATACTGAACTTTAATTGGAAATTAGGATATTTGTATATTGTCTTGATATTTATTAAAGAATAAAAGGTTGTATATTTGTGGAACTGGGTAAAGAAGGAAAAGGGCAGAGTTGTGCGATGGTTTAGAAGTTGGATTGTGTCAGAAGTGCTATTAAATAAGTTATAAGTGATGCTATGCGAGAGCTTGTGGGTATGGTACAGGTCTGGTTAATTCATTTTCTCCCTTAATTAAAAAACGTGATGTTTTTAAATTATTAATATTACCTTTAATATACTCATATCTAAGTGCCGGTCCCAAGCCAGGATAAATAGGGAGGGTTGCGTTAAGAAGGGCATCCAGCGTAAAACCTGCCAAATTAAACATGCGAATGATCCGCTGTGGCGCCACCTAACGGGAGAAGCAGAAAGAAAGTTTAGTTTATACTCATATTTAACTGTTTTCACATTGTTGCTTTGAATAGCTATTTTAATCATAAATAAATAATAAAGTTAATCAAATGTAATTGGTAGCTGGAAAAGGTAAAGATTTCTGACCTGTAACACTCAAGAGAAGTACAAATACTCCAAAATGTTACTTAAATAATAACTATGGTTACTGATTTTATTTATTTTTTCAGTCCTTTCTTTTCTATACTTTTAACAACATTTTAACTTTGTGTATATATATATATATATTAAGTGTGTGTGTGTGTGTGTGTGTGTGTGTGTGTGTGTGTAGGTCATGGGTTTGGTGGCTGTAGTATTGTGGTGCGTTGATGGTTATAATGTCTTTAGGAAAATCACCTTCAACCAGACGACGGGATCAACGCCTCAGTAACTCAAATGTTCACCTGCACACTTTACATGCACATGTGTACTAATGAGCATTTTCTATTAATATATAATACATACGTAATGACTTATGGAATAAAAAAAAACTTCTTTGGCTCGGTTTTTAGGCTTTTTGTGGAAAATGTTTGACCTCTAGGTATGTATATCATATCTATCAAATCTATATGATTTCATTATATAATGTCAAATGTCAAATAAATAGTATAGTTATATTATAAAGCAGCATGTATATTCAGTTGGTTTTCTTCTTTACAAATTCACTGAGCTTTGTATACGAGTTTTGTTCACTTTTGTAACTTGCTGTTATACACACCCAATAAAAGTGTTAAAACGCTTATCTGTGATGAATGTTTTCCTATTAACATTATTCATTTGTTTTATAAGTCGATTGAACTCGAACACTGAAGCTTGTGCAGCTGCGCCGCTTTTTAAAGATGCCCGTTTCCGCTCTCTCTCTCTCTCGCTTTCTCTCTCTCTCTCTCTCTCTCTCGCTTTCTCTCTCTCTCTCCCTCCCTCTCTCTCTCTCTCTCTCTCGCTCGCTCGCTCGCTCTCTCTCTCTCTCTCTCTCTCTCTCTCTCGCTCTCTCTCTCTCTCTCTCTCTCTCTCTCTCTCTCTCTCTCTCTCTCTCGCTTTCTCTCTCTCTCTCTCTCTCTCTCTCTCTCTCTCTCTCTCTCTCTCTCGCTTTCTCTTTGTGTGTCCGTTTCCGTTTCCGTGCAGTTTTTCTGTGATATTTAAGCTTATAGTTACTGGAATCGTGTAAGGCGGTGTTTATAAGCTGTAACTGAAAGATGGGGGATATTGAGTCTCCGGACAGGAGCGGGTCTCGCGCAAATGGAGTGTTTTCCCTTTTATTGACTAAAGAACTGATCGGATCCAGAAAAGGACAAATTTTACTGTCAGAAGTGGTAAAGTTTTTTTCGTCATAATGTTCATTTATTTTTTTCCATGCATTTCAACATGAATAACAGAAACCTGGAAACTCCAGATTAAAGCTTTGTGAAAGTTTTAGGGTGTGTGCGCGTGTGTGCGCGTGGGTGTGTGTGTGTGTGTGTGTGTGCGTGTGCACGCGTTATCTGCATGCATTATTAGAGTTTTATATTTCTGATGTTTATTCCACACACACAAACAGCCCCCCCCCCCCCCCCCGTAAACCTGACCAGACAAAAACAGCCCCCCCCCCCCATCAGTTATACTGTACAGAGAATTTTACCAACACTATTTCACAGCTGTGATTCAAGTTTATTGCTTTTATTAATATGCTATTCACACTTTTATTCACACCCCTTAAAACACGCGTATTGCTTTTTTGCCACGTGATTCCTACACATACTTAATTTGTCCTTGCACATAGAACATTCAAACTTATCTATATTAAGCCACATGTGTTCATTTGAGTTAATGTGTTTAGGATATAGC
Organism: Silurus asotus; assembly: GCA_024362625.1. NCBI lineage: Eukaryota > Metazoa > Chordata > Actinopteri > Siluriformes > Siluridae > Silurus > Silurus asotus. The sequence continues at coordinate 1,683,753 of MU527382.1, forward strand.
ATGCTGAACGTCACCTTCGTGGGATCACATCTTAAATCTTTAAAATAAAGTTTTTTATAACTGTGCACGAATACATGATTAATAAATAAAAGTGACGTGGCTTACACACACACACACACACACACACACACACACTCTCTCTCTCTCTCTCTCTCTCTCTCTCTGTCTTTCGTCATTTACTTGCTAATGGAATGTTCCACTGTGCTTCCAAAAATTTCATATTCCTCCTCCGTGTACAAAAAAACAGACCCTGAGTCTAAACATTACTCGTTGTACTCAACATAATCTCGCCTAAAGCAGATAGATGTTTATCTACGTACACTCTTTTGGAACAGGAAGTACTTCCCTTTATGAGATTGGCATTTTTCCCTTCACACTGTTCTTTTAACACTGACCACTGTTAAGAAATCTAGTCACAACAACATTTATTGTGTACTATGTAACACAATAACACTAGTGTTTCAGAAAAAAAAAAAAAAAAAAAAAACAATAAATGACAAGACACAAACTACAGATCAGGGACAGAGTACTAAATTCTGGGTGGTCAGAAGGTGTGGATTATTTATTTATAACAACAGCTGTGACAGCAGCACAGGTTTATATCAATGCACTTGTTCTCATATGTTTTTGTTTCTAAAATAACAGATCAATCACTGGGATCTGTTCAGCATATGCCCAATAATAATCAAAATCATGCTTTAAATGTTTCCACCTCCTTGTTTTTTACTCAATGCCACTGTCTCTAAACCATACAACATCGCAGGTCTCACCACAGTCCTGTAAACTTTCCCTCATAAATCACTCCTGCCACTCTTCTCCACCCACTCCACCCTGCCTGCACTATTTTCTTCACCTCTCTAACACACTCTCTATTACTTTGCACTGTACTGAAGGTATTTGAACTTCCCCACCTTTTCTCCCTGCAACCACACCACTCCACTGCCCTCCCTCTCATTCACACACATGTACTGTCTTACTCCTACTGCCTTTTATTCCTCTTCTCTCCAGCACATATCTCCACCTCTCTAGGCTCTTCTCATCGCACTTTCTCATTCCACCACCAAATCTTTTTGCTTTCCTTGCTATTTCCAGATGTCACACCAAGTACCTTTTTAGCTGTCTCCCTTATCACTTCTGCAGTAGTTGCCCAATCATCCAGCACCTCTTCACCACCACCGAGCCCCCCTTACCTGAATCTCACACTACAGTCTTCCTCCTTCAGTTCCCACCATCTTATTCTTCTTTCAGTCTTCACTCTCCTCCTCTTTTTCTTCACCTACAAAACCATCCTACAGACCGGCATCCGATGCTGTCTAGCTACACTGTCCCCTGCCAACACCTTACAGTCTCCAATCTCTTTCAGGCTGCATCTCCTACATAGCACATAGTCCACCAGTGTGCACCTTCCTGCACTCTTATACATCACCCTATTATCCTCCTTCTTCATAAAATAAGTATTTACCACTACCATTTTCTTCCTTTTAGCAAAATCTACCACTATTTGCAATTCTACATTCCTCTCCTTAATAACATACCTACCATCACCTCTGTTCTTTTCACCTACATTTCCATTAAAATCTGCCCCAATCACCAGTTGTTCATTTCTAGGTACACCAGCTACCACTTCATCTAACTCACTCCAGGATTTTTCTTTTTCCTCCATCTCACAACCCACTTGTGGAGCCTAGGCACTGATGACATTTATCATCACCCCTTCAACTTCCAGCTTCATGTTCATCACCCTGTCAGAAACTCTTCCTTCAGAATCACACCTACATTATTTCTCTTTCCATCCACACCATGATAGAACAGTTTAAATCCACCTCCAATGTTACTGGCCTTACTCCCTTTCCACTTGGTCTTGTGAACACACAGCATATCTTCCTTTCTCCTCTTCATAATATCAGCTACCTCTCTCACTTTACCTGTCATAGTACCAACATTTAAAGTACCAACCTGAACCTCCACTCTTCTGCACTTCTTCTTTTTTTTGCTGTCATTGTAGACATCTTCCTTCTCTCCTTCTCCTCCTTCGCCCATCAGTCGCCTAATTTCTACCGTTACCCTGTTGGTTAACGACACCTGTGGCCTCGACCAATCCTGTATAAATTTGATAAACGCTAGATGCCCTTCCTTACGCAACCTTTTCTATTTATCCAGGCTTGGATAAAGATATCTAAAGCAAAACCTAAGAATAATAAATAATGACCTCGATAAGAATTTAACGTTTACAGTCAATTAAAGTGTGCGATTATTTTTCTGAGCTAATGGGATTTAGATTTCTCTCACTGTTTTTTTTCTTTTTGCACAATGCATTTTTTTTTTTTACTTTTTACAATAAAACAGCTAGAGAGAAAATAATCAACAATAAAAAGTAGCAAACAGTAATGCATGGTTAAAGGCAGGAACAAAAAGCAGAAATTCACTGTGTTCTTTATTAATAGCAATCTAGGGATCCTATTGAGAAATAAAAGGTGGAGGAGGTGGAGGACAGACACACAGAACAAAACTGAATAATCCTTTACTGTAAAAGCATTTGATGACTGGAACCGAACAGAAACTAGAAAACACAAAGCACAGAAATGATACAATTAAAAGATGCCACGATGAGGGTACACACAAAAAAACTTAACACGAACTAGACATGAAACAGGTGAACACAGCAAGTTAACAAACTTACTAATAATTGTTTCTGATTTTCTTCCTTCCAGATTTCATCCTTCATCAGTTTTGTGATTTTTTGTGCTTCGGCAGCAACAGCGTATGTCACTGCTCCACTTCTCGCCTTCATTTCATCTCTGCTCATCCTATTTGCTCATGCCATCAAATTTAACCAAAGATTCACAGGCTTTCACTGGCCGCTGATGGTGAGAGACACATAGACAGACACACACTCACACATACACACACTAACAAATTTGTATACACTCACATACAGACACGCAATCTCTTCCATTATTATTTTAATGTTTAATTTTATGTACAGTTTTTTATAGTATTTGAATTATTTTATAAACATAAAATCACATTTTCCCATTTATTATTTTATTCCTTGTTTGATTATACAGTAAACATTTAGATTTTTTAATTTTGTTATTAAAAATAGAACAAATAAAACTATCAATCCAATAATTACTCTTCCAGCCATATGTGAATATGAACCTCTGTTCTCAAATATTAGCTTTTTTTAATTAATAGCAATATGTAGGTACAAAGTTTCATAACCTTAACAATATAAAATATTAAAAAAAAAATTAAATTATTTCTGTCAAAATTATTTCTTTAGATATGGATATTATTAAATGTTAGATTAAATTACCCAGCTAAATTGTGTTATAGCATAATTGGAAAATGAAATCTAAAATGTATATACAGTGGAACCCGGTTATGTCGATGTCGTAGGGGGTCGCCAAAAAGCATTGAGGTAACCGGTGATCAAGATAAACAAAAATCAATATGGCGGCAGTATATTAACGTGCTTGAAATTTCTTTATGTACATGATGTGCGTTAATAAATGAGAATGTGCATGCACGTGTTTTTAAAGGTTTTTTTTACACAACAGCGTTGCCATGATTTGTTTAATGAAGGCATGCTATAAAAATACATACAGTACATGTTTATCTGTCAGGACTCCACCTGCCACGCCCCCTTCGGCCCCCTTCAGCATGTCAGGTGCTTTCTTGGCCACTTTCTCTGAAGCTCCGCTTCAATCGCACACATATGGTGCTCGTTTATCATCATCACCAGGTCCTATTTAAACTTCCACACTCTCACTGTCCGTTATTGTTGGTATATGTTGGTTCACGGCTCTCGTTGTTATTGCTCATGTGTATCCTGGTACATGCCTTCCCACCGGCACTCTCTCAACAGCTGCGCTTTTCTTCCCAAAGTGCACAGCGGATTCATTCTATGCTTCATGCTATGCTTTTGCTGCTCGTCCCACGTTCCGCGCTGCGCTCCTACCAAGCGCAGCTTTTACCTCCCGTTCTTTGAATAACATTGAACAACAAAAGGCATATGTGTACTAACTAACAGCAGAGATTCAAAGATTCCCTTGTGCTCGAGATATCAGGGTTGGTCGACATAAAAAAGCATAACCGATAAAAAAATGCTTAGAATTTGGCGGTTACACTTTAAAAACCGACCTAATAGGGATGTCGAGATAACTGAGGTCGAGATAAGTGGGTTCCACTGTATTATTAAACTAAATCAAACTATTGATAAGTGGGTTCCACTGTATTATTCAACTAAATCAAATGTGATCTCTTTTTTTCTTACAGGACTTTTTACGCTGTATCACTGCCTCTATCGTTTTCTTCATCATCTCCATCATGGCCGTAGCAAAATATTCGGATGGAGCATCAAAAGCTGCAGGAGTAAGAAAAACACACACACATGTACAGTATTGTTCAAAATAATAGCAGTACAATGTGACTAACCAGAATAATCCAGGTTTTTAATATATTTTTTATTGCTACGTGGCAAACAATTTACCAGTAGGTACAGTAGATTCTCAGAAAACAAACAAGACCATATCATTCATGATATGCACGCTTGTAAGGCTGTGCAATTGGGCAATTAGTTGAAAGGGGTGTGTTAAAAAAAAATAGCAGTGTGGCATTCAATCACTGAGGTCATCAATTTTGTGAAAAAACAGGTGTGAATCAGGTGACCCCTATTTAAGGATGAAGCCAGCACTTTTTGAACATGCATTTGAAAGCCTAAGGAAAATGGGTCGTTCAGAGGAACAGTGTACTTTGATTAAAAAGTTGATTGGAGAGGGGAAAACCTATAAAGAGGTGCAAAACATTATAGGCTGTTCTGCTAAAATGATCTCCAATGCCTTAAAATTAAGAGCAAAACCAGAGAGATGTGGAAGAAAACGGAAGACAACCATCAAAATGGATAGAAGAATAACCAGAATGGCAAAGGCTCAGCCAATGATCAGCTCCAGGATGATTAAAGACAGTCTGGAGTTGCCTGTAAGTACTGTGACAGAAGACGTCTGTGTGAAGCTAATCTATTTTCAAGAATCCCCCGCAAAGTCCCTCTGTTAAAAAAAAGACGTGCAGAAGAGGTTACAATTTGCCAAAGAACACATCAACTGGCCTAAAGAGAAATAGAGGAACATTTTGTGGACTGATGAGAGTAAAATTGTTCTTTTTGGGTCCGAAGGCCACAGACAGTTTGTGAGACGACCCCCAAACTCTGAATTCAAGCCACAGTACACAGTGAAGACAGTGAAGCATGGTGGTGCAAGCATCATGATATGGGCATGTGTTTCCTACTATGGTGTTGGGCCTATTTATCGCATACCAGGGATCATAGTTTAGTTTGCATATGTCAAAATACTTGAAGAGGTCATGTTGCCTTATGCTGAAGAGGACATGCCCTTGAAATGGTTGTTTCAACAAGACAATGACCCCAAACAACCTAGTAAACAAGCAAAGTCTTGGTTCCAAACCAACAAAATGAATGTTATGGAGTGGCCAACCCAATCCCCGGACCTTAATCCAATCGAGAACTTGTGGGGTGATATCAAAAATGCTGTTTCTGAAGCAAAACCAAGAAATGTAAATGAATTGTGGAATGTTGTTAAAGAATTATGGAGTGGAATAACAGCTGAGAGGTGCCACAAGTTGGTTGACTCCATGCCACACAGATGTGAAGCAGTTTTAAAAAACTGTGGTCATACAACTAAATATTAGTTTAGTGATTCACAGGACTGCTAAATCCTAGAAACAAAAATGTTTGTACAAAATAGTTTTGAGTTTGTACAGTCAACGGCATACACATTAAACATTGCAAAGTAGTGTAAACTGTATTCAATATATTTACACTGGATTGTGATTGGTGCAGGTGTTCGGTTTTGTTGCCACCATTGTGTTTGCGTTGGATTTTTACTTCATCTTTAACGAGCTTGCTGACTTCCTGAAACGTGGCGGCTCTAATGAGGAACCTCAGAGCAAAGAAGGTAATTAAAGTTCTCTGTTACTAATATGCCTCTAGTTTGTCCATTTATACTTCAGACAAGTTGTTTCCTCTCTGCCTTATCCCTCAGACGCTGACGCAGACTCTGACTCAGAATGAAGCTGTGATTGGGACGTGAAGGAGAGGAGACCATGATAGTGCCTAAAGGGAAATAAAGCAAACTGTGCAAGTTTACATTCAGGCTCAGGATTACTAATTGAAAATATACAAAGTAGTAGATGAATAATGTCTGTTATCCAGAGAGGCTTAAGTATGTATGAATAAGCATATATAAGATCCAACTTGCATTGTGTGATATATTAGCAAAAATAATTGTATCACATTTTTACAATTACCCAACACTACCATTATTCTGAAATAATTTGCATATTGGACTGTTCACACCGATTTTGTGACATTGCCAAAGCCCTACCCCTACTGTCCTAAACAGTCATTGAAGGGACTTTATGTGCTGTGAGTAAATCAATTTCATGTGATACTTGTCTTGCAGTGACCAACGGATCAAAGCGGACTGTAAGCTAATGATCTTTGTACGTCAGAAGGATGTTATTTTAGTGTTCTAAAGATCCATTTATTTTTTAACTGTTCTCTTTCGGCTAACATTTTTACACAGAACTGTTTATGCAACAGACTGAATAACAATGCTAATTGCACTTAAAACATTTTATTCACCAAAGGCTTCTTTTTTACATGTTAAAATCAGAAGCCATTCAAAGCAAATAGTGTGTGTGTGATGTGTGAGGGATTTCTTAAAATAACCACTGATTTATTTCCACTGTTTTTGTATTGTTTTGCTGCACCAAAAATATGAATTGTAAATGTATTGATGTGAAATGTTTAAACCGACAGAAGGGTGTCTGGTTACATTCGTCTGTCCTCTGTTTACTCACGTATGTGCACGTGTGAGTGTATTTTATGTATTTGCATTGACTGTATATTTGAGTGAACATGACTGATATATGTGAGTTACAAACAAGAACCTTATGATGGCATTTTGACTTACATTTATTTTATATACATTTTTGAAAGTAATGCTTTAAGTAATACTATTTCAAACTAGTTTGCATTGGCAAGTGTAAATGACTTCATTTACTCACTTTGGATTGGATATAAAACATCAGTACATTGAGATACCGCTTGAACATCAGAATAAGGAACATGGCAGAAAAAACAAAGATTTCTTCTGTTATGGTTTGTTAGTTGTTAAATTGGTAACAGTTTACAGCAGAACTGGACATAGCTTTATACTTCAGGGGTGTGTATGTGTGATCATGAAGCATGACTGTCCAAAACTGTCAATCACCTCAGCAACCACACCCTTTATAACCAAATGTGCAATTGTCTTAAGGCAATCTATGCAAGGTAAAATCAGAATCATCTAAACATGATATCTTGTAATAAGACAAAACATAACATAAATCAGAGTTTTTGTGGCTTGTGCCCTATTCACTGACATGGGAAGAAGTAAGGTTTAAACTGTACTGCAGCCAGCCACTAGAGGGCTTCAGAGATTTCAGCTTCATTTCAAATACTTGTTACATTTACTCATATATACTGTCACCATTCACGCCTCTGTAATGCTTTGTAATTACTGCTTTATAACACGTGTGTCTTGTAACACTGCTCTATACGTCACTGATTATGTCACACTTGTTATTATTATTATTTCACAATTAGCATCAATTTATTTGAGTAAATTCTTAATGTTATGTTGTGTTTTGTTTAATAAAATAATTAAAAAAAGAAATACAGAAACACTTCATTGGTTTGAAGGCAAATAACTGATTTTGAAGTAAAACATAAAATACATCTTTGTTTAATCCAAATTTATTTGTTTCACAAATAAACAGAGAATTTTGCAAAATGTGTTTTTGTAACACATCAGACAGTTCAATGAATTCATAAATACAGATCTGAGAGCGGCTCTGCTCCTGTTTAAATTATCACAGTGTCAGATTATTAAACCTCAGATTTCAGACATAAAATATAAAACAGGATAAATAATCAACCATATAATTACAATCAGATATTAAGTTATTATTACAATAATGCCTCAGAGTAGAGGAGGGTTTTATTACAGAGTATAAAGCACAACAAACACACACACACACACACACACACACACAGTGCTGCTGTTGAGAAATAAAACTTTCATTAGAAAAGTTTGATTGTCCTTCGAAAAACTCACACAGTGTTCCTTAAAATATTTTATTTATTATTATTATGGAGTTATGCTGAATTTAGGGGTTCATCCCAAATCACACATTAAACAACACACTTTCATGTTAGAGTACCTGAACATTTGTAGTTTATTCCAAAATATTAAATTAGATAAAATGCTGGTAAATATTTTTAGTCTCTTCCACTCTGTTTAGTAAAATATTCCTCTTTAACTTTTCCTAAATACATTATCTATCATGAATTAGCACTGAGGTGTAGAGGTGAGAGATCAGTCAGATAATGCATTTAAAGTAAATCGTATTGCTTCAAACTCTATAAAACTGCCTGCAAGGGGACAGAAGATTGCCAAGTAGTGTACAATGTAAAAGAAACACTGCAACACTAACGTTACCATAAACAGAATAAAATCAAAAGGATAAATACAATGAAATTTTAAATTCATTACCATTTCTCTCTCTCTCTCACACACACACACACACACACACACACACACTCACACAGAGAGAGAAAATCTAAATTATAAAATTAGTACCAAAATAATAATAATAAAAAATAAAAAAACACATTACAGTTAAATAACTTTTACAGAGTCTGGTCTTAATCTCAGAATTTAAAAAACATCTGCTCCAGTTGCTTATTAAAATTATTTAAATTAATGTTAATTTCTGTTAATTCGTGTTTTATTAACATCACAATAATTACTTATTTTTTATTAATTGTATTCTTTATAATGAGGAAATACACCCAGATTCTAGTAACAAATTTGCAAATGCTATTAGCTAGCCCAAACACAAAAAAATTGTTGGGAGTTAGCTATTACTTAAATGCTCTTCTTACTCATTCTCATTAATGATAGTGACAATAGAAAAAACTAGCTTAAAGTGAGTGTAAGTGAGTTTAGCTAGCATAAACACTAGTAATTAGCCCTTGCAAGCAGAAATTTGGAAACTATTCCAAACACTAGCCCAAATGTTAAACTTTGTTTAGCAACTACCTGAAATGCTAATGACTAACATAAAACTGCAACAAATACTACAAATTAGAAAAAAAAAACAAGTAACTAGCATATACATTCTCACAGGTAGCCCAAATTATTTTGATTTGAATGATCAAGAAGTTCATGACTACTGACTAATGCAAGTGACCAGAACAAATGTGAGCCAATAACCCAAGTGTGAGTAACAAGCCTCAACACTAACAACCAGCCATTAACAGCAAAGGTTCAGAAATGATTCCACATTCTAGCAACTAGCAGGTAATCATACATATATGCAAATGCTGGTGAAGCAAACACTAGCTACTTACACAAAAGCCAAGAGCTACCTAAAACAATAGAAACTAGCACAAATGATCAGGATTCATAAAAAAGTGTTTAAGTTTGTTATTTTTGGTCCTGATATAATCTCCATATCAACTCTGTGAACACTATAATGTTTGTAAAATGCAGTGTGTAGTTTGTAGTGTGTAACGTGTATAGACTGAAAAGGACATTTGTTTAGTGTCTAATCTGTGTAGTGTGAAAGTAATTTTGTGTCATATGTAAACTATATTGTGTATAGTTTGTGTAGTGTGTAAAAGGTGAAACTTCATAATCAACATTAAATTAAATCAAATGAGACATCAGCTCAGGTGAGTGTATTAATGTGTGTATAGATGTGTGTTTTTGTGATACATTGTGTTTTTTATTCAGGTCGTGTCTCCACTTCACTGCGTGAGGCTGTCCTGGCGCGTGTGTATTCGCTGGTCTGTACAGGCCGCTGGTCACCCAAACGCCACTGTCTCACACACACACCTGTGTTCACACCGTACACCAACATCACCACAAAGCCAAAAATCTGCACAGACACAATCACACATGGATAAGTATCAGTATGTTTAATTTGTGTGTGTGTGTGTGTGTGTGTGTGTGTTTGTATATTAGAGCTGCAACAACTTATCAATAAAATAATTGATAATAAAAATTATTAAAAATAATTATCAATAATAACTGCTAATAAAATTCGTTATTAATGAATGCCGTTATTGATTGGTTGAGCTGTTCAATTTTCGGTTTCGTGTGATGGCAAGATAACACAGATGCTTAAAAATGGCAGAGTACAGCGTCAACCGCCATCATTAACAAGTGTGCGTCCCAAGTTCTCCCAGTTTATATTAAACACAACACAGAAAACTGTACCAGGAAGTTATGCAAAGCGGAGCTTGTGTGATATGGAAGTACCACAGTAATGCATGGGCATGCAAAAAGAAAACATTTTTAACTGTAAACTCATCAGCACGGTAAGCAAAAACTGTATAATTCTCATTATGTGAAAATGGTGTAGTTTAATGAAGTGCTATTGCGTAATGATTTGTACACCAATGCATTTTTTTCCTTTTTTTTCTCAAGCCTTTTCATATCATTTGTCTACAACAATTAATTTATCTATTTTCGAATGTGATTTCCTGCCGAGCAAATGCTTGTTTTTAATGTTTGTATATTTAATTTATAATTTATATTTATTTTTTTTAATTTCATAAATTGTCAAAACAATGTTGTAATATATTTTATATTGATTATTTTAAGCATGGTTGTCAACTTGCCATCTGCAAAATACAATACAAATGTTGATTGATCACAAATTGCTTCACCTTGCATACTGTAATGCTGGGGATTTTGTTTGTTTTTACAGATAGAAACAATCCAGCATGAGTGAATATGTTCAAAGGACAAATCCCCATGCATTCCACAACAATCAGCCATTATAAGTTGTCTAAAATTGTCTAAATTAAAGATAGTTAAACTCAATATGTGGCTTTTGTGATGGTGATATTGTTAATGATATTATAGTTAAACTCAATATGTGGATTTTTATACATAAATACCCTTATACCCTCTAATAAGCAAAACATCTAATTAGTAATGTATATTTTATCTGATTAATTGGAAAAAATTATTGTCTGATTAATCAATTATCAAAATGATACACACACAGACACACACACACACACACACACACCACCGGCCACTTTATTAGGTACACCTGTCCAACTGCTCGTTAACGCAAATTTCTAATCAGCCAATCACATGGCGGCAACTCAATGCATTTAGGCATGTAGACATGGTCAAGACGATCTGCTGCAGTTCAAACCGAGCGTCAGAATGGAGAAGAAAGGTGATTTATGTGACTTTGAATGTGGCATGGTTGTTGGTGCCAGACGGGCTGGTCTATTTCAGAAACTACTGATCTACTGGGATTTTCACACACAAACATGTCTAGGGTTTACAGAGAATGGCCTGAAAAAGAGAAAATATCCAGTGAGCGGCAGTTCTGTGGGCGCAAATGCCTTGTTGATGCCTGTAAGACATTTTGATTGATCCTGACCAAAGGGGCGGCCCCGAGAACACAGCATGGATGCCTGAGAGAGAGCAGGGTGTGAACCAAAAAGCAACAAGTACATCAAAAGGACTCTTTAACACACACATATATATATATATATATAAACACAGTGTCACTGTGGCTACTCACGTACCGGAAATAAGAATTATTTTACACATACAAATAGCGCTGTTGATTCTTTAGCGTTTGCTTAAAAAAAAATTTTCAAGAAAAGCTAGACATCATGAGGAGAGGTCTGCCTGAAACTAGCTAGCTTGTCTCGGCCGGGAAAGGGTTCGTTCACCACTTCCAGACCAAAGCCTATAAGCATCACCACTGGCTTGTTACCAATACTTCTCTCTCTGTAATTTCACGTGTTGTAATATTGCATTTTTGTAGTGTTGATGGTTGTTATAATTGTGACATGATAGTGGTGGTATTAAGAGGTCGATTAAGTCGGGTAAGTACCCACTAAATTTCTAGGTACCAAATGCACCTCCTGCCACTGGTATTACCCAAATGGGGTATTACAAATGTAGACAAAAACTAATTTTGACTTTTATCAAATCAATTTTATTTGTTCCACTTTAATTCTCAATATAATAAAGTGTATTGTATTTTATTTTATTCTATTTTTTAAATTTTTTTATTTATATTACAGTGGAACCCGGTTATGTCGATGTCCTAGGGGGTCGCCAAAAAGCATCGAGGTAACCGACGATCGAGATAAACGAAAATCAAAATGGCAGCAATATATTAACGTGCATGAAATTTCTTTATGTACATGATGTAAGTTAATTAATGACAATGTGCATGCACGTGTTTTTGAAGTTTGATGAAGGCATGTTAAAAAAATACATACAGTACATGTTTATCTGTCAGGAATCCACCTGCCACGCCCCCTTCGGCCCCCCTCAGCATGTCAGGTGCTTTCTCGGCCGCTTTTTCTGAAGCTCCCGCGGCTTCAATCGCGCACATGTGGTGCTCTTTTATCATCATCACCAGCTCCTATTTAAACTTCCACACTCTCACTGTCTGTTATTGTTGGTATATGTTGGTTCACGGCGGTCGTTGTTATCGCGCATGTGTATCCCGGTACGTGTCTTCCCACCAGCACTCTCTCAACAGCTGCGCTTTTCTTTCCAAAGCGCACCGCGGATTCCCCCCGATCCTGGTTCATTCTATGATTTTGCTGGTCATCACACGTTCCGCGCCCGCCAATCGCGGTTTTCGCCTCCCATTCATCGCATAACATTTAACAACAAAAAGCATATGTGCACTAACTAACAGCAGAGATTCACCAGTATACAATACAACACCTGTAGCAGCTGGAAGCCTTGATTTTTCCGCCACTTCCGCGAGTTCTTCTGCGGCTGCACCGATAAAAAAATGCTTAGAAAAAGAGAATTTGGCGGATCCACTTCAAAAACGTCGACTTAATAGGGTTGTCGAGGTAACCGAGGGCGAGATAACCGGGTTCCACTGTATATATTATTAACAAAGCGGGCATTTTACTAAAAATTGTTTTAAAAATGTAAACTGTTGATGTTCACAAATATTCATAATAATGAGTACATCCCTTACATTTCAACAACCATTCTCTCAAGGGACAGTACACTAAATATTTAACTTAGATATATTTTAAAGTAGTCAATATAAGGCCTGTATAGCAGTATATATTGTCTGTCCTCTGAAAATAACTCGACATACAGCCATTATTGTCTAAATAGCAAACAACAAAAGTGAATACATCTTTAGTAAACATGTCAAAACTGTGTACAAAATGTCAATATTTTGTGTGGGCACCATTGTTATCTTAAGCACCGCCTTAATCCTCCTGGGCATGGAATTCATTAGAGCTGCATAATTTGTTCCTGGGATCCTCTTCCACTCTCCCATAATGACATCACAGAGCTGCTGGATGTTAGAAACATGGCGCTTTTCCACCTTTCACTCGCGGATCCCCCAACAGGTGCTCAATAGGGTTTCGGTCTGGAGACATACTTGGCCACACCATCACCTTCACCTTCAGCTTCAGCAAGGCAGTTGTCCTCTTGGCGGTGTGTTTTGTTCGTTATTATGTTGGAAAACTGCTGTTTGGCCCAGGTTCTGAAGGGAGGGCATCAAGTTCTGCCTCAAAATGCCACAGTACATGTTGGAATCAATGTTTCCCTTCCAGGGGCTCCTTACCAGGCTAAACAAGTTTAACTTATATTTAACAGACCACTTGACATGGTTCCAGTGATTCATGCTAGTGAACAGGTTGTTTTCAGCCAGCTTCAAAAGAGGCTTCCATTGGGACGATGGCCATGCAAACTGAATTGTTGCTGTGGACAGAGTATGGTCTAAGCACTAACAAGTGAACCTTCTGCTTCTGCAGCCTCTAAACCAATGCTAGCAGCATTCATGTGTTTCTGCACCTGATGCACAGCATGAGGACTCAATTTCTTTCATGGACCATTGCAAGGCCTGTTCTGAGTGGAACCCGTCTTTGAAAGCCTCCGTATGACCCTCACCACTGTACTGTAACTCAGTTTCAGGATGTTACCAATCTTCTTATAGCCTCCGCCATCTTTGTGCAGAACAACAATTATAATTTTCAAATCCTAAGAGAGTTCTTTGCCATGAGATGCCATGTTGAAAATCTAGTAGACAATATGAGAGAATTGTACTCAAAGCACTAAATTTTAACTGCTCCAATACAAGATAAACAAATTTGTATGGTTAACTGACATACAGCTGTTATCTCTTAGGGTGTACTTAATTTTGTTGCTATTTATTTAGACAATAATGGCTGTATATTTAGTAAATTTTAAAGGACAGTAAATCTATATTGCTATAGAAGCTGCATTGATTTCTATAGTATATATACATATTAAAGGTGTAAACGTACTCCTAACGAAATTGATCATTACAGACGTATAGCACACATGTAGCGAATACAATTATTTTTAATTATTATTGCAATTTGATTTGTTTGATTTGTTTCGCAGATGCATGAAATGATTAAAGAATCCAAAGCATGAAGTCACATGGAACCAAAGAGGAAGATGGCAGCGTAGCTGTTTAGCTCCATAGGCCAAACAATATTTAAAATTTATTCGAGCATATTCGCGCCACATTTTTATTAGACCTAGCATCCGTGTTGAAGTAAAACAAAGATGGAAAGCTTTATATCCGAAATAAGTAAAATTAAGTAGTGGCAATCCAGCTGAGGGCTACATCTCCCTGTAGTGATGTGGAGCGGCATTATAAACACTTGGAAGCCACGTGGAATTAAACTGAGGGTTTAGAAAACAGGACTTGCCGCAAGAATGTGAGGATGATCGGTCCCAAAGAGGGTCTGAAGGCAGGTAAAATGATCAAGTGCATATATAAAATTATATCAGAGGGACTGGGCATTGATCTGGAGCGAGAGTTTGAGATTGAGAGGGCGCATCATGCTACCACTTCCAGGCCCAATATCGACCGAACACCTCTTTCTTTGGCCTCTTTCTTTAAATGGAACATTGAAAGCACTGATAGATTGGTAATAATGTGAGAAGGCTAAATTCGTCAGAGAACACTTAGATTGCAGCTTTATCCTTGAACAGGCTTTTTACAGGGTGAAGTGGGGCTTTTAAATCAGAGTTATGCCAGATTATGGGTTTGGTCATATTTTCAGGTCATGGGTTAGTTTCTTAGATAAAGATCGTAGAATGTTAGTAAAGACAAATAGCATGGCTTTCCCATTCTTTAAATTTCAAGGGGCACTCACTGGGGATCCCCACTGTCCCCATTATTATTCACAACAGTTTTGGAGACTTTGGCCATTATGATTAGGGCAGACCCGCACATTATAGGAGTAAGGGGGTGGCGGAGGAGATGGAACAGAAGTTAATGCTCTTTGCAGACGATATTTTATTGTTATCTTATGACCCTTTAAAGATTTTACCTCAGTTGATGAGAATTATTTAGTTATATTCTAATGCGTCAAGATACAAGATTAATTGGGAGAAATCTGAGGCTATGCCAGTGTCTAGAACTTTCATATGTCATTCCTATATAGTGACTCAATTTGGCATTAAGTGGATTCCAGAAGGTATGAAATATCTTGGATAACTCAGAGAAATTAACTCAGAATTTGGATGACATAATGGTGTTGAATTATGACCCAGTGTTATCAAAGATAAAAAAACAATCTGGAAAAATGGGAACAACTGATGCTATCTCTGTGGGGCAAGGTGAACCTGGTTAAAATGGTTGTTGTTCCACACTTCAATTATATATTCATGATATATATATACACCTGTGAACATCCCCTATCAACATGAACATGACTCTATCTTCAAGAGATCTGATAAAATTATTAAGGATTTTCTATGGGAAGGAAAAAGACATTTAAATGATGTTGAGTTAGACTGGATCAAAATAGAGATAGAATCAAAATAGAAACAGGCCTCAGCATTCCATCCCATTGGAATCCTTTCGCAAAACTCAAATACAATAATAATGCAATCAAGACATGTCTTGAGTAAAGTTCATAAATTGAGCAAGATATATATATATATATGTGTGTGAGAGAAAGAGAGAGAGAGAGAGAGAGAGAGAGAGAGAGAGAGAAAGAAAGAGTTTATAATCAGTAATTAATAAAGAAATGAGTATTTAAATGAAAAATAACTAATGTGGTTACCACAGCAGCAATTTCTGCTCCACTCTTGTGATTGAGTGCTGCTAACACCACTGAGGCGATAAAGTAGAAGATCGTGCTGCATGCAGCATTAGTCAGGTCCTGCACACAACACACACACACACACACATTATTTATAATAATGTCACTGAAAACACAAATCAATAAAAAAATATATACACTGAAGTTTGTGTGTGTGTAGTGTATTTGTGTATTGTTGTAAAATAATGACAAAATCATTTAGTCATTAAGATTGGACCATCCAACTGAGGGAATTAAATTTAGTTTCATTTGCAATGCAATAATCAAAACAGACTAATAATAGAAACACATACATTTATCCCTATAAATGTAAACATAATGAGCAAACTTTGCAAAGGTGGCAAGGAAATAAATTCTATTATGAACATGTGCATGCCGCCATAAGGTGGTGCACTAACACTAAACTAACATTAAAATATATCCCTAACATTTAACTAGTAAAAAAACTAATTAAACAACAATTACACTAACAGTAAGTACCACTAGACTAGCAATTTTTAAATGTACTCCTTTTTAACTTACCAATGTATTACTATTGAAGATCATTAAACAATGTAGTGGTTGAAATACAGAGAGTATAATGTTCATCATGCTGTATCCTAAAAAAATGTGCTGTATTTAAATTTCACATGAACATGTTCTGTGCATGTGTGCGTATGCATGTGTCTCACACACATAGGGAAACAATAGTGTTCCAGTTGACTGGTTAACCCAGTGACTGAACACATGATGCGAATGACTGAACACACCGTATCACATGACACTCTCTCTCTCTCTCTTTCTGCTTTTCTGCCTCATTCTTTCTTTTTTTTTCACACTCGTATGGTTTTTCGCCTTTGCTCATAACAATGTCAAAGCCCTTCTGTGTCAAACGCACCAGACGCACACAAAAAAAACCCACAGGGATGTCTTGAAATTTTCTTCATTTTTTAACATTAAACGGCATTTGTATGTTTGCCACGTTAGCTACCACTTCCATTTCCATTCTAACCAGAATTTTTGCTTTATGAAAAGATGTTTTAAACAAGCCATTTCACCTGAATTCAACTGACCTGATTTCACTTACTGACAGCAAACACCCTAGAAAGAAAGAAAAAAGTGAAGAGAGCTGCAGTAACAGACATGCCAGAACGCCAGTATTAAAACATCTTTGTGATCTGGTGATGTCTCGGAATTCTGTTGTTCTGTTGTACAGCATAATGCTACATTAAAACAAATGATTTTTGATATGGTAAAGATTTGTACGAGTTTGCAGAGGCTTAAGAGGCTTTAATGTCAGCACTTTGTAACATTTAGATGTATAGCTTGCAAACTATGTTTTCTGACATCTTCAGGACAGAGCTTTTTACACTACATACTAAGATGACAAGATGTTCTGAGTCTTATTACATTTAAGTGAGAAAATAAAGAGAAGCTGGTGAGAGAAGGACTGCTATAACGTAAGCGATGACAAAAACTCAAAAGTTAAAAAATTGTGATTAAAATATGTGCTTGAGATGTAAGAGTTATAAAAACACTTGTGGATGTGGAAGGAATTTAATCATGTCACTGATCCAAATTCATCAGACCACTGATCCACACACACACACACACACACACACACACACACACACACACACACAATCACACGCATACTAATTCTAACAAAAAAATATCAACTCAGTGGTGTGGTTGTGAAGGTGAATGTCACACTGTGGGAAAAAAACAAGCTGGATATCAACCATATCATGAACTGTGTCATTTCGTTCAAGATTCAGCAAGAATACTGACCATTCTGGAATGTAATCATTATACAGAAAAAAAACACTGCGAGACGCAGATAAAAACTACTCAGCTTTACGTTTTCACTATGCCTACGTGTGTTTGTGTGTGTAAGCTTAAGATCGAATAGAAAAAGTCTATTTGGAAAGGAAATCGAAATATCACATGGAAGGTAGCAGTGTGTGTGTGTGTGTGTGTGTGTGTGTGTGTGTGTGTGTGTGGTTTTGGTTGGAAAGGAAAATGTCCTTCAGGAATGTGCTGCTCTCTGGAAATAAAAGTTTAACTTTTCCCTTTGCTTTTCCTCAAATGAATAAATGTGAGCACTTTTGCTTTTAAAAATTTATCATATTCAACAAAATATTTTTTTAAAATTAGTACAAGAGATTTCCATCATATTCAACAGAATATAAAAAAATGTAGAACAAATTGTGCTCAAGCGCATTGTACCTTTTAACCTTCTACAGGACTTTAACAAGCATTTTACAACTATGGTGTAATGTTGTATAATGGTTTATAATGGCATGTGTAATGATGTGTTTAATGGTGTGCAATGGTGATTAATTGAGTAAGCTTTGTAACTAAGGTACTAGGGGTGGCACGGTTCACAAAACCCATGGTTCGGTTCGTATCACGGTTTTAGGGTTTTCTGTTCTGTACGGTTCTTGTTATTTTTTCTTTTAATCTTCAACACTCCAGAAATTTCCTTCAGCATTTGATATATAGCTTATTAGCTTTATTATTCACATTATTGGGACCATCTCTGAGTAAAAGGTAGGTGAGATTTTGATACAGCAAGAGAGAAGACATTGATGATGACAGGCGAGAGGGAATATTAAACCGCGGCTCGAGTAAATTCATCAGCTGACGAAATCCTTCACACTCATTCACGCTGCACGGTTGCATATCTTTTTCTATAAACATCCCCAATGCTTTAGTTATGGCTATTGCCCTGTCTGACCGATCACTGAGAGGTTGCTTAAATGCTGCGGACAGTAGAAGTTGTTTCCTAACCGGCTCTCTCCTGTTTTTGTTGTTTGTATTGACACATTGGCGTGAAGTCTTCTCAAATGAACTGTCATATTTGAAGTGTTAGCATTAGCATATTGATTGCATTTTGCACAATGCTTGCACACAGTCGCAGTTCTATCTACAGTTTTATTTCCGTTGTCATCGTAAGTAACATTAAAAATGTTCCCACACACCGGTTTGGAACGACGCGGGCGCATCCGCCAACTCTGTGCAGCCTTCATGATCTCCTCCACCTGCCATTTCTGCAGCACTACTTACTCAACTTTCACTGTCTATATGTATGTTCACGCGAAACTGTCTGAGGCGAAACTGAGCACGGGGCTTCATTGCACATGCGTCGAACCGTGTGGCGCACACACGAACCGAACCGAGACAAGCAAACCGAACGGTTCGGGTGTTTTTCCATGTACCGTGCCACCCCTATAAGGTACCTTTCTGTTTCATCAAATGCAGTAACAAAAGGCCATGCTGTGGTTTCTGGATCCGTATATCTGCGGTCATTCATTTTTTGAGTGTCTAAAGATTTTGTTCTCAACATATAGAATAGTTATTGATCACTTCATTTAATCAATCACACAATCACACAAATATGATTGATGTCCTAAGGGCATGAAGCGGGTGCTACTACACCACGATGCAACAGGTCCGCCATGCCCTCGACCCTCTGCAGTTTGCATTTCAGGAGAAGGTGGTTGTGGAAGACGTCATTATCTACATTTTACAGCGATCCCTGTCTTACCTGGCTGTGAGAATAAAGTTTTTTTACATGTCCAGCATTTTCAACATCATCCAGCCAATGCTTTTTAAACATAAACTGACAGAGATGGGAGTGAAAGTTTTAGTTGATGAGCACTCATCAATGAACTGTCCTTCTTCCCACATGTTGCTGATGTTGCTCGTTGCTGTCGATTTCTTCTCTACAACACCCGAAGGATTCAACCATTTCTGTCCACACAGGCTGTCCAGGTGCTTGTTCAGTCCCTTGTCATTTGAAGACTGGACTACTGTAACTCTCTGCTGGTGGGTCTTTCTCTGAATACTATTCATCCACTGCAAATGATCCAAAACGCAGCTGCATGACTTGTTTTCAATCTGCTTAAGTTCTCCCACACCACGCCACTGCTGCGCTCCCTGCACTGGCTTCCAGTAGCTGCACGTATCAGATTCAAAACTGATGCTCGCCTACAAGGCCAAAAATGGACGAGCACCAGGAACACGTGCAACTGATCCAGGACTTCATGGTGTGACTTCAACCACCTGCACCTCAACACCACCAAGATCAATGGTGACTGTGTGTAGTTTGTAAAGACTTACAAATACCTGGGAGTGCATCTGGATAATAAAATGGACTGGATTGCCAACACAGATGCACAGAGCTGGCTGCAATTCCTCAAAACCTCTAACAGCTGCAGAAAGCTGCAGATGTTCTTTCAGACTGTTGTGGCGTGTGCCCTCTTCTATGTGGTGGTGTGTGGGGAGGCAGCAATAATAAGTAGGATGTCTCACGCCATCCATCTATCTATCTGCACAGATGATTAATAATATGCTACAAACTAGAGAAAAAGGTGTTGGGTGGGGTGGTGCAGGGCTTTTTCTGTAATTAGTGTCTGCAATAAGAGTTACTGTTGCTTTTAAAAAGCATGTAATGATTAATATTAACTTTCTTGGGCAAAGTCAAAATGTTGGATGAAGTCACTGATGGTTGACGATTGATCAGTTATTTTACATTTAGGTAATTCAAGAGTACCACAGATGCCAAGAAACTATAAATGAGGCATATATGAATTATTTTACATTTTAAACTGATTTTCATGTTCAAAGCACAAAATCAAACGAATACAGTGTATACAACCTTTTAGTCAATCCTTATTGACTCCAGTTTTTCTTTAAAGCTTGTACAGCTAATATTACTACTTCTTTAAACGCAGCAATATTGCTAGGATAAAAATTTGTTACATTATGCAAAAAGTCTAGTTCAAGCTTTTGTTACCTCTATGTTGGTCTTATTGTCTGAAAGTTCTAGTATGTGCATAAACAAGCTCAAATTCATCCAGTATGAAGCAAGTGTCCTTGCTAGAAATAACCACATGTCCCCTATCTTATCCAGAATGCATTGGCTACCAAACAAATCTCGCATAAATGACATAAAAACTACTACTGATATATAAAGCACTGAATGTTCTCACTAAACGGTCTCATGTTGAAGTACGTACATTGATTAAAAAGATGGAGGCTGTTTGTTGGTAGTTGGTAAGATTACAGCAAGAGCCAAGCTTTTCCTCACAAAGTCCCACAGTTTCAGAACAGCCTTCCAATCAGTGTTTAGGAATCAATTTGGGTTCAGTGTTTAAAATGTAGGTTGTAAAAAATACTTGTTTTGTCAAGTCTTTGGTAAAAATGTTTTTCTTAGGTAAAGGAGCAGATCTTGAAGGATTAAGGTTACAGAGTGATCTGGTGAACTGAGATGTTTGGATGCTGTTGCTTCCTGCTCTCACAAGTTAACTCAGGTTGTATTAGTTTTGGCAGTCGCTGTCATAACTAGTCTTGCCAGGGTCCCAACGTCCACTCTGATTACAATGTGCATTATTGCTAAACATGACATGACAATAAGTATACATGTTTCTCTCTCTGTCACTCCCTATCAATCAAGCTACACATGATTCTGATATGCCAGTGATATTCCCCGTCTTCTCTCTGTCTGTTCATTCCAGTTTTTCCTTTTGTGGATGGAGTTCTCAAAAATTGGAAACAAGCCTAATAAATAATACTGAAGATGGATTTGGACCGTTTTTCTACAGTGGCTCAGAACTACAGTTGCCACAACCCAAATTCCAACAAGAATGCAATAATTTGCAAACCTCCTTTTATTTTAAGTAGAACATGGAGAACATATCAAATGTTTAAACTTAACAAATGTACCATTTTAAGAAAAAAAATAAGATAATTTTATATATAAAATTATCTTATGTTTTTTCTTAAAAAATGATGGCAGCAAATGTCTCATAAAAGCTAGGAAAGGTCCATGTTTACCAGTGTATAGCATCCTCTCACCTTTTAACAACATTTAATAACTGACGAGACCAGTTGCTGTAGTTAGTTCCTCCACCTGTAGTGCTGGTAACAATTGCTTTCACTGACTTTTGTTGCAGCCATCAAATTCAAATATTAATATTTGAATGCATTGCTGTTTGAAATATATTTTATTTGAAATTTAGTTTGAAATAAAAAATAATAATTTGCCTCAATGCTTTGTTTAGCACATTTAACTACACATGCACTGTGTTTCCCACGGACAGTTATTACTGATGCACCACCCACTAAACTTTGGAGCGATCTGGCCAGGCAACACAGAAGACACTGCAGAATAAAAAATGGGGGAACGGGGAGAAAACAGCGAGGGGTGAGGAGCAAAGAAATTCAGACCAAAGAAAACTGCAGAACGTTTGAAAAGTTTGAAAAATTCTAACTAAAACATAAAGAAAACACCGTACAGTGCGACTACTGTTTTTAAAGTAATTTGAAATTGATTTTTATATTTTTATTTATATACAGTGCAGTCAAAAAGGCCCTTCTCACTGGCCGTGTAGAGCAGGTAGCGGAGAACGTTTTTAAAGCTGGCGATAAATACACGGATTTAGTGTGTGTAAAATTGCAAGCAGCTTTCTGGAGATAAGAATATCACATCATGATACTGTGGGAGGTTTAATAAATAAATGCATGAGTGAAAATAAGTATAACCCTAGTTTCATTAAACAAATAGTTTCCTGTAACCTACTATACGCAGCCACCGTGAAGGAACTTTAACACACTTTAAGGAACTTTTTACTTTGATGTAATATCGCCATTAAATGCACTAAATGGGTTTAGTTTTCTAAAAAGAAAAACAAATTTTAAGAGACCGTCTTATTTTCTCTCTCTTATTCAGTATTGCTCTTTAATAAAGAAAAAGTATGTCTTATCCGATTACTCGATTGATCAATTATATATTCGTAAGAATACTCGATTACTAAAATAATCAATAGCAGCAGCCCTAATTTAAATATATTGCTATTAATATTATTAATATTTTTTAAATATGTTTAAAAATAATATTAAATATTCTTTTTTCCTTAAAATGTTTTTAGTTTAAACATTTGACATACTTTCTATGTTCTATTGTGAATAAAATCACTGCATTCTGTTCTTATGTACATATTTCCTTTTCACTACTTTTTTGGAATTCGTGCTGTTGAATGAATGAATATTCAGTGTCACCCAGATGACAATGCGTTTCATTTTGTGTCTGGTTCCTCTATCATCATATCAAGAAGATTTTCCTTGCCACAGTCACCACTGCTTTGCTCAATTGGGACAAAATATAGATAAAGACTTATATATATATATATTTTTTTATGTATTTGTTCTACACCGATCAGGCATAACTTTATGGCCACTGATCAGGCACAACATTATGACCACCTACCTAGCCTTTTGTTGTTCCTTCTTTTGCTGCCAAAATAGTCATGAACCGTCAAGCATTGACAGCATTATCTTCTTCAGCAATTTGAGCTACAGGAGCTTGTCTATTGGATCGGACCACATGAGTCAGCTTTGACTCCCCACGTGCATCAATGAGCCTCGGCCGCCCATGACCCTGTTTCCAGTTCACCAATGTTTGTTGCTTGGACCACTTTTGAAAGGTACTGACCTCTGCAGAGCGGCAACATTCGACAAGAGCTGCAGTTTTGGAGATGCACTGACCCAGTTGTCAAGACGTCACACTTTGGCCCTTGTCAAACTCTCTCAAATCTTTACGCTTAGCTATTTTTCCTGCTTCTAACACATCAACTTTGAGGACAAATGTTCACTTGCTGCCTGATATATCCCACACTCTAACAGGTGACATGATGAAGAGATAATCAGTGTTATTCACTTTACTGGTCATAATGTTATAATGTCATAATGTTATGCCTGATGAGTGTATAAAACTGTTTTGTTACAATGTCAAATGTTACAATTCCCATACAAATAAAATTGTATAAATAATGTTTCTTTTTTTTTGTAATGGTGTATAATGTGTGATTTCGTTTAAAGGTGTGCAAAGGTGTTTAATGGAATGTGTAATGCAGTTTAATAGTGTTTAATGGCATGTAATAATGTGCAATGTTTTGTGATGGTGTATAATGTAGTGTAACGGTGTTTAACACAGTTTAATGACGTGTGTGGTGAGTATTGGGGTGTGTAATGATGTTACATGGTAAATACATCTGACTTACCACTAATCTCCAGTTGATCTGTGTGAGGTTGCTGTGGAGATTAAGGATGAAGAGCAGGAGTAAAAGTCCCGTCACCACAAAAGAGCTGCAGCTAACAAACTCAAATAGATAAACTCCAGCGCAGGGAGAACACATCATCACCGTCTCAATGCAGATAAACGCAATGAGGGATAGAACCTGCCAAAACAACACACATTATACAACACTGAACAGTACACATATTCAGTTGACATTAATACTAACAGTAATCCTGTGATATGTCACCATCAAATAAAACATGTGGCAGATCATAATCATAACAAAAAACTTTATTTTTTAACACAGCATTTTATTGTGTCAATCGCCACCTGCTTGCTCATCAGGGACAAACTTACACTTACAAAGAACATATACATTTTTTATCACCACATTATCTGTGTAAAGCTGCTTTGAGACAATGTTTATTGTTAAAAGCACTATACAAATAAAAATGAATTGAACTGAATTGTTATAATGTGATTATATTAGAGCAGGGGTAACCAATACGTCGATCTCGATCAAACGGTAGCTTGCAAAGGTAGTATGGGTAGATCACGTGCCATTAAAAAAAGTTTAAGAACACTTCTCTTCTAACACCCAGGTCATTACAGCTACTACTAGATGTGAAGGCATTTTTAAAGAAGCCAACACCCCTGTGTTCATTAGTGCTGCATGAATGTGTTTCTGGTTTGTGTAGATTGTGGTAGTGCATTAGTCAGTACTGTTGTGTATTGATGTGTATTAATTGTACTAGAAGTGAAGTTTTGTAGGTTATGCATAATGGTTATGTAATTCTCTCTCTCTGTCACTCTCACTCTCACTCTCACACACAGACACACACACACACACACACACACACACACACACACACACACACCCACAACAGGACATACCAGTTTGGTTTGTTTATTCTCTATTTATTTAGTATCCGGCTCTACCTGAACATTTAACATACAGGTGCTTACCATTTTTCAAGTCAACACTGACTTTCTGTGATTTTCTATTAACATTATGGCACTTGCTTTAGTCCTTAGCTCTATATTCTGTTATGTAGCCTTATGTTGTTTAATGTAGCACCAGGGTTCTGGAGGAACGGTGGCTCATTTCACTGTGTAATGAGTCAGCTATATACAGTGGGTCAAAAAAATATTTAGTCAGCCACCTATTGTGCAAGTTCTCCCACTTAAAAAGATGAGAGAGGCCTGAAATGAAATGAAAGATTTCTGACTCTCACAGACCTGTAACTTCTTCTTTAAGAGGCTCCTCTGTCCTCCATTTGTTAACTGTATTAATGGCACCTGTTTGAACTCGTTATCAGTATAAAAGACACCTGTCCACAACCTCAAACAGTCAGACTCCAAATGCCACTATGGCCAAGACCAAAGAGCTGTCAAAGGACACCAGAAACAAAATTGTAGACCTGCACCAGGCTGGGAAGACTGAATCTGCAATAGGTAAGCAGCTTGGTGTGAAGAAATCAACTGTAGGAGCAATTATTAGAAAATGGAAGACATACTAGACCACTGATAATCTCCCTCGATCTGGGGCTCCACGCAAGATCTCATCCCGTGGGGTTAAAAAGATCACAAGAACGGTGAGCAAAAATCCCAGAACCATACGCGGGACCTAGTGAATGACCTGCAGAAAGCTGGGATCAAAGTAACAAAGGCTACCATCAGTAACACACTATTCCGCCAGGGACTCAAATCCTGCAGTGCCAGACGTGTCCCCCTGCTTAAGCCAGTATATGTCCGGGCAGGTCTAAAGTTTGCTAGAGAGCATTTGGATGATCCAAAAGAGGATTGGGAGAATGTCATATGGTCAGATGAAACCAAAATAGAACTTTTTGGTAAAAACTCAACTTCTTGTGTTTGGAGGAGAAAGAATGCTGAGTTGCATCCAAAGAACATCATACCTACTGTGAAGCATGGGGGTGAAAACATCATGCTTTGGGGCTGTTTTTCTGCAAAGGGACCAGGACGACTGATCCGTGTAAAGGAAAGAATGAATGGGGCCATGTATCGTGAGGTTTTAAGTGAAAACCTCCTTCCATCAGCAAGGGCATTAAAGATGAAACGTGGCTGGGTATTTCACCATGACAATGATCCCAAACACACCGCCCAGGCAACGAAGGAGTGACTTCGTAAGAAGCATTTCAAGGTCTTGGAGTGGACTAGCCAGTCTCCAGATCTCAACCCCATAGAAAATCTTTGGAGGAAGTTGAAAATCCGTGTTGCCCATCGACAGCCCCAAAACATCACTGCTCTAGAGGAGATCTGCATGGAGGAATGGGCCAAACTACCAGCAACAGTGTGTAAAAACTTTTTGATCTCTGCCATTGCCAACAAAGGGTATATAACAAAATATTGAGATGAACTTTTGTTATTGACCGAATACTTATTTTCCACCATAATCTGCAAATAAATTCCTTAAAAATCAGACAATGTGATTTTCTGGATTTTTTTTCTCATTTTGTCTCTCATAATTGAAGTGTACCTATGATGAAAATTACAGGCCTCTCTCATCTTTTTTGGGAAAACTTGCACAATTGGTGGTTGACTAAATACTTTTTTTGCCCCACTGTATGATAGAAATTATGATAATAGCTTTTTGACTTGACCTGATAAATACAATGTCAGAATACAATTATACAATTTTTGAGTAATGATAAATGTTTACACTTTAGAAAAAAATATTTTAAAATTTTGAAAAAAAAACCAAACAAAAAAAAAAAAACACTTTTACTTAATTTTGATCTTGGACAAAGTTTTCATCCCCTTTGTAAAAAACGCACAAACAAACAAGCACTTTTTAGCATGTCATGACATTCTTGATGTATATGCACACACACACACACACACACAATAAATGGTGAAGGTTTTCAGCAAACTACACATTACTGTGGCTAAATTTTGCTCCATCTGAACCAAACCTAAAACCTCAAGAAAAAAAAAATGACACGCACACACAGCAAAATCTCCTGAAAAAAATTTGTATTTCCAAGATGATGAAAAAAAGTGATGAGAGAGTGATCTGAGGCTAACTCAGACATTAGAAGTGTTTACAGCTGCACAATGTGATCATCGCTGTGCACTACAGAGTGTTTAATCTGAGGAAAAATTAAGGGTCTGTGATGCATCTGAAATCACTTTCAAGAAATCTGATTTATTTCTGTGGAACTGCTTTACCTACTGTCATTTATCTCACACACATTTCTGGGAACAGCCTAGAAAAGCACAACAGAATGTATTTTTTTCTAAATCTCTCACTCACACACACACACACATACAAAATCATCTGGAATTCTCATCTCACTCCACAGACACACACACACACACACACACACACACACACACACACACACACACACACACACACCACACACACACACACACACACACACACACACACACTTGCTTTAGAGTCCTTAAAATAATATTGAACTTTCCCTTGCTAGCTTTTGAACTGAAACCCCCTAGCTTCTAGAATAATGTATTTGGTATTATGTAATATTGCCAATTTTTGTCTATTTCTAAGCATGGAATTGTTTTTTCCACTAACTATTGTAAGCTATTGTAAGCATTGACTAAGACACATTGATGCACTAATTGAAATTAAATCTATTTTATGACAGGGAGATTCAATGATTTAACGATGTTACTTAATCACTGAATTGCTGAATGCCATCTTAATAATTGCAAAGCAACTGATAACTGAATTGAATATAAGAAACAAACTTATAGGCAATAAACTTATGCATTCCAACATTATCAGCTTTTTTTTTTATCTGTAAAGCTGCTTTGGGACAATGTCAAATGTAAAATATTCTGTACAAATAAAACTGAATTGAACTAAAATGATGCAATGATTTTCTGGACAAAAGAGGACTGAATCTTGATCTTGCCTGAATAGCTTCTTATTAACAAAATAGCTGCTTGGGTCACTTTGCTCTGCTTTTTCCTGCATTAAATAATCTTAACAGCCAATCAGAGCTCTCTCTTACCTTCAGGCTATCAGTGCTGATCAAGCTTTAATAACAGATCAAGTCAAAGAAAAAAAGAAAAAAGCTTTACATGCATCACGATACACAGCCTGGCTGTCAGTGTGCTGGTTCTGGAAAGTGAAGGTCAGTCAAGACTTCGGGTGAGTTACTCAATAACCTCAAGATGTAAAAACATTTAAACCTGCAACAATGAAAGTGAAAATCTCAAACCTGACAAATCATTACTATAAGCAAAGAAACATGACACTATTTACGGTTGCACACAGGACACTTTCATACCTGTCTGAATGGAAAACTGAAATGTTATAGCTGTAGTTAATCATGAAGCAATTCTCAAATCAGTATTCAGACCTCAGATGTAGCTTGTCATAGAGTTTGTCGAATAAACAATATTTTTTTAATAATACAAATGAAAATAGTAAATGAAGAGTTATAATGTCTCTAACTGTGTCTATGTTCTGAAATGGTATTAGGAAAGAATCCAGCATGTACAAATTATGGCCTTGAAGTTTTTTTTCCTGAACATAAACTCTGTGTCCTTTTACTGACCTTCAGTAAAGTAAATATCTCAGAAATGTGTGATAAGACCAGAAGCAGCCCACGTCAAATTATTCCCTCCTACTACAAGTTTCTTTCCAGCAAAACAACTATAAAAATGTAATAAAATATTTTATTTTTATAAAAAATTTAATTGTTTTAAATTAATAATTTAATTTAATATTTACATTTTAATTTAATTGTTAAATTCATAAACAATTGAACAATTCTGAAATAATGTCATCTTCACTGCTCAACAGTTGAGGGAGTTTTTGTCCTGTCTATACCATGTTACCAGAACACCTTTTCCACAAAATAACTAAAGCATTTAAAAAAGAAAAAAAAAAAAACATTATTTTGCAGAAAACACACTGATCAAAATTAAAGAACACTTTCAGATACCTCCCAGTTATTGGTGTTAATCTGGCACCTGGTGCTAATTTCCTTGATTATCCGTCAACCCCTATTTAACTGGCAGCCTAACTTCCAGTTTCACTGACTCTGCAAGATGATTGGCCGTTCTAAAGTGACTGAAAGCCTCCGGCAGCAGGTTGTCCAGATGAAGGCCAAAGGGATGACCCTATAAGCCATAGCTGATAGGTTGGTCGTTCCAAATCTGTGATTTCAAGAATATTGAATCTTTACAACATCACAAATTCATTCAAGTCCGCCAAGAAGGCTGGTCCACGGAAGACGAATACAAGAGAGGACAGGATACTGCGGAGGATCTCAATGGGCAATCGTTTCCACACTGCAGCTGGAATTGCTCACCAGTTCAGTGCTGAACAGGGTAAGGATCTGTCTCGTCTTACAGTGTCTCCACGTTTAAGAGCATTTGGACTGAAGCCCACTCTGCAGTGACCAAACCTCTCATTAGCAGAAAGAATCAAAAGGCTAGAATAAGCGTTGCTGAGGAGCATGTTGTATGGACAGAGGAGAACTGGAGAACGGGTAAAGCAGTTAATTGAAACTAAAAACATTGAAATAATGACATGGCCTGCCCAGAGTCCTGATCTCAACCCAATAGAGAACCTCTGGAAAATCCTTGGCGACAAAGTTATAACCAAGAAACCCACTACAGTCACCGAACTGTGGAGAAGACTGGAAGAAGAGTGGACCAACATCACACCAGAGCAGTGTGAGAGACTGGTGCTGTCCTGTGGCCACAGATGTGCTGAAGTCATTCAGAGCCGAGGCCTGTACACTTTCTACTAATTGCTGACTCTTGTAACCTTCAGAAAATTTTGTTGTAATCTTTTCCCATGCTACAGTCATTTTTGTTTTCTAATTTTGATCAGTAAATTTTCTGCAAAATAATGTTTTTTTCAAATGCCTTAGTTATTTTGTGGAAAAGGTGTTCTGGTAGCATGGTATAGACAGGACAAAAACTCCTTCAACTGTTGAGCAGTAAAGATGTCATTATTTCAGAATTGTTCAATTGTTTATAAATTGTTCTCTAATCTTCAGTGTATATTAATGCAGACATGCTCTTAAATGAAACCATCTTAATTTGCTGATAATAATCCTGTCTGTCTGTGACCCGTCTCTGCCCCGTCTCCATCCTGTCTTTGACCTGTTTCGTTGTCTCTGCCGAGGCTCTCCTGTTTTCCTGCCCAGTTTATACCAACTCTGACATGTCTCTGTGCCGTCCCTGCAATGGCTCCCTTATGTTTCTGCCCTGATTCTGCTGTCTCTGCGCTGTCTCTGCCCTGTCTGTGCCTTGTTTAATGATTTCCTCAGTTTCATGGCATTTCCTGTTGGGATGCAGGTCTCCACTGTAAACCTTAGAGCTGAGTATGCACACTTACAGAGCTGGTGTGTGTGTGTGTGTGTGTGTGTGTGTGTGTGTGTGTGTGTGTGTGTGTGTGTGTGTGTCACACTGATGCATCGCGGCTTAGATTGTCTTTCGCTCATTCTCAAAAAGACTTGTGGCTTTAATCTGTAAAAAAGTTGCCTGAACAAAGTGAAAATTTGAAAGAAATTTGCAAATATTTTAGACAAGCGTCTTTCATGTTGTTATAATGGGGTATTGTTTGTAGAATTTTGAGGAGAAGAATGGATTTAATCCATTTTAAAATAAGGCTGTATAACAAAATGTGGAAAAGGTGCTGTAAATACTTTCCGGATATACTGTAAACCCAACCTGAAATCTGATCAAAGGAGTAAATCAGCATTAATGCAATTTGAAGAAAAACTACTAAAGCAAATTAGCAAAGTCTTTCAGTGTGTTACTAAATCTCTCTTTGTTATATAACTTTACAGTGTGTTACAAAGTGTGTTTCTGTGTGATCATGAATAAACAGATGGAGAGGAGATTGAAGAATACATTTAGATGAAAGCTGTAGGTGATTATACAAAAGTCAGTGCTAAAGATAAACATGTAGAACTAATGCAGATCATGATTCAAATCTTTACTGTAAATACATGAAAGCCTCTCTATCAACTTAGTTTGAATTATTTTTCAGAAATCTATGCTCTGTGAGATTATTTTAAATAGGTTAAGTAATAGATTGACTAAAATATAGTCTAAAATATAGGTTCTATCTCTAAATGGTTTGGAGTGTGGGGGGACATGAGGTGATGTAATACCTAGAAATAAACACGTTTCTGGTTATCAGTGACACTCCATCTTTCAGTTACATAGTGGAGTATACAGCTGATGATTCTAGTGACAGTGGTTCATGAATTAGACTGCTATTAATACTTGTTAGCCACATCATCATTAGCCTCGAAACTTTAATCAATAATCTTATAATTTTAAAATAACAAATACAAACTTCCCACACTAACTGCCTGCGCTTGTGTTACAGTAGCAGCAGCCGGATGGGACTTTTTACTGAACTGCTCCTTTAACCTCATTTGAGGATCAGCGATGAGTAAAATGGAGAGAATATGAAGTTGATTACAGTGTAATTATTTTGATTTGTGAAACTCACCGCTTCCACGATCTTTAGGATGCCGAGCTGTGAAGTAAGGTAGTGTGTGTTCCAGCTCAGGCTCCTGAACACACTCCGGGAGAGAACAGGCTCTGTAGTAGGCTGATAAGGACTACTCGCCCCTGACACCATCGCCGTGTTAGAGGCCTCGCCATCTAAACCTTCTGCCTCTCCACTGCTCCTCATCCTCACCTGGCTGTGGAGCTTTCAACAATAAACACCGCTCAGACACACTGCTGAGTGACAGAGGAAAAGAGTTCATCTTTGTTTTATTGTTTGTACAGTATCTGTGTGTCAAAATGTCTCCGTGTGCAACAAAATGTCTGTGTTACCAAATAAGCTTCAAACTTTGTTTGTGTTACAAAATGTGGTAAAGTAGTTTTATCACAAAATGCCTCTGTTACCAAGTGAGTCTCTTACAAAGTCTCTCTGTTTTGAAATGTTTTCAAGTGTTTCTCTCTGCTACAAAACGTATAACAAACATTCCCTGTGTTACAAAATGTTATAGTGGTGCTCGGTGTTACAAGCTATTACAAAACATGTTTATGTTACATTTGTCACAAAATGTCTTAGAGTTTCTGTGTCATAAGAGCTGTGTCACAAAATGGGCTACAAACTGTTACAAAAAGTGAAAGGAAATGTGTCTGTGTTATACAATGTGTTTGTGTGTTATACAATGTGTTTGTGTTTCTCTGTGTTATTAAATGTGTGAATATGAATACACAGATGGAGAGAAGGTTGAATGTTGAAGATCTTTAGGGAATACATTAAAATGTAAGATGTAATTGGTAATATATAAGTTAAGATTAAAGGTGGATGAGAGTGATGGAGAAATGAAGCTGAAGATCCAGCAGAGGATTAAACAGTAGGTGGTCATGGAGATAAGGAATAGTGTAAATGAGACCCACACAGGTTTGAGATTAAAGATCAAACCTACGGAGGTAGATGAGCGAGATATCTACTTTACCTGAAGGTATGAAGCTGCAGATGTATGTAGATCTTTTCAGTTTCTCGAAAGTTTCTGGGTTGTGAATTTGTCCAGAACTGTGCAGACTGAAGCCGAGTTTCAGTTCCTCAGTCTGCGGCATCACTCACACCAACACTGCGCTGATGGAGCAACTTCTCATTCTGATGGAGATGGTGGACATGGTGTTTAAGGTGATGATGATGGAGATGATGGTGTTGATGGAGTTGGTGTTTTGGGTTTCAGTCCTGTAAAAGGCGCCCAAGTCCCGGAAAAAACTCTTAATCAAACCGGAAACATACAAAAATCCATTAATAAAAACACGCCAAGTGTAAATCCGAGATCCAGAGAATGCAAGGAGACCGCAAGGCCGGAGTGTGTGTGTGTGTGTGTGTGTGTGTGAAACCTGCCTCCTCTGGTGCGGGTTGCCAGGTTACTCGTGATTTAAATAAAGTGTTCGAGTTTTCAATCGATATATAAGCTGCTTTATTTAACCTTTTATAAATATATGTATGAATTATTTACTATTGCTAAGTAAAATAATAGGAACATTAATTTTGAAAAAAAAAATGTTTGTTTAAATATAGTTTTTCTCTCTAACAATAATTAATATAATTATTATAAAAGTATAATTGTAATATATTATGTATAATTATGATAACCTAATAAACAATGTTATTTCTGTTATAGTATGTTACAATTTATATCATATTGTTTCCAGTCTATGTGAAAATAAACAGATAAAATATAGAAAGTGCTCACTCGGTTGCATATTTTATTATACAATATTCATTAATTGTTTTACATTTAATATTTCTTTAATTTAATTGATGTCCTACCTGTAGATGAGGTTCTCTTCAGATGGAAACTACTGAGGATGGTTACTGTCCACCACTGGCTATTAATATCAACAGTCTACTGCAATGGATTTCTTTGTCCATCACCGAACAGAAGACCTCAACAATAAAATAAACTATAATGAATGGACATTTGGTGTCATCCAGACAAATATAGGTTCCTTCTGAGTCTGGTTCCTCGCAAGGTTTCTTCCTCATGCCATCTAAAGGAGCTTATATTTTCTTGACACTGTGGCCATTGGCTCGCTCATTAGGAATAAACCTATAGGGGTTGATTTATACATTTACTAATTATATTTGTAATCTATTCGTCTCTAAAAAAAAAAGCTGATTGGGCCAATGCATATTGTTAAAAGTGCAATACAAATAAAATTGAATTACATTTGAATGGATTACAAAGTACACACTTTATAACTGACTAAAGGCTCTGCTTTTTTGTGCAGATGTTTTTACAGATGTTTATTACGAAGCTTCTATGAAAGTGTGACTTAATTAATTGAAACCCTTTACTGTTTTATATATATATATATATATATATATA
>MU527382.1:1726384-1741756 GCA_024362625.1 Silurus asotus
AGCTAGAGAACCCATGTTCAAATCTGACTACTGTAATTTCCGGACTTATATAAGCCACACCAACTGAATTTGACAATTTTTAACATTTACATTTACATTTGCGGCATTTAGCAGACGCCCTTATCCAGAGCGACGTACAAAAGTGCTTTAAATCTCTAGTAGTGAATAAATCTTACACTGGTACGCAAGAATACAAACTCAATATAAACATAACATAAATAAACCGCACCTGTCTATAAGCCGTCTACACTGAAACTAATGTACTTTACACAGGCTTTACCGAAAGACACTAAATGCAATATGTTGCGCTTCTATTAGGAGCAAAGCGGTATTTTGGGAATATTCTGCCACTGCATTCTCCCGGTATTACTGCGTATGTAGAGACCGAGGTTAATGTCCTTTTTATTTTCTGATGCTCATTTCTAAGCTTCTTTGACTAACCCATAACACTGTTACCAAGAAAAATAATAAAAAAGCACAAGTTTTGGAAACCTGTCTGTGCTTATATGATTTCTGTTGCAACTGGAGTTTTAGTGAGCTCTCCCATCACCCAGACTCAACGCGCTACAACGGCTTGTATCTAAACTGTAGCCTACCAATTAAGTCATTGTTCACTGTCTTCCTCCTTCCTTTCATAACTACAGAGGTACTGTGACCTACGAGTGCATTAATGTATGAGTTTTCCGAGGTACGAGCGGTCACTCGGCCGTTTTTTTTGCTTTGTTACGCGAGCAAAAAATTGGGGTACGCGCTCAAAACGCCGCTGCTAGATGGCGAGGCGAAGCCAGAAATCGAAGATTGTGACGAAAATTAACATAAGCAAAGAAGAAAAAGTAAAAATTGTAAAGTTTAGGGATACGTAGTGTACAGGAGTGATAGTAAAAAACGAGTTTTCCATCTGCCTCCACTTATCGCCTCGACCCCCCTCCACACACACACACACACACACACACACATACACACACACGTCAACGGAACGAATTAAACTCGTAGGTCAAGGTACCACTGTATTTCTCTGGGGAGTTTATCTTTTGTCATCGCCGGGCTCCACCGGTGGAAGGTTTTTCTCCCGATGCCGTGCAGCTCAGCACACAGGTAAAGTGCGTTTTTTTGTTTCCGTTTGGAAATTTCATTGGTCTAATGTTATGTCGCTCAGTTTTTTGGCTTGAAGTTTGTGAAACCAGGAAAGACCCAGGAAAAACCCTTAGCCGCTCCGCTGTTTAAGCCGCGGGGTTCAAAACGTAGGAAAAAAGTAGCGGGTTATAGTCCGAAAAATATGGTAGTTCATATACAGTATCTAACGAAGGTGAGTACACCCCTCACATCTCAGCAACCATTTTAGTATCTACTCAAGGGACAATACTATAGAAATGAAACTTGAGTTTTAGTGATATTTTATTCAATGTGCAGATGGTATAGAGGTACAGATTTACTGTCTTCTGAATATGACTCAACCTACAGCCATTTTTGTCAAAATTGCTGGCAGCAAAATTGAGTACACCCTAAGCGATAACAGATGTATGACAAGGCAAAGCCACGTGTCATATTCATCATGCAAGTTGCTGTCTGCTTGACAGGACCATACCAATTTGTTTATCATATAATAGAGCAGTTCAAATTTGGTGCTTTGAGTACAATTTACTCAAACTGACCACTGGATGGTTCAACATGGCACCTCATGGCAAATAACTCTCTGAGGATTTGAGAATTATAATTGTTGTTCTCTACAAAGATGGTTGAGGCTTTAAGAAAATCAGTAACATCCTGAAACTGAGCTACAGTACCAGTGGCCAGGGTCATACAGAGATTTTTCAAGACAGGTTCCACTTAGAACAGGCCTTGACATCAAAGAAGTTGATTCCTCAAGCTGTGCATCAGGTGCAGAAGCTGCTTCAAAAAACAAATTCATGAGTGCTGCCAGCTTTGCTTTAGAGGTTGCAGATGCGAAAGGTCTGCTTGTCAGTGCTCAGACCATACACTGCTCATGGCAACGAGTCTGTTTGCATGGCCGTCCTTGCAGAAGGAAGCCTCTTCTAAAGCTCTGGTGAATAATGCAGTGCTAAATAATAATGGTGCTCACAAAAGGTTTTGACACTTTGTACAGTTTTGACATTTCACGTACATTGTACTCACTCTTGTTTTCAGCTTTTCTTTTTTTATTACAGTAATGGCTGTGTTTATTTTTGGAGGATAGTAAATCTGTACTGCTATACAAGCCGCACACCGACTACTCTGTCCCTTGAGAAAATCTACTAAAATGGTTGATGAAATGTGAGGGGTGTACTCACTTTTGAGAGACACTGTAACTCAGCAGTAGTTAGACAGTAGACAGTAGAGCTAAAAAAAAAAAGACAATGAGGATGTACATAAAGGCTATTCTGTGTGAGCAGAATACTTTGGATACAATTAAACCCCTCTCCCCCCCTTACTAGCAGCTCACTAGCTAAAC
The DNA here is from genome assembly GCA_024362625.1 of Silurus asotus. Classification (NCBI taxonomy): domain Eukaryota; kingdom Metazoa; phylum Chordata; class Actinopteri; order Siluriformes; family Siluridae; genus Silurus; species Silurus asotus. The sequence goes on from MU527382.1 coordinate 1,728,834, forward strand.
AGCTGGTTATATTCGGATTGAAGCATAATTGGGGAAAGAAAAAAAAAAAAAAAAAAAAAAAAAAAAACAGTTAATCCTAATTTATCAATGTAGTGAGCATAAGTGCGTGTGGTGTCTCACATGAACACTGCATCTTTTTCCACCACTAAGGCCGGTGTGTTAAAATGGAAGTCATACAGTTTGTGCACCATGTACTTGTACAGGAGGTCCAAGTTCTTCTCCTCCTTTACAGAAGTGTAGATTAAAGCAGCTCCATCTATGAGACATGGTTAAGGAAGACACAAACAAGGAAATCTGTTCCTTATTATTAAAGACAGGCATTTTCTTCATGATTGAAGCTCTCATTTAACACCTTACTCGGATTTAAAAACAGCCATAAAGAAAAATATATAAAAGGAAAAAATAACGTTTACTGTAATTTCCGGACTATAAGCCGCACTTACTGAATTTTACAAAGAGTTTTATTTTAAACATAAATACGCCACACCTGTCTGTAAGCTGCAGGTGCCTACATTGAAACTAATGAACTTTACAAAGGCTTTAAAGAAATACTCTAACAAGGTTTTGTATCTAAACAGTAGCCTACCAAGAAAGTCATTGTTCACCGTCTTCCTCCTTCCTTTCACAACAATTTCTCTCAAGTTTATTTTTTTGGCATCGTCGTGCGTTTAAAAAACACTATTTAAAAATCATTATTATTATTATCCCCCACTTTACTGCGGTTCGAATCTCATGCCCCCGGTTTATTTGCCACATAACTAATTTGTTACGCTGATTTTCCCAATCTCTCGCAGATAGACCAAAAAATTTTAAGGGGATTGTTTTCATTGAGTTTTATGTTCAAATAATGAAATGTTTTAATATAAATATAATTATTAATTATAAAATGAAGATGTAAAATGATGTAAATACAGTACAGTACTGTATACATAAAATAGCATTTTTGGGTGGCATCTCTTTATTGCTGGTGGTTTTGGAACATAACCACCACAATAAACGGGGATTACTTTATAAGCGTTGTGTCTGTTTATAAACCCAGCTTGAAAGTGGAGGATACACTGCAGGCAAAATCTCCTGAGGTGCGACTGAATAAAGTCAAAATGCTCCTCTTTGTAGTCATGATCTTTCTCCAGCACAGTGACAGCATCACACTACACACAAACACACACAGAAAGAGAGAGAGAGATCATTAGATGCTATTTAAGTCAGCTGTTCTCTCATGAGATTCTCTCATAAAAACACTGAAAAAAAATATACTGCTTTTATTCCTCATCTGATCACTGATCCAAAATATATATAAAAAAAAAAAAAAAAAAGCTAAACAAAAACAATTCCATAATTACTGATTCACTTTATTTAATAATGAATACTATTTAATAACTGATGAAAAATGTCTCATACTGTGTCTAAATTAGTAACAGTAACTATACTGAAGGAAAGCTACGTTCCACCAACAAAACCTCTGAAAGGTGTAATCTGTGGAAGCTGTTTCTCCAGTTCAGGAACTTGAGGTTTGGTTTACCACCTTCGTGTAAAACAGACCTATTTAGAAACCACACACACAGCACCAATCTTAACACTTGTTCTTTTCATACATTTTTTCTCGATGACCAACAACTAACAGTGACTGCAAAGGCACATTTTCAGTCAGTGAGAGTCAGAGGCATGAGGCAATCATCAGACTGATAAAGCATGTGAGAATGCTGGTGGATCCGCAGCTTTATTGCTAAAGGCTAGGCAAACTGAACAATGGTGGGCAAAGCCTGAGAACAGCTTAGAGACTTAAGACTAAAAATAATCAGCCAGTTATCAGAGAACACAGTTCACACTCAGAAAGAATGGCTTACAGTTGGTGCCTTTGGCTAGTATGATTTATATGATTAATATTAAAATCATACAATAATGTCCATACCTTAGTGCAGACGATTAGAACAGGGATCCCCAAGTTGTGTGTAAGGACGTTTTCCCCCAGTGGCAACACCACAGACTCATCATCTCCTCCTGCAGGAGCACTTCTTCTCTGAGGGGAGGATGAAGTTGCCTCCTCAGGCTCTACATACTCCTGAAAATTCTTCACCACTAAACACATCATACACACATCATATCATTCAGGAGTTAATCATCAGAGCATGTATTTGCATAATGTTGTAAATATTTTAGTGATATCTGACCATAGTCCACAATGCAGTCAGGACGTAATTATACAACGTTAAAGCTTATTATTAAAATTACAAAGTTTTAATTAGTGACTTTGCACACAAGATTCCTGCAATTTCAAACAAGTGTCTTCTGACTCGAGTCTTTATGAGTAAATTCATTCACTTAATGTCATGTTTATCAGGGGGACTTAATAAAAGTGTCTATAAAAGAACTTAAGTGTATCTGCTGCTCTTCCCACAGAACTTAATCACATGAACATATTTATTTTAAATATGTAACAATAAAATAGGTTACCGCTAATAATCACTTATGTACTGAGTTTAGCTCCGCAGTAAAACAGACCTTGTTAAAGGGACATTTTTGGGGGGTTATTTAAAGCGTCAGTATCAATTTATCCAGATATCTTCTTTTACAATGCAGACCTTTAAGGTTGGCATCAATAGAAGCTGTTGATGATGAGACAACAGATTAGAATTTCAGATCAGTATTTCCTGACCACACCTGTAAGCGTTACCTATACTTAAACAATTGAGTTTAAACCGACACATTTTTTTAATAATATAATTCAAGGAAAAATATTAAAATATGTTTTTTTCATGTGCTCTAGAGAAGCGGTCCCCCACCTTTTTTGTGCCACGGATTGGTTTGCTGTCAGACAATATTTTCCCGGACCGGCCTTTTAGGTGTGGCGTGTAAATACAACACAATAAAATTATAGGACCGGCATAAAAACTAATGTATAATGTGTAAGCGGTCGGAGCAGCACCTTTAAGTAGGTAGAGGATGTAGGTAAGACATGCATCAAGAGTGAGTCATAGACAGATGTGGCGGAGAGATCCCGGTAATTTTCCAAAATAAAACATCGTTCAGAATTAGATAATAAATAAAACGGAAATAATGTAAGTTATGTATTCTTTCTTTGCGGCCCGGTACCAATTGACCGATGGACCGGTGCCGTTCTGTGGCCCGGGTTTGGGGACCACTGCTCTAGAGAGATTAGACTGACTAAATTATTAAAAGTCTATAGTTCTAAATGTCTACTCTTGGTATTGAGCTCTGGACTTCACTACTTTTGAAGTATGAATGAAGTAACAATCATATAGAACAGCTTCGCCAAAAACAAACCTCAGCAGCTTATAGCAGAAACAGTAGGAGAGCTTTAAAGAAAAAACTAATATTACAGCCAGTGACCTCAACATCCTCCATAGGGCAAAAGTAAATGCATCACCGTTCAACCATTCAAAGACCTCAGCAAGATGCAAACTACTCATCAGCAGTAAATAAAAAAAATAATCTACAGGCCAGTTTGATATTTTATATATATATAAAAAAATATACATAAATTAGCCAAAAGAATTCTGGAATGAAGTTTGCTAGCAGTTATGCAGAATGTTCCTTTAGACTTTTGACTGTCACTTTACAGAAAAAAGCATCAAATATAATTAGGACAAACCTCATCATGCTGAATGACAACCATTACTGCTCTAATTACCAGCACCATTATCTTACCAAGATTACATATGAAAATAATCATGACTACAGCCTGCTTCAAGACAGTAAAAATATCTGTATTCTCTTCTCTCATTGTAGAAGACAATACACAACTCTTCAAGAGAAAACAAGATTTTCAGTTCAATTAGGCAAAAACCTAAACTAATCCAAACATACTACTAAAAAGGTTTTATTTATGAAGACGATAAGGAGCAGTACATGAGACCTGCTGTACCAACACCAACATATGTTTTATATTCACACAATCACAGCCTTAATATTAATTCAAAACTGTATTATTATGTAACTGTAATGCTAAACATGCTATATAAACATGAGGCTTATAATCTTATCACATTCATAGTACAATCTATTACTATTGATTCATCTGCTGCAAAACCATCTGGGTAAAGCTGTTCACCTGAAGTAATTCAACTCAATCCCTTATCTTACTTTAACAAACTTCACTAAAGTGTGATGGAACAGGATAGAAGATGGTGAAGCTGACTCAACTAAGGGGAAGTGAATAGGGGAAGTATATGAGGGGGTGTTAAACACACTTCTGGCCCTAATTCCCATTACAGAACCACTCTTACATACTTCAGAACTTACTAATATACTACTAATATTAGTGACAGTAAATCCAATTACTCTTTGTTCTTATTGTGCATGCTTGTGTGTAGTCATGTTTATTGGTCAGTGAACATGTGTGTAAATAAGAGAAAGTGATGAAAACAGTGTGACTTTGACTGACTAGTTTACACACACTTTCACATCAAAACAAATGAAATAAGCACACAAAACCTCAATGACACTCATTTCTAAGGAGAAACCTTTGGAATTTTGAGCTTTTCTGTTTCCACACCAAGTGAAGAACATTTAGAAACATGTAAACACAGACACACATGTTAACTGATTGAAGATTGAAAATACACCAGGAAATAGCAGAGCTTCAAAAGCAGACATACACACACCATATTCATTAAAGTAGGATTTCTGACAGTTATTTATATACATCCTTCACTCACAGTCTGTTTTACTTAAAACATTTTATTTGTTTACAGACAAGATTTTATTTTGCCTCAACATTATAATAATAAAATATATACTTAAAATCAAACTAACATTTCAAACCATATTTACCTCTTTTAAATATACTACTACTATTTATAATAATAATAATAATAATAATACAACAATAATAACTCACTCTTCTGCTCCATGTCCCTCATGTCTTCAGGGGGAATCTTCAGTTTGTCCATGTGCTCTCTCAGGACACTTGTCCACTTCTGCAACGACTCCATGGTGGACCAGGGTCTAGACATGTCCACAACAAAGACAGCTACACTGTCCTTTAGAGACTCGGAGGACACTGCAAACTTGAGCAGGCCTTTGTGAAAAACGTCTCCATCCAGAATCCACACATTACAACGTGTCAGGTCTGAAAACCAGTAAGAACACAATACGATGCGAAATGTCTCAAATACCTCAAAATATCATAGCACAAATAAAAAGTGAGTGATTCCCCAAACCCACTCCTGCCTCCTGTCATTCTCCACAGAATTTCCAAATCCCACTTTAGAGCCTTGGAGAATTTCATATTTGCCCTTTATACCGAATCTTCTCTCCCTTCTCTGTCTATTCTCTATTTTGCTCTATCTCTGTCCAGGCCTTGCTACCACAATCATCTGCATCCCCAGTCTATTCCAAACCGATTAAAATACACACACACACACACACACACACACACACACACACACACACGCACACACGCACACACGCACACACGCACACACGCACACACGCACACAGCTCACACACCCACAAAGCTAACACAAACACACTTAATTAATATCAGTAATAAGCTGAACAGTGACTATTTGTTTACATATATACATATTACATGTTGTACACATGCTACGTATTTATCTGCACTATTGCTAGTGCACTTTTTGCACTTCTGGTAGATGTCAAACTGCATTTCGTTTCTGTGTACCTGTGTACCAGGCAATGACAATAAAGCTCTATCTATCCATTCATCCATCTATCCATCCATCTTCAGCCATTTTTACCATCTCGGTCTTCATCATGGACATTCAGGTAAAGGTATTCCAATCCTCTGCCCTTTTTGTTGTGCTCCGCCCCTTGGAGTTTTGTCATCAACGTTGTTTTCCCCGACCCATCATCACCTAAAGGTAATAAAGCCATGATGATCAGTCAAGATTACAAAAACAAGACTCTTACCACAATTACCAACAAACTATAGCCTTTAATCAGATCAACATTACTTCATGATAATAATTCTACAAACTGCAGGAAAAGAAAAGGAGAACGCAGACACACCGAAGAGCAGGATGTTTCTCCCAGATGGTAGTTTGCTACTGGAACGTGTCGATACCTCACTGAGGATTGAGGACCTGTAACAGAAACAGGAAGTAGAATTAACAAAAAGAGCAGATCTACAGATCTACATACACACACATATACACACACAAATATACACACACTTTATACAACATTTATTATATTGTACTTAACAATATTAACATCTTTTATTACCAGTCAAATAAATCAATATACTGCATCATTTTGAATAATTAAAGCAGATTAAATAACACAGTATAATAAAAAACATCTCGCTATTATTTTATATAGTAAGTGTGGATTATTATTTAATTATTAATTATTCAGACAATTAAAAACATTTCATTTGATCTCAGTTTATCCTAAAATCAGCCACGCTTTTGACAGTACTGAGGGGAAGGGAGGAAAACACACACACACACACACACACACACACACACACACACACACACACACACACACACACACATGTGTACGTGTGTGTGTGTGTGTGTGTGTACATGTATATATGGTGTATAAACAATAAACAGTCAGGTAAATATGTATAGATTGATGGATAAATGCTTTTATAAACAATTTTTATATATGACTTGTGTAAACAGCTAAATAAACTTGTGTGTGTGTGTGTGTGTGTGTGTGTGTGTGTGTGTGTGTGTGTGTGTGTGTGTGTGTGTGTGTGTGTTTAAATCGGCCGGCAGTGACAAAGCAACTTCATCATCCCTGCAGCTACAATCTCCTTCTCAAGCGCGTGATTTGGGTTTCTTTTATGAGCAGGTAAAAATGTTACTGTACCACAAATTTTGTCCTTCGTCCTCCTCGGCGCTGTTATCCATGGTGTGGCTTTCTGTCCCGGCTGCACCCAGCAACTTCTTCTCCAACACCGGAGCCATCTTGTATCACAACCCAAACCACAAAGGGAGGCGGCATTTTCCCTGCACCCGTATTCTGACTAACCACGCCCTCCTCTTTCGGGATTGGATACGTAAAATCCCACTGCGTGCGTTACGATTGGTTGATGATTACGTCACTCACACGCGGGACGCACATTTGGATTGCGCGCGAGCAGGAACTTTCAAGCCGATCCCATCGAAAAGGGCGGAATTTGCCGAAATATGGGTGGGGAAAGAAAAAGCTATATTGGGAGAGGTAGTGTCTCGGGACTGTCTGAAGGACCCAAATATTGAAAATAAAAAAGATTAATTTTTAAAATAGCGAATAAATACAAAACTACTTTTATGTACCCAGTTCCTACTCGTACATATCTTTAAAATAATCCATAACATGACAACAACACTGGTTTTAATTCGCGCGATATATTGTTAATTATGATATGGCAATTGAAGGGACGGCTCAGTCCGCGTTGGCTTAAATGATGTCATTTAGTTAAATGGCGCCGCCTGGCGTTGAGAATAGGAACAGACGCAGGCGACAGATTGATATCGGAAATGGGTTTATTTTAGTCCAGTGTTTTTAAGTCCTTATAGCGCACACAGTCTGGAAATCTAGAATTTCATATTTTATCTTTTATCGTTTAACATCTTGTAGGAAATGTGTGTTGTCTTTTATGGGTTTCTCTGGAAAACTAGTAGAAGTAAACATTGTTCATGCACGAACACTCCTGCAGAATAAATACTACATACTTAAATTAAAAGATGAGCTGAATTTGTGTATAAATAATGCAGAGGTTGATTAGTCGTGTCTCTGCGACTAAATGAGCAGTTCAGTTTAGTCTTTTTCATCTTATTACACTGTAGACATCTACTACACAATGACGTACGACATGTCCCCTGCTGGCTCAGACCTGGTACTGCAGGACAAACAAGGCTGCATGTAGAAATACAGAATAGATCACACACACACACACACACAAACACACACACACACACACACACACACACACAGTAAATACATTTACGTTTTTAATTATAATTATTTATGCATTATTATTATTAATATTATTTATGTATTATTATTTTTATTATTATTATTGATATAATTAGATTATATATTTATTTAATTAATGCATTCAACATTTATACGTTTATTTATTCTTGCATTTCGTTTTTATACATTTTGACATTTTGTGTCTGTACATGGTAATAAGGTGGGCAGCCTAAACCTCACTGTAAACCATGACTGATCAGCTGAGTCAAGTTGAAGTCAAACAGCAGCAACCAATTCCTCTCTATGCACACACACACACACACACACACACACACACACACACACACACACACATTTTACTTTCTTTCTCTGCACATAAAATGATGCCTAAACATTTATTATTATATATTTAAAAATATTAATTAGCATAATATCAGATACATTTTCCCTTTATTCCACGTTCACATTAGCTCTGTGGAATGCATTGTAACTCAAAGTGATTGTGTTGTTACACTTAAGATAGTCCTGTGTACAGGCCTCCTTATTTCTGAGTTCTGTGTTGTCTCGCGTAACTCTGTTCCTTATGTAGCATCATGGTCCTGAGGAATGTTGTATCATGTTACTGTGTACAGTACAAACTGTATACTGTTGAAATGACAATAGAAACCAATTAGCTAAGTTATTGACTCTGACTAATTCAATCTTGTCTTGTGTTATTGTCATACCTGGAGTTAGAAGGTTAGCATAGCTTTCTTATCTAAAGAGGAATTAGTTGCTTCTGTCTGCGTCTCAACAGATGACCAGTTTGACCAGTTTAAACATTGCGGTGAAACCTGAAGAAAACTTTTATTTACTTTGCTCATATTCATGTCCAAATGCCTTACAAAATGTCTCAAAAATATTTCTATTTTTGTATTTGTCAAGTTGTTAAAGCTTGAAGTTGGAAAGTTGTTATATTTATTCCTTCAGAATTAGAATCAGGTGTATTGGATAATTAGTTGTTTAATTAAATCAAACAACTTTCCAATTTCTTACATTTTTCATTCTTGTCAGCAATGCTTTGTTTGTAGCCACTGTGTGTAATAAAATTAGAAGTAGCTGATTTAGAAGAAAAGGGTACATTTATGGGGTGATGGACACAAAATGGATGAGAAGAACCAATGGAACAAGGAACCTAATCACATGAATACAATAATAGACAGGAATTGTTGTTACACAAAAGTAGACTAAAAACACCCCCTTACCCCCGTCAGTGTAGTGTTAAATTTCCGAAACTGTAACAGAGACTGAGTGCACGTAAAACCAAGGCTTTTTCCATAAATTATTAATAAGCATGTCTTAGCAAAAAACATCAGTGATTATAAGAACTGTAAAACATCTATCCATTGATAAGATGTTTAAATGTACACAAAAACAGTGATTAGCTTATCTCATAAACCCATATGCTGTTTATGAAAAAACACAAAATCAAATGTTTATAACATAATTTTGATTTTGCTACAACATATAGCATAACCCATTTTTTTAATATCAGTCTGTATGGTGTTTCTTTGTCATATGTTTTGTTTCATGATCAGAAAATGGTTTCAATTGGTGAAAGGTCTGATTATTGTATTAGATGGATGCAGTATGCCATTTAGCATTGATGAAATATCCAAAGCCTTTCCCAAAAATGACATTTTCTGGATGTCATATGTTGAAAGTTATATTCAGGTTCTTAAACCTGTATATAACTTTTAACATTAATAAAGCCTTTCCATATGTGGATGGTGCAGTGAACTGTTTTTACAGACAGTGACGGTGTTTCTGAGCCTATGCAGTGATTTCCCATGCTCCTAAAAAAGGGTACAAACCATCTCTAAAACATCTTTCAAAATAGTTTGGACCCCACAAATCAGACAGATTGTTTACAAATCGAGAAAATTGTATTCAATTGTCCGCAAGGGCATAAAGGAACCGAGGATAACTTCTAAGTAAGTAATAAATATCTCTCTTAGGTGGGTTAATGTTAATGTTCATGAGTGTGCTGTACAGAGAACACTGAACAACCTTGTGTGCATGGCAGGATTGCAAAGAGAAAGCTACTACTCTCCCAAACACATTTAAGATTACGCCGATAATCCAGAAGACTGCTAAAAAATAGAATATGTAATTATGTAAATCATTATGTAAATCATTTAGAGTTATTTTCAGAGGACAGCAAGTCTTTAAGTAAAATTTAAGTTACCTCTTTGTAGTAGCTGGTATGGAGTGTGTATGGAGCGTGATCACAATAACAATGAGCAATCAGGGCAAACACACTGGTGTAACACGCTAGTAATATCTGGTGGGCAAAATACAGAAAAGACATAATGCTGACAGATACCAATTGTTAAGAAATTATCAGAGTTACAAGATACATGTGCAGATTTGTTTATTTACAGTGTAAACGTAACAGCCTTTTTGCATGCAAGCAACTGCCAACAACAACCACAAAAAAGAAACATGAGCAAAACTGTAAGGCTCAAAGTGAGGCTTCCAGTAAATACATGTGCTCATTAACTGGAAAAAAAAAACTCTGTCCTCCAACTAACAACATTACAACTGAAACCTAAATGCTAATGATGCTTATCAGCCTTATTTGTAAAGGGACTTATGTATTGGAAAAAATATATATATTATTTGCTCCTTAATTTGCTTTGTATCTATAAGAAACTAATTCACAAGGCAAAGCTAGAAGAAGGATTCAACATTTGTAAGCAGTCCAGTGAAATTAACTATGTACCTATTGGTGCACAATAATGATAATATACTTTTCAGAGATTGATGATTTACAATCACATTTACAAAGCATTTACATTTATCAGACGCCCTTGTCCAGAGCGACGTTCACAAGTGCTTTGAGTCTCTAGCAATGAATAAATCCACACTGGTATGCTAGATCACAAATTTAATATAATTTAGACTATAACACTTAATTTTAAGTGTTATAGTCAAGTTAAAAAAGCAAGCTTAAAAAGCTAACTTGGTAAGTCCTTATTTAAGTGTTTCAGGAAGAAATATGTTGAAATGTGTCTTTAAAGTTATTTGGTTGGTAGGGTTTTATCTTCATGGTAGTATTATGCATTTGCCTGCTTGATTGTTTGTTTGTTTGTTTGTTTAATAATTCAGTTAACTTTTTTGACGTTTAAGTTTACAATAACCACAAGAGGGCAGTCATACAAAGAAAGAAAAATGTATAAAGAGGACTGATTCTCACCTGGGATTTTTTTTTACACATTTACTAAATGTGAATATCAACTATTTCTTCCTCCAGTGTGCCTCCACTAATCGTACAAACGTACAAAAGTCCGCATTCTGTCGCCCAGTCATACATTTTGAGATGAGTGGGTTTAATTTACTTTCTGAGTGACTTTTTTAACAAAGCAGGAGAGATGGAGCAAATGGGTGAAAATAGCTCCTGCTCCTTTACAAAAACCTATAAAGTGGAAAGAATGTAGAAACATGTGACAGTTTTAATTTTGTTTATGTGAGATTTTGTCAAATATTTGTTTGATTAATGTTTTAAATATTTTTTAAATAAATGTAAGAAAGACAAAGTCCTATCCATTGTTCTTTTTCATATTATAATTTGCGGCTTTCCAAAATACTGTTATTGGTATTGATATCAATCTTGATATCGGTATAATGGCCTTGATAGTAATTGGTATCAAAGTAAAAAGAAAACAAGTGTTACCAACCAACCCTACTGAAAACTGTAGGTTATGCAATATTTATGTGTACAGAATAATGTAATGCAGGTCCTCCATTATAGTGAATGCATATTTAAAATATAATTTGAAGATTTGAAGCAAAAACAAAGAATAGGATTTGAGGTCTGTTTTTTTTTTTTGTTATCTTACTAACCATGTCTACGTTTCTATTCTTTTCTGCAAGCAAACAATTAATTTATAAATTTAAAATTAATTTTTTAAGTGTGAGACCGAAAGTGTATAGAGTATAAAATCACTGAAACTGGATTTAAGTTATTGTCTAAATCTACAGCCTGTAAGAATAAAGTGTCCTCTTGCTGTGATAATAACACTGATCACACTGCTGTTTCCTGCTGTCCATCTGCCCCTCACACACACATACACACATGGGTGTGGGGCAGGGCAGCTGTGAAAGTAGTGGGTGGGGCATTGTGCCTGGCTCCATATGGTGTGCAAGTGTTGTGTAGTGTTGTGTTTCTACACTGTACAACACACACACAATTAGCTATATTTAACACTTTTACCACATCATTTCACATATTTCTATCTTACTTAACAATAAATCAAATCATTGCAGATGTGCAATAGATATATTTAATGTTATTTATTTTTTTATTTGCATGTATATATAATGAACAATAATCAGTCTAGAGAAACCAAACAAGGTGAAATAAATTTATTTTTGTGAAAAGTGACACACAATATAATATATTTACATAACATACATTACATGACACAATATATAATATAGTATATGATTCATAATAACAACAACAATTATTATTATTGGGGTTTTTTTTAACTATTTTTATTATTATTATATTACTTTCATTGTTTTTATTGTTTTTTCACTAAAGGAAGCAAATATTACATGTACTTTCATACTCTCCCCCCTCTTTAGTGTTATTTAGTAACGATATAACTAAGGTTTGTATTCTAATCTAAAGTTCAAATTAACTTTTATTCAAACTTTAATAACAATAATACTATTATTACTGAATATCCATATCCATTACTACTGCTACTAAAATTAAGAACAACAACAGTAACAACAAAAAAATAAAAATAATGAATAAATAAATAAGTAAAATAAAGTGAGGTGTGTAAAATATCTTTTTAAGGTTTAATTGAACCTAACAAACAGAGTCTATAACAGACATACATTTACATACTATAACAGATGGTATTTATTGATTATTGATGTTTGTGATTGATTTGTGTGTGTGTGTGTGTGTGTGTGTGTGTGTGTGTGTGTGTGTGTGTGTGTGTGTGTGTGTGTGTGTGTGTGTGTGT
>MU527382.1:1744807-1758213 GCA_024362625.1 Silurus asotus
CTCTCTCTCTCTCTCTCTCTCTCTCTCTCTCTCTCTCTCTCTCTCTCTCTCGGTCGAATTAAACATGTTCCTGAGGCTCCAGTGACCACTGTTCCTGCCCCTCTCCCCTCCGTGGATCTTCCCTCTTCGTCCAGGCCTGCCTCTGGATAGTGTTCTCTTCGACTGGAGGCCACTCTGTGCAGCTTGGGATGGATTCTCATCAACACCTTGGGTGGTTCCATGAAATTCCGGAGTAAGAACGGGCGCTTTAAGTATGGATTGGACTGTAGTTAATGTCAACAGTCTCCTACACTGACAGGACTACTTTTCGCTTCTGATTGTCATCACTGTACCCCACAACATCGTAAATCTGCCACAAATGGACATTCGGTGCAACCCAGATGAGGATGGGTTCCCGCTTGAGTCTGGTTCCTCTCACGGTGCTTATCCTTATGCTATCTCGGGGAGTTTTTCCTTGCCACAGTCGCCTCCGCGTTGCTCATCAGGGACATACTTACTTATAAAGAACATATTCACTTTTAATTACCACATTATCTATGTAAAGCTGCTTTGAGACAATGTTTATTGTTGAAAGCGCTATACAAATAAAAATGAATTAAATTGAATTGAATTGAATTAACACCTTGACCTGTTTTTTCTAACCATTCATGTAGAGCTTTTATCAGTGGGGACTTGCTGGAAGCTTTATCCTGCTGAGTGTTGCCATGAAGAGATGAAACTTGGTCTGCAGCGTTTTTCAAGTTGTATGTTTCAAAGTAGCATCCACATTAATGCCAAGACCCAAGGCATTGCTGCCTTCTTATAACAAATTCTATAGTATATCATAGCCCTTGACAGGTGCCACTGTAACAAGATAATCAGTGTTATTCACTTCACCTGTCAGTGTTTCTAATGCTATGGCTAGTCGGTGTATTATAACGACAGCTGAACTTCTGTCAAGCTGCTTTGTGGCATATTATGCTACCTTGTCTAACTTTTTCTCCTTTTCGCCATTTATAGGCACACACCACACACACTGAAAATCAATTACTATTCACATTTATTATTGACTTAATAACTACATTTTTACAACCATGTAAAAAAAAGGTAAACATTATATTCAGTGTTAATGTTTTTAAAGTTGTTTAGATATATAAGGTTTCTTAGCATTGCTCAAAGTCATGTCGTCTCCCCCCCCCCCCCCCCCCCCCCAAAAAAAAGGCAATAGGGAAACCACATGACAACTAAAAAATAGACTTAGGGGGGAACCCCCCTATAAGATTTGACTCAATTTAAACACTGGTTCTTAGTTTGCTAAGAACTACATGGAGTTCTACATGGACATTTTCAAGGGTTCGTTAGAGGACATGCCTTGCTTCTGTTTGAGTCTCTGTTGCTCTATTTCTGCCTATCTTGGCTTTCGTTTTTTCACTCCCTCTTTCTCAACCTCACTCCTTTGTCCTCTCTCTGTCTAACGGTCTTTCTGTCTCTCTCTCTCTCTTTCTTTCTCACTCTCCCTCTCTCACGCATGCTCTCTCTGCCTGTCTCTGTCTTGCTGTCTCTCTTTCTGTCTCCCCAGATAGAGGCACTACAGGGTGAAGGGTTAGATAAATATGAGCTCTGGTCCTAAAAGGAGCAAAATGTGCATAATGTAGGGAGTGAGGGGGAGGGTGTAGGGTATGGGGAGTGAGGGGGAGGGATGTAGGGAGGGAGGGATGTAGGGAGGGTGCAGTAGGGGGTGGGTCAGCACTGTACAGCCACATGTCTCATAAGGTGGCGAGGCTTTAAAAGGAGGAGGCTCAGAAAAAGGGGAGCTCACAGAGAGAGAGAGATAGAAAGAGGGTAGAGAGAGAGAGAGAGAGAGAGAGAGAGAGAGAGAGAGAGAGAGAGAGAGAGAGAGAGCAGCTCTGTTCACTTCATCATCCTTTTCCTCAATCATTTGGATTACTGAGGGTCAGACAGACAGGTGGGTCGACTTCTATGCATCTACACACACAGACTAATAACTACAAACACACACATCTCATCTCTGTTGCACTACAGGTTTAGATAATGAGAACAGAGAGTGGAGAGAGAGAGGGATGAGAGTGCCGGCTCTTTGTTCTCTATGGCTCTGCTCAGTTCCCATATGCACTTCAAACCCACACACACACACACACACACACACACACACACACACACACACACACACACACATTTTTGCACAATATGATACATTTGTATAATTCAGGGTAACTTTCATTTAGGGCACTTCTTAATCTGAAGTGATTCTTTGTGTCTGATAAAATGGGAGGAGGTGTGTAGGAACCCCCTGCCCTGCCCTGAGAGCTCCCTTCGTGGTTCTGGAGCAGGTTCTCTGCGTTCTCTTTAAAAAAAATGTTTAATGGTTCTGAAAGTTTTAACACATTTCCATCAAACATTTCAGGTCAGTTTTAATTATTTCGTATTTTCTTAATCCGATTTGTATCATTAGATCCTACCATCACGTTTCCTTATTAAGTATTTTATATTTAAATTTACATTAAGTATTGTATTTTATAGTTTCATTTAGTGAAAAATCATCATGCATCTTTTGTCATCATAAAAAGTATATATTTGAAGCTCGAACACGCCGTTCAAGCTGCTGAGCGAGTTCACGCCTCTTATCTCCTACTCTCGCGAGATTTCTCTGGAATTCGCGTTACCGAGGAAACGCCTCGGTCCGAGTCGCCATGGCAACACATTTTTTACAGTCATAAACAAATTAGTCATACATAACTTCATGTTCATAGATTTAGTACACCTTTACATTATATATATATATATATATATATATAGTCGCACAAATTACTTTTTTGTAGAAACCATTTAAAAACTAAAAAATATATATATTTGACATTTCTTACATGTTTATCAGACTAACATTTGAAGAATATGGATATGGTAAAAAAGTAAGTCAAATTATTTATTTACTTGATAGTTTATGAAGCTTAAAAAACAATCAGTTGATGATGACATCAGTTCACCTTTCACTTATCCTCTGTAAAATATTGTATCGTTGTTATATTCTAATATTTGTATTATAATTCGCTCTAAATCATCCTTGGCGGGGGAAAGACATCTGCATTTTTCTAGATAACAGCTGAGAGGTCGTGCTCATGTGCAGATTGTCTGGTTCTGACCTGAATGTATCAGTGAACAGCAACAGTATTTAAAAACATGCAGAACTTTGGACTGTTTCCACTTCATTTATTTCGACCTTGAATTAGCATTTTACTGTCAGCTAACCACCCACGGCACAATGCTCACTACTGATTATAACCACAGTACCACACAACATAATAGAGTAATGCATACACCTATTTATTTTAGCTGGTTAAATTGTATATTAAAAATAAAACCTGGTATTGGACAGTCTAAGTATTTCATGTGTTATCATAGTGTAAATATACAGCATGATCATGGTCCAAAGGTGGTCTTAGCAAAAAATAATTTGAACAGCACACTGATTTATATTATTCAGTGAATATTTCCAGAATAAGGTAAAAAGTGAATTGGTTATTCCAGTTTTTCTATAGATGCAATTCTTTTGGCCCGAGTACATATATGTATCCCAACACCATTTTGTCTGGTTCCTTGCTGCAGTGTAGCTGTATGAATCTAATGTAGGCTCCAGTGTTTCCTTCTCCTTTTCTCCCTTTAAATATGTATAAACCACCAACTCATTAACCAAATTGCATGAATAACTTTGTGTTAGATTCCTTGACATTATATTTTCTGTTTGAATGATAGATTTAAGCATTTAACAGAGCCCAGCTCAGCACTTGGATTGATTTTGGCATTATGCTGGTGCATGACTGCGCATCCTCTAATGCATGCACCAGTGCAGCAGCACTTTAGGCTGTACATTCCTGCTGTATAGTCACTTTGCTGTAGACATAACAATGTCAGCAAGTGCAGACAGATTTATTTAAAATCTTAAAATCTGGACATATAGTGTTAATGTACATTTTATTAAGAATTCATGCTCAGGACAGGAATATTTTCTACACAAAGCTGGGTGTTGAAAGGGTGCTGTGTTCTCATTTCTTATTTAAGAAATACAACCTAAAATACTTTTAATTTATCATTGTGTATAAATAAGTGAGCAGATTAAATCCTTCCAAGGTTTTGTGTTTAGTGTACTCCATGGCAGTATACATATCTAATCAGCCGTTTTTTTTCCACCCTTATCTTCTCACTGCACTGAGCTCAGCCAGTCGTCCGTGAATGTCGCATGGCTCGTATCAGCCCAACATTAGTACTCTAGCAGCAGCACTCTGGCACTTGCACTAGGGACAGAAGGAACGCTGCACATCCAGCCTGCCTGTATAAGAAGATTATTTTCTGTTTGTATTTCTCTCATGGCTATAAACCGGCTCATATTTTCCCACGACACTGAGGTTAAAATTCTCTCATAATTCATCATCCAGTTTGTGTCTTTCTCATGAGAGACTGCATAAAAAAATCTTAAAACATAAATGCTGTGAGTGAGAAGTGAGTGAGTAGCTGGGCAGCTTATTGGTGTATGACTTACTCAACATTCCAGACCCTTTACAAGAACCATGTGAAGTTTCCATCCAGCAGCCATTTGTCTTTCATTCGTCCTCGTCTCCTGCAGCTTTTGGATGGCATTCAAACGTTCTCCCTTTGGCAGAGTTAGCTATGGTGAATTAAGTGAATACCCTTTAAAAGGCGACATTGCAGGCGAAGCTGGCAGCCACACACAGTGCGTACTTTTATCAGTTTTTACTTCCATCATGGCTAATTAATCTCGTGTTCCAGTCCCATTTTAAATGCGCTATCAATGGATTGCCCTCAGTGCTTCACTTAGGTCAAATTTCGATTTATTCTCATTACTGTATTAGATAAAATGTAAGAACAATTCCAGAAGCCCAAACTACAGAGAGAACATTGTGGGCCAAAACAGTTTCTTTAATAAAAACCACAGACCTTCTATATAATGCTTAGCAGTTGTCAGGCTAGCTATATAGGTTACAAAACTGATTTGACTGCAAACAGTGCAGTGCATATTTAATGTTTCAATCTCCTTCATGTGAGTCAGGTCAACACATTAATTGAGAGTTAACATTCCTTGAGGGGTTACTAAAACACTAGGATTCAGTTATCAATTTTCTCAGCTGTGTGTAATCATTTTTATTATCGAACCAAACTAAATTAATGATAAATTTTGTTCATTTACACTAAGCCATTTCCACAAAATTCCACAAATGGTAAAAGCAAAATAAAGTTCAAAACAACAAAATGGGGACTAAATTGGGAAAGAGCTCATTCTATGCATGATATGTGGTAAATAACATGCAGTAATACAGCTCAGTCAACATGCATTCTCTTCCTCTTCAAACTCAGAAGTTTATCTCATCCTGCAAATGATTCACCAATTGATTCATTCATAAGCAGTTGTATATATAAAATCTTATGCATGTTGAATCATGTTAAAGAGACACATTATGCTGACTTAATCACCTCAAATAAATTTTCATGGTTTTGCAGGTATTAATATGGGCGGAAAGCTGAGCAAGAGGAAGAAGGGATACGATGTCAGTGACCCTAAAGAAAAAAAAGAGGAGAGCGCTGTGGTAGCAACAGCTTCAACAGAGCAAAAAGCTGACAATTCCGATGCAAAACAGGATGGAGCTGTAGAGAATGAAGCAGAGCAAGTATCCCAAAGTGCTGCAGTTTCTCTGGAACCTCCTTTGAAAGCTCAAACTGAGCAAAATGCCTCAATAAATGAAGAAGGAATTGAGGAAAAGCCTGCAGAGGCTGCTGGTGCCACACTGGAAGCTACTTCTGTTCCACAGGAACCTGTGAAAGAAGAACCTATAACAAACTTAGAAAAAATAACATCAGCCCCGGAGGAACCTACAGCTGCCCCTTTGGAACCTGCTCTTGGCCAAGAGGAACCTACACATGCTTCAGAACCAGCAGCTGCACTAGAGGAAACTGTGCATGCCTCAGTACCAGCAGCTGCCTCAGAGGAACATATACCTGCCTCAGAATCAGCAGCTGCCCCAGAGGAAACTACACTTGCTTCAGAACCAGCAACTGCACCGGAGGAACCTACATCAGCCTCAGGAAATTTAGCAGCTGCTCCAGAGGAATCTGCATCTGCCTCAAAAGAACCAGTAGCTGCCCCAGAGGAATCTGCATCTGCCTCAGAAGAACCAGTAGCTGCCCCAATTGAACCTGCACCTGTTTCTGAAGAACCGGTAGCTGCCGCAATGGAGCCTGAACCTGCCTTTGAAGAACCAGTAGCTGCCCATGTGGAACCTGTTCCTGTTTTAGAAGAACCAACTGCTGTCCCAGTCTCTGAAGAAACATTAGCTTCCCCTGTAAAACCTGATCCTGTCTTAAAAGAAGTAGTGGCTGCTTCCGTGGAATCTATTCCTGACACTGAAGTTGTCCCAGAGGTACCTACTCCTGCCTTAGAAGAACAAGTAAATGCCCCAGAGGTGCCTATACCTGCCTTAGAAGAAACAGTTGATACCACAGAGGAATCTGCACCTGCCTCAGTAGAACCAGAAACAAATGATTCAATTGCTTCTCCAATGCAAGCTACTCTAGAAGAACCACTGTTAAAAGAGGCTGTTTTGTCCCTAGTGGAGGTTGCAACTCCCTCAGATAAACCAGAGGAACCACCATCTCCAGCTGAAGCTGTTTCTGCCCTAGGGTGTTCTGCTGCTGCCCCAGAGGACCCTGCACCTGTCGGAGAAGGGAATGTTTCTGCCCTGTTTGAGCCTAAAGTGGCACCCGAGGGACCAACAGCTGAAGAAGAAGACACTGTTTCTGTTCTGGAGGCTGAAGCTGCATCCAAAGAACCAGCAACTGCCTCAGAGGAACCTTTAGTGCCAGTAGAAGCTGCTCCTCCGATACTTGCCCCACAAGAACAAGCCGTTGCACCTGAGGAACCAGAACCACCATCTATAGTAGAGGTTATTTCTCTCCCAGTAGAGGCACTTCCTGTCTCTGAAGAACGTATAGCTGCCTCAGATGAAGCTGTTCCTACTACACCAGAACCTTTACCTGAACCAAAGGAAAGTATATCTGTCTCTGAATTGGTCGTCAGTGCTTCCGAAAAACCTACAGATCCACAAGAAGTGGCAGCTCTTGAGGAAACATCAATTTGCCCAGTGGAGCCTGCAGCTGCCACAGAGCAGTGTGGAACTACACCAGACGAGCCTGCAATTGCTTTGGAAGAACCTGAAGCAGAACAAGTAGAGCTTGCAGCAGAACAAGTAGTACAGGAAGCAGTCCAGGAGGTTTTAAATGTAATGGAAGTTACACAGTTACCCACCAAGATTACAGAACCTTCAGATATTTTGGAATTTGAAGAAAAAACAGAGTCTTCTGAACCACTTCCTGAGTCCGAACCAGTTTCAGTACCACCTTCTGCTCCTGAACCAAAAGCTGAACCTGAATCTAATGTAGATGTTGAGGAGACCATTCCTGATATCGTCATTTCAGAATCCACCAATGAGCTCATACCTACAGAACCTTGCAAGATTATGGAGGAGAAAGTGAAAAATGGAGAATGGGAAAGCGCTGGATCAGCAGAAGAACCATTACCAGCTGTAGCTAAAGAAAACGGAGTGTGTGAGGTTCAGGTGATGGAAGATGCTCCTGTAGATGCTCCAGTAAATGGCCCAGTAAATGCTCCAGTAGCTGATCTTCATGATAAGGAGTTTGTGAATGGTTCGGTGGCTGAACAGGAACTTAACTGTGAACTTAAAAAGGATTTAAACATAGCTGATGATATTGGAGATGTGGTGGAGTGTCTCAGTGCTACGGTGAGCCAGGCTGTAGACACGGCATGAAAATAAACCCCAAACCCTTCACATGTGAATTCCAATTCCAAATCCTCCAACAGTACCAGCTTATTGAAACTTAAACATCCAAACTTGAAGTGACTCAGGTTCAGAGAGTTTATAGTTACAACCACTAAAGAAGAACAAGACATGAAGTATAAAGAGAATTGTTGAGAATGAAAAAAATGTGATTAAAAAAAAAGAAGAGAGAAGAAAAAGATGGAGAATATTTGCCATGTTGTGCTTGCCACTGTCAAACTTAACTGCCTGAGCTGGTTAAATATAGAAACCAGAAAAAATTTGAATGCTGGTTAAACAAAAAAAACAAAAAAAACAAAAAAAATCCATACTGGACATAAAGTCTAAAAAAAAAAGAAATTGTTGAAATAATGAAATAATTCTTGTGTTTGCTTGTGAGTTTGATGAAAATGAAAGTGGTTATTGAATTAGCATTTAAATATACATAATCAAATTTAGACTTTCACATATTCTTTTTTATCTATGTAATGGAGTAATAAAGTTTTGTGCTTTTAGAGCTGAAACTGAAAGAAACGTTCATTCTAAATCTCATAACTTGCGGTAGATAATAAAACAAACAAAGAAAAAAATTTTAAACTTGGATTTTTAATTACAATGATTCTAGGAGAGTGATTGAGACTAAACCAGTCTACTGCTCATTTCTGTTATATTTAAATGTTTATTTGAAATAAACTCGTCTGCGCTTGGGGGCAGAAGATTTAAATAACATAATGGATGTCTTGTGTTTTACTGCAGTACCAGAACCAGATCAGTATGCATAATTCTATGTTCCAAATCATGAAACTGTTTTGTAAAATTTACATTATATATTAAAATAGAGTGTAATACAGAGTAATACACTGCTGAATTCTAAATGGTTAAAAGTTTCTACAGTAGTACAGCTGCAAATGACAGCTTTATTTGAATGTGCTTGATTTCATATGTTATCATTTTTCAAGCAACAGCTTTTTCAAAAAAAGTGTATAAAACAAACTCCACATTTAAATGTGTTTATACTTTGTTGTTTCTCTGCAACATGAAATTTGTCTCATTAACCTAAAGAGATAAAATAAAAAGGGGTGGATGAGGGAACAATAGTTTATAGCTGCTATAACATAAGTGACAACAGAAAACCATATCTTCATGGAGTTTGTTTGTGCACAGGGGCATTGTCATACTTGAACAGGTTCGGTCTCCTATTTTTTGCTAAAGGAATATTTTATGTTAGTGGAAAATGGAGACCTCCTTTAGAATTTGTGGGTATGTAGTAACAGTTTGGGAACCACATATGACTGGGAAAGTCAGGTTCCAATCTTTTGTCTATACAGTGTAAGCTGCACAACATTAAATATAAGTAGATAGGGATAAAACTATGACAATGCACTTTACAAAAAGCTAAAATTTCAGGGCAAATTTCAGTGGTATAAAATCTCACAGGCTCTACTGTTTTTTTATTCTGTCCATTTACACACAGCAGCAGAACAGCACATGTCTGCACTGTACATGTACACACACACACACACACACACACACACACACACACACACACACACACACACACACACAAACACACACACAAAGAGCTCTCGAGTTTCTCTACAAAAATGCAAAGCTGCAGATTTATGAAAAGAATGTTCTTTAGAGTATAGGATTGGGGATAAACTCACTGCCTTCACATACACACATCCATTTTCTTGCTCCAATGCTCAAAAGCATAGAATATTGCAAGGTTTGCAGTGGGTAAGAAATCTTTCTTTTTTCTTTCTTTCTTTGTCTCACCCATTACTACCCTCACTTGTATGCAGGTTGCATACATGTTTGTGTGTGTGTGTGTGTGTGTGTGTGTGTGTGTGTGTGTGTGTGTGTGTGTGTGTGTTTGCAGCTGCAATCCTTAGTTCCTAGTCACACTGCGGTGTCTGTAGCAGTTCAGCTGTCCCCCTCCCTCGATCACTCCCTTTCTTTCTTCTCTTTATCTCATTCAGTGTCTCTTCCGTTGAACACTTTTAAAAGAACTGGGAAGCTGGAGCTAGAACTGATGCATACAAACACACACACATATACACAAAGATAGGCTGTCTATTTGTTTGTCTCTGTTTCACTCTCAAATCAGCTATTTCATATTTTTTATTTTGGTTCTTCTTTAACCATCTCATTTTGTATGACTCAGACTTAAAGTGTGTATAAGATGTACAGTGGTGAAAAAAAGTGTTTTCCCCTTCCTGATTTCTTATTATTTTGCATGTTTGTCACACTTTAATGTTTCAGATCATCAAACTAATTCAAATATTAGTGAAAGATAACACAAGTGAACACAGCATGCAGTTTTTAAATGAAGGTTTTTTTTTTTATTGAGGGAAAACAAAATCTAAAACTACATGGCTCTGTGTGAAAAAGTGTTTGCCCACTTAACCTAATAACTGGTTGGGCCACCCTTAGGAGCAACAATTGTAATCGAGCGTTTGCGACTTGCAGTGAGTCTGTTACAGCGCTGTGGAGGAATTTTGATCCACTCATCTATGCAGAATTGTTGTAATTCAGCCCCATTAGAGGGTTTTCGAGCATGAACTGCCTTTTTAAGGTCATGCCACAGCATCTCAATAGGATTCAGGTCAGGACTTTGACTAGGCCACTTCAAAGTCTTCATTTTGTTTTTCTTTAGCCATGCAGAGGTGGACTTGCTGGTGTGTTTTGGATAAGAATCCAAGTTCGCTTCAGTTTGAGGTCACAAACAGATGGCCGGACATTCTGCTTTAGAATTTTTTGGTACAGCAGACTTCATGGTTCCATTTATCACAGCAAGTCTTCCAGGTCCTGAAGCAGCAAAACAGCCCCAAACCACCACTACCACCACCATATCATGATCTTTTTCTAAAAGGCGGTATTACTTTTACACCAGATGTAATGGGACACACTTTCCAAAAAGGTAAACTTTTGTCTTGTCAGTTCACAGAGTATTTCCCCTTAAATCTTAGAATCTGGTAAAACTGGGATGAGCCTTTATGTTCTTTTTGCTCAAGAGCAGTTTTCTTCTTGGAATGAGTTGTCGCTGTGCTCTTGTGGTAATTTTGATCGGCCGGGCCACTCCTGGGAAGGTTCCCCACTGTTTTGCCATTTGTGAATAATGGCTCTCACTGTGGTTTGCTGGAACCTTTTCCGGACTGATAGTTCTTGATTACCTTCTTTTTTTGTTTGTTTTTGGATTTCTTTGTATCTCTGCATGATGTCTAGTTTTGATGATCTTTTGGTCTACTTCACTTTGTCAGGCAGGTCCTATTAGGAGATTTCTTGATTGTGAACAGGTGTGGCAGTAATCAGGCCTGGGTGTGGCTAGAGCAATTGAACTTATGTGTGATAAACCACTGTTTTAACAGGGGGGCAAACACTTTTGTTTTCACTTGTGTTATCTTTTACTAATATTTAAATAAGTTTGATGATCTGAAACATTAAAGTGTGACAATCAGGCAATAAAAAAAAAGAAATCAGGAAGGGGGCAAACATTTTTTTCAAACCACTGTATAATATATTGCTCTTACCTCTAGAGATGATGACAAGTGCACACACACACACACACACACACACACACACACACACACACACACACACACACACACAGGAAAGCAGCAGTAATATTTGACCAGAGTAGTGCTGTTTGTTCCCCTTCTACATGATCTACATGAAGTGTGTTTGTGAGAGTAAAGATTAGGCTCGGTCACCTTGACCAAATTCTTCCATTGGTCTTGGAGCATAAAATACACAGCATCCAGAAAACTCCAGATCTGCCAGTGTTTATTAAATTCACTCACTCACTCACTCACTCACTCACTTACTCACTCACTCACTCACACACACACACACACACACACACACACACACACACACACACACACACACACACACACACACACACACAAACTAACAGGAAAGTTAACAAGTGTAGCTGGTCCTCAGTGAGTTCTGCAAGACGGGATAGGAATTGGGTTTCATCTTACCATGTTTTTTACACATTATACATTAAGCATCATTTAGAAGTTCAGGTGTTCAGGCTCCTAATTGTAGTTTGTCTTGTGGCTGTTGAAAGACTAGTTACTATAGTTAAATTACTAGTTAAACACAAATTGTGTGAATGATTTACATCATGTTTTCAGATTGGATTAGCAAAGCGAGTTAAGTGTAATAGTTAGAGGCAACAATCTCTACTACAAAATATCTGTTCTTTCATTGTTAGAAAGTAAAGTTCTGAGAAATTAACTAAAGAAATGTTGCACCACACGCAGCATAGGATTGGCCCAAATAATTAGATTATTGCTGCGTAATACTTAATTCAATTCAATAAATTTGTATTTGTATAGTGCTCTTAACATTAAGCAGCTTTACACAGATAAAGTGGTGATAAAGATTGAATAAGATGGTTCTTTATGTGTAAGTTTGTCCCTTCAATTCAATGTCTGGTTTGAATTAAAGTGATTTTGCCCCAAATTGCACATAGAGAGCAAAAGCAACATGGCTTTCTACCATGGATTTTATTAGCAATGAGCTAACCCACTATCTGTGATGCAAATACTTGTTTATATGTTCTTCTCCAAACACAAAAATTTCTTTGTTTGCTGTAGCATTGAAATTTCCCTTCAGTGGAACTAAGAACCTGTTCCAGCATGACAAAGTTCCTGTGACCTTAAGATAAACACAGCATAAATGTCACTGTTGCTGAAATCATGGTCCAGTACACAGAAAATAAACAACTGCTCACTAGTGTGAATGTAGCTTCACAGGTCAGACCGGTAGCTAATTAAGTACTTTTCACTATTCACAGTTCCTGTCTTTTTGATACACAGTGTTAAAATGTATATTTTTCAAACCCAGAACTCAGAATGTTTGTATGCAGAACCAATCAGAACCAAACTTTACAATTCAGTGTGTGTGTGTGTGTGTGTGTGTGTGTGTGTGTGTGTGTGTGTGTGTGTGTGTGTGTGTGTGTGTGAGAGAGAAAGTGGCAGGGGCAGATGTCTCACCCAGTAAGAGGAAACTAAAATTCAGATATCATAGAAACAATTAAACAATATTGACTTATAGATCACAAAACGGTGTGTGTGTGTGTGTGTGTGTGTGTGTGTGTGTGTGTGTGTGTGTGTGTGTGTGTGTGTGTGTGTGTGTTTGTGTGTGTAATAGGTTTGCTGTTGAACAAAATGTGAACAATCTTGTTTCCTTCTCACAGACTAACCCATTAGCTAAATATTGCTATTTATGATTTTGTGTGTTGCAGTATTAATTCCGGTCATGTTCCCTTGTGAAGTGTGTGCATGAACTTTAATAAGCAGTCTTTATAACACACTTTTGACATTTGAGACACAACCAAAAGGTTCAGCATGTAAACAAGACAAGTGATGCAGAAGAAAAAGTTGATGTTTTTTCATGATAAAACTAATCAGTATGATGTTGTATGTGATAATCTGTTAAAACAAAGGTAAAAAAAAACTAAACAAAGGAAACATGTCATTACAGTGTAAAGAGCATCTCACTCTCACACACACACACACACACACACATATATATATATATATATATATA
>MU527382.1:1760885-1824456 GCA_024362625.1 Silurus asotus
ATTTAGGGACTTTTAATTAGTAATTCATGATTTCCTGTTTCCCTGGGGTATAAATATGACGTGACACAGAGGCCTAATTCTCTTACCCATTTGTCAACATGGCAAAGACAAGAGAACACACCATTCAAGTAAGGCAGATGTGTGTCGACCTTCATAAGTCAGGCAATGGCTACAAGAAAATAGCCACTCGCCTTAACTTGCCGGTATCTACAGTCAGAGGAATCATTAAGAAGTTTAAAACAACTGGAACAGTGACAAACAAGGCTGGAAGAGGTCCCAAGTTTATCTTGCCACAACGCACAGTGAGGAGGATGGTAAGAGAAGTAAAAAAATTTCCCAAGCTCACCGTCACAGAATTGCATCAAAGAGTGGCATCTTGGGGTCACAGAGTCTCCAAAACAACCATCAGACGCTCTCTACATGCCAACAAGCTGTTTGGGAGGCATGCAAGGAAAAAGCCTTTTCTCACTAACACTCACAAACGTAAACGTCTGGAGTTTGCTAAGCGGTACTGGGACTTCAACTGGGATCGTGTGCTTTGGTCAGATGAGACTAAGATTGAGCTTTTTGGCAACAAACACTCTAAGTGGGTCTGGCGTAAAACAAAAGATGAGTATGCCGAAAAGCACCTCATGCCCACCGTGAAGTATGGTGGAGGATCTGTGATGCTGTGGGCCTGTTTCTCTTCCAAAGGCCCTGGGAACCTTGTTAGGGTGCATGGCATTATGAACGCTTTGAAGTACCAGGATATTTTAAATAAAAACCTGATGGCCTCTGCCAGAAAGCTGAAGATGGGTCGTCATTGGGTCTTTCAGCAGGATAATGATCCAAAACATGTGGCAAAATCTACACAAAAGTGGTTCAGCAGTCACAAACTCAAGGTCCTCCTATGGCCATCTCAGTCCCCAGACCTCAACCCAATTGAAAACCTGTGGGGCGAGCTAAAGAGAAGAGTGCATAAGAGAGGACCCAGGACACTGGATGATCTAGAAAGATTGTGCAAAGAAGAATGGTCAAAAATCCCTCTCTCTGTGTTCTCCAATCTTGTGAAATGTTATAGGAGGAGATTAAGTGCTGTCTTGTTGGCAAAAGGAGGTTGTACAAAGTATTAACATCAGGGGTGCCAATAATTGTGGCACACATGATTTCAAAGTTTTTTTTTTCTAAATGTGTGATTTTTTTTTTTACCACCAAAGTAATATACTTAAATAAAAGGTTGTATTTTTCTCTTTTTTTGCATTTGGGTTCTATGTTGTTTAAAAAATGAAGGAGAATTTTTTAAAGTCCACGACCACATCTTAAACAGGGGTGCCAATAATTGTGGAGGGCACTGTAAATACTACCTTGTGCTTTTTGTACTCATGGTAATCCATTTCTCATAAACATACATGAATTAAAGATTTAAACTCATGATTAACATTTACATATTTAAAGTGTTAATGTTCACATCAGATGCAATATTAAGTAAATAATTTAAAGAACTTTAGTGTGTATTTACATGATGTACACGTGAAAGGGTTTATAATTGCCACAAAGATGGATTAACAAGATTATGTCCCTATGAGTGCTAAACAAGCAGACTATTTATAAGAATCAAAACTTTAGAAATCAGCGGTTCTAAAACATTTTTCTATAAGTACACTGCGAAAGAGTATCGACTGTAGAAGAGGTTACATTCTAGAACCTGTTTCTGATCTAGTAAATGCTGTATTTGTGCACAACACAGTCACTAAGTAAAGAGAACTGGGGACATTTAAAACAAGTGTATGATTTTAACTGTTACACAGAAGCGTGTGCAGATGCCAAGAATGTTAACATGGATGTGTGTGTCTGTGTTTACACACAGAGTGGAGAAAGTGAGTTCTTTACAGCTTAGAGTTGAAAATCATGTTACTTTACCTTCTGTTGAACTTTATACTGTAATTGTTTAAAAGGTGTTGATTGTTTTCTTGTAACAGCCGCTCGGACAATAGTGGAGCTGAAAATCACAAGTTTTTATTGAGGCATTTGTTCTACAAATAACATCTCATTCACAGGAACCTGTACAGATGACGATTCACAAAAATTGGATTAAAGCCATTTAGTCATTTATATGGAGAGGTTTTCTGTGAATTGAGTTTATTTAACATGTATAGAAATAGTTTTCAGTGCCAGTGCTTTATAACAGTCAGAGGTAAAATTGTAGCTAAAGCTGTATTGACACCTTCAGGTTAGAGCAGTTTAACACCTCTTTTATGTTTCTTAGTAGCATGACAAGCTTACTAACTTTAAGTAAGAGAATAAAGAGAGCTAATATAATGCATGAGACATCTGGAAATTATTTGCTTCACTGGCATTCCACAACTTTAATTGTAACTATGAATGGATAAACATACAATGTCTTATTTAATGAATGTGTTATGTAATGAATAATAAGTTACTGTCAGCAAAATTAAGTTAAGCATAGGTGGCTTAAAAAAATAGTGGAGGGCTGTTTATTCTAGTAGTAGTAGAAGTACTAGTAGAAATATATCTGGGTGTATACTTGGTTTAGTTTTTTTCTCTCTTTCTGTCCCTGCATTCACTCTGTTTAAAGCCCTAATGAATAACAAAGAGACACAATGAAAAAAAACCATAAATAAAACACAGCAAAAAATACAAACTCAGAGTACTGCTGGATCTCAGCCAACATTATGTTAGGGGACGGTGTCTGGTTAATTTATTTTAAATCATTAAAGTTTGAAACATTTACATTTACATTTGCAGCATTTAGCAGACGCCCTTATCCAGAGCTACGTACAAACGTGCAGTTAAAAAGCGCAGTTGTAATGGTTTGATCACTGTCTCACATTACATTTCAGAATTAAGTTTATATAGTAAATCTGTTTTTAATATTATATGTGGTTGTACACTATGATAAGCTACATTTTATTTCTCAGTCACTCTCAAAGAGTCACAGCTCTTTAATATCTTTTTAAATCTTGTACTGATCCATTGAGTCATACTTTAAGCAATACAGCAATAAAATGATCCTAATTTAGGAACAGTTTTAGGAAATTAACAGTATGGCAGGTCTGCTTGTTGGTTCATTTTATAATTACTAATAGTTATTATTGCGACTGTATGTCTATATCTATTTTTCTAAAGTATATGTGTCATCACGTCACTATTATTTCACACAGCAGATGCAAAACATTACCAGACAGTTTGCCTTGCAGTACGATACTGTATACATATTTTGAACTGCACCATTAGTTAGGTTTAATTAAATATTTCTACTTTATTTTAATTTACATTGTAAATTATTCTAGTCCACTGAGATTATGTTCTTCATGTGCATTTTAGGATAATGCCCTATCACAGCAGACGCTTTGA
Organism: Silurus asotus; assembly: GCA_024362625.1. Taxonomy (NCBI): domain Eukaryota; kingdom Metazoa; phylum Chordata; class Actinopteri; order Siluriformes; family Siluridae; genus Silurus; species Silurus asotus. The sequence continues at coordinate 1,764,240 of MU527382.1, forward strand.
ATAGTGTTAAAAAGCTTCAAAAGTGCTAAAAAAGCTACATTCAGCATGATTCTTCTCTTCAGGAGTCAGTGAGTAAAGTTATTTGTTCCTTCTAAATGAGGGCTGTCCATGCCACTGTCCAGGGAAATAACAGAGCCACAGTACCACTATAACTTTGTGGCAATCGTTTGATTCATTTTAAACACAGATTTTTTTAACTGCAGGAAATAATTGTGTTAAATTTTAACCAGAGCAGCTCATAAAACAGCTTTCATAAGAAACACTTAGAAGTAAATGTTTTAGTGTTATATAATATAATATAATATAATATAATATAATATAATATAATATAATATAATAATAATATTAAAAAAATCTTAGTCTATATATATCTTACTCATTAGATATATTAGCTTTATAGCTCATGTTTGTCGTCCTTTACACATTAATTGGATTGATCTCGACTTTCTCAAGGAGTAGGATTTTATTTTATAGCTTGTGATACATGGGCTGATTTTAACTCTGACATCCTCTTTATTTCTGATTTACACTCTGCCATGATTCAGCATGGGCATCTGTCCCACTTGTCCAGAGACAAGGACAGGACAGAGACACCCAGGACTGCATTTATTAGCATTTTATATTTTCTTTCCTTCTTCATTCTTCCTGATGATCCTCAGGGTTCACACACTGGCTCCTAAACTCTGCCTCTGGAGAATCACATAAACATTGTGTAAGCATTAAAGACCATACATGGTGAAGATGTCACAGTGTATGTATGCACAGTGCTGTAGGAAGTGTTTATTACACACACCACAGAGTTAGTTTTAGTGACATGTGATGTTAGGGGTACCCTAGAATTTCCACAAGTGCCAAGAACCATCAAGTGCCCTACTGCATTCTCTCAATTAAAGATGCATTGTGTAATTATTATTTCATATGTATGTAATTTTTATTCAAGTTTTCTGGGATATCAGCCATGCACATCTGAATCCTAAAGTTTGGGATTCTTCTTATACATTAAATGTGTTCAGATTGTATGGAGTGTATGACTTTGAAGAGTGTTCAAGTAGTGTGGAGGACTGTGTGGAATATTCAGGCTATGTGAGTCTTCAGGTTGTGTAATTACTCAGGTTGTGTGAGTGTTCAGACTGTGGACTGTCCAGACTGTGAAGTTTTTAGGTGGTGTATGAAGTGTTCAGACTGTGTGGAGTAATCAAGCTGTGTGAAGTGGCTTTGTGGAGTATTCAGACTGTGCTCTTGGTTGTGTCTTCTGTTAGTGGGACAGTCTCCTCCAGGCAGAATCGCAATTCTGATGCATTCTTTGCATTTTTAATAACAGATTTAATGTCTCTCTGCAGGAGGTTTAGACTTTGGGATATTATATTTACCTCCACTTTAGTATTATGAGATGTTTCGTGTCATAGCCGGACATAAAATCTCACTAAGTCCATTTTAGTTCCGGACACTATTCAGTGTGTTAAGCTGAAGGAGAATGAATACTTTTGCACACCATTTTAATACTGTCATATGTTTCTGTAACATGTTTAATGCTTTTTAAAAGAAGGATGAAGAGAAGCATGGCCTGTCTCTGTCTGTGTGTGTAGCTGAAAGTGTAAAAAGGCTCAGGGGAAATGTCCTGTGCAAGAACATGACCACTAAAAATCTCAACACAAAATCATACTCTACTATACATATGTCACAGATTTAATACAAATCTGCTATTAATAATTTAGAGATCAGCAGCTCTAGGCAAGCTGAGGGCTTAATGTGTTTGTTTGAAAGAGAGAGGGAGAGAGGATTTTAGTGCTTTAGAATCACACTCTCACACACACACAGCATCCACATCATCCTGTTCAATAGATCAATTTAAGAGCAGCCTGCAGTTATGAATTATTCACTCAGAAGTGGAATGTGCTGATAGCAGAAGAAACGAGGAGGCTTTTATTTCCTCAGGGTAGGATCCAGTACAAGAAGATGCAAGGAAAACAGTGCCATCTGCTGTATGTGAGCAGTATCTCTTACATCTGCACCAAGGCTGTGGAATGCACTGTAAAGTGTGTAGGGAATAAAGATCCTGATCATATCAGTTGAATAAATATAAAAATAAACACAGTGCTGGTAATTTATTCGAGTCAGTATTTATTACTGGTGCAGAGTTTAATGATGAACAGTAACATTAAGAACACAGTAATGACTACATCGTGCTAAATAAAATACACACACACGAGCGAATTTACAGTATTAGAGCTGGAAGGTGGCTGACGTCTGAGCCATGGCATTGTAGATGAATGTGTTGTTAAATGGCACAAACTGGTGTGTGATGATTTTGATGGCTTCCTGAGCTGCGGTTCCTGTAAAAATAACAAACCTGTAATTTGCACTTCTGACAAATAAAATAATGTAGATTTCATCAGAGGTTTACTGACTATCACTGTAATGCCTGTGTGCGTGCGTGTGTGCGCTCACCTCCTAGTAATGCTGCGACTGTGTGTGGCTCTGCAGCTCCATAACGGCAACTAAAACAAACGCGCGCGCACACGCACACACACACACACACACACAATACTATATATAAACATCAGTAAACAAATTAAATTATTTATGTTAAAAATCACTCTACTATTGACTATTAATATTGTATAATACTGAATTACAGGGCTCCAAAATGCGACTAAAAATAATAAATTGCGAGTAATATTTTTGCCTAGTTCACCACCTGCGACCATATAAATGTACACATTATGACTTTTGTGTGTTCTATCAAATAATTTGTTGACTTAATAAACTGAGACGCATGCGCCGCCTACGCCTGCGTTAAATCGGCGAAATAACCGGAAAGTTAAATCAACACAGCTTTCCTCATCAGAAAAAAACATGTTGAAACTCAAAATATCAGACTTTTTTCAAAACAGTCTCCATCTCTGTCCAACTCTTCCACTGATGACACACCTGTAGTAAAAAGCCAGCTGCAGTTGTGCCAGCGTCAGAGAGAGGGAGAAAGACAGAGGCACTGAGGAACATCTTTCTATGTCAGTCAGTGAAAACATAAATAAAAGTGCCAAAAGACATTTAAAAACCTTCTAGGAATCTCATGGCTGAGGTATGATCACGAGACGCAGAAAATATTTTGCGACTTCTGCTCTAAAACAGGCAGAGAAATTGCAGGGAAAACTGATTTTATTACCCGAACAGATCATTTAAGAAAAGAGATGGTACGAATACACGTCTATAGTCAAAAGCATAAAAATGCTTCACATAATGGTGACGAGCACGCCACAGAAAACACCGTTAGTGATCGCAGTGTCTTGGACTGCGTTCTGAAAGAGCTAGAGATAAAATTCCACATTGTCTATATGCTCGCTTCAGTTCCCAGGCCATGCTGTAAAATGATGGCAGATGTACACGCGAAAGGATGACTCAAAGTAAGTGTTTTACATATTTTCAAGTTCATTCTTCTGTGGCACTTAAAAATATAATTTGGCACCTGTAGTTTTATTAATTTATTTTTTTTTGTCTGGAGCCCTGAATTATATTAAATAAATTCAAAAACAAAGGTCTATAGGGAGGAAATGACATCACACTGATGATCACTCACAACTCGTGGATGTAGTCATCTTTAACGTTGACGTTGAGCGAGTACTCCTGCAGCAGACTGTTCACACATAACTTCAGCCTGCTGATATCCTCTTCCACCTGGTAATTATACACACCTGACACACAAAAGAGACTTGTTCTTAAACCACATAAAATATGTACTGTTATTATGAATGAATTTGGACTGTAAATAATAATTTACTATAATGGAATAGAACTACAGTTTGCATGGACAGTTCTTGCATTTAAGGACCAATCACTGAGCAGTACAACCCCAAAATGATTAATAGACCTTAGGTGTCACCCAGATGAGGATGGGTTCCCTTTTGAGTCTGGTTCCTCTCAAGGTTACTTCCTCATACCATCTCTGGGAGTTTTTCCTTGCCACTGTCTCGCTCATTAGGGATAAACTTAAATCCCTAATGACACTAAATTTATAATAACTAACTACAGTGGAATCCACTTAACTCACCCTCGGTTACCTCGACAACCCTATTAAGTCGACGTTTTTGAAGAGGAACCGCCAAATTCTCGCTTTTTCTAAGCATTTTTTATCGGTTATGTCGATACATATATATCGCCGGACCCTAATATCTCGAGCACAAGGGGGGGAAATTTTGCCATTTAACGTCGGTTATCTCAGTGCAGCCGCAGAAGTATTTGCGAAAATGGCGGAAAAATCAAGTCTTACAGCTGCTACAGGTGTTGTATTGTATACTGGTGAATCTCTGCTGTTAGTTAGTGCTAGTGTTTGAAGTGTTAGTAGGGGCGCGGCGCGGCTTTGGGAAGAAAAGAGCAGCCGTTGAGAGACTGCCGGTGGGAAGACATGCGCGATAACAACGACCGCCGTGAACCAACATTTCCATTTTTTTCTGGATCTGATGGTGTACAGGGTTTGAATAGTTCTGAGTGATTACTCATGGTCACTCACGGTCCTGATAGTTTTAAATGGTTATACTGATACCTGGGTATCTGGAGTGCTGCTGGTAGAAACGATCAACAGAACGCAGCATAAGATAAAGAACCATCTCACTGTCAGGATTATCCATACAGGAAGCTGAAAACATAACACTTTATGTAAAATAGTAATGACCATTATTTAAAAAAAACAGCAATGAATCATGAAAATGTACCAAATTAAATAAAAATTATTATTTATATTTTATTTTATTTTACACTAATAAAAATTAAAGATGCATTTAAACTAAAAGAAAAAGTAACACTTCAAATAAATAAAAACAGTAACATCCAAAATTAATTAAAAATAATAAAAATAATAAAAATAAACAGCACATAACGTCAGTGATTCGCCTCTAGAGGCCGCTCTTGTACTGTATAACGCAACTCTGAAAAACTACTATTATTGGATGATCCGCTGTGGCGACCCCTAATGGAAGAAACCTAAAGAAAGTTATTTTTATTTACAAATATTGGTGCGGATGAATAGGTATGTCAGTGATTCAGCCTGTGTATGTGCACTTGCGTATGTGTGAGAGACAGAAAGGCAGAAAGACAGAGTGACACTTACTGATCTCATCTTTGTTAATAGTTTCCAGACCGTATTCTTCAGAGAGAGATCTGCAGTGGAGAACCCTCAGGAACGCTGAATTCTTACCTGCACAGGTAAACAGCAGAGTTACACAACAGCACATTCCGAGTCAGTGCACACACACACACACACACACACACACACACACACACACACACACACACACACACACAAAGAGCCATTTTTCACATTTCTATAAGCCATGTGTGTGGAATACTATAATATTGACATCAACATACACTCAATACAAGATGCCTTTTCTCACACACTATTAGTATGTAGCATGTATCAGCGTGTCACTGTGCTTCAGTGAGTATTAATGTGCGTCAGTGTGTTACCACTCACAGAACAGTCTGATGTCCGACTCGGAGATGCTTTCTGGCGGCTTCAGCATGACAAGACCCGCACCCCCCAAAAGAATACAAATTAAAAAAAAAAGGACACATAAAACTGTATTACAAACAGCAAATTGTATCACAACAGTAGAAAATCATCATTTGCCATTTAATACATGTGTGTGTTTGTGTGTGTGTGTATATATATGTGTGTGTGTATATATATATATATATATTTTATATATGTGTGTGTGTGTGTGTGTGTGTTACCTTCCCAACATTCTGCAGATGAGACTCAATGTGTTTGGCTACAACAGCAGCATCCTGCATTGCCTTCTCCCTGTAACTACACACACATGCACGCACAGAAACACAGTCAGATAGTTAAACACATACACACAATTGATACTTTTACATCTGTCCATCAGTATGTGTTTAACTATCTGACTGTGTATCTGTGCGTGTGTGTGCGTGTGTGTGTGTGTGTGTGTGTGTGTGTGTGTATACATACACATTTTGCAGGTTGATGAATTTATCTGAGTCAGAGATCATATCTGGGATGGTGCCGCGCAGAGGGAGTTTCCCGTCCCCCTCATTCTGTACAAAATCCCTCACACCGCGTGCCTTCAACCAAAAAGCTGGGGTCTGTTTACACAGATGTTTATACAGCTGTTTATACAGATGTACAACAATGCATTTTACACTAATTCCTAATTCCATGAAGAAAGCATGTAAACACAGAAATACAAACGTTCCAGATAGTGATTATAATAAACATCTGGTCTGTGATTGTGATAAAGTGATGAATGTGAAGTGTTAAAGTATGACCTGTGAGGTGATGTTCTCACACAGCTCAGAACTAAAGATCTCCTCCACGTTGCTGCAGATCTATATACACAATCCACATACAACAGTACTTTAATACATACATTAAATGACGGGTATATCTGATCACACAGACGCACACACAGACCTTAGTGGGGTTTAGTGCCGTGTTGACATTTTTAATGGCTTCATCAAAGTTTTCCTCCTCTTCTGGAGCACCGTTTTCATTCTTTCGAATCCCTGAGAAAAGAAAACTCAGGATTAGGAATCACTGTGAGGTTTCATTAAATTAAACTTCAAATAAAAACAGACCAAAGACAAATCATTAAAAAGCAACAGCAAAGATAAAAGATGGACAATGATGTGGATGTTCTAACCATCTCTGATCAGCTGTCTGAACGCCTCCTTCTCTTTATAATTTTTTGGCAATTGAAGGTCGTGCTGACGGAAAGAATATTTACATGATTAGAACAAGAATTGTTCTTTAGTAATAAGAACACAACACATTTTGTGAATAATCTTTTAGTATTTAATGAAAATACAAAAATGTTAAGAAACGTAAAGAAATAACCGATTTAATGAATATAAAAGTATTAACATTATAAGCTTGTTATATTGTGGTTATGTTTGATATCATGAAGTCATTAATATAAATTTTCTCTTCAGAGCTTGGCTTGTATAGTTCTACATTTTTATTTATTTATTTTTACGTGTGACAATGTTACATGTGATGATCATTTATCATGAACATGTGTCTTTTGAGGTTTTGGACTGCAACTATACAGTCACATGATCTTGTTCTGTCAAAGAGAGGCTGCACCATTTCAGAGAATCATCTGCACTTCACAAAAATGGACACATTACACATTTACATAACCAGGTATTAACAGGTAATAAAAGCTGTTTGGTAGCTTAAAATAACACCTGCTCTGCATTGCTGCAGTGTGAAAAAGAGCTCTGAAAGAGGTCTTGGTGGTCACCCATTAAAGATGATTATAGACCTCGGTTTCTGCTACAGAATTCATTATGTTTATGTCAATCATTTTCCTTGCCTGACAATGAGTTTACTCAATCAAACTTCTGTAATTAAAAAATAATAATAAAATTTTATTTTAAGATATGGTGCAGCAATAATTTGAAGTATCAAACATGTGCATAATAAAGATATAGGTCATGGAGTAAAAGTTATTTCTGCTGCGTTACATTAATTTTGACTGTGGAGTTTACGTTGTGGATTTACCTCACTGTACCACTTCTCCAGATATTTAGCGATGATGATGATCCATGGTGTGTGACTGTGATCCTACCATAATAAAGACATAGCAAATTTCAGTTGTTTTAAATAAAAACTCCTAAATTAGTGTAATGCTCCTCTATGTACCTTTTTGTCCATGGAGTCCAGGTCGTAGGAGTTTATATGATTTTTCAGCTCTGTGAATGGAGCGTCCAATCTGAGATCCTCCAGAGCGCTGTCTGGGTGAGACTCCACCACTGGCAATAGACAAAACCAAAAAATTAACATACTATTATTGTGTGGATAGAAATAAATTGTTATAGAGTGTACAGTGTCCACTGTATTGCTGTAGTGCTTATTATCAGGTTACATTTTTTAATCTGGCTGCTTTAGTTTTCTTTTTGTTCTTTCACACTTTCTCAGAGTTGCATTTAGTTTCTATTAGTGATGGTAAGATTCACAGATTCACATCGGTAAAATGGCATAAGAGTTAATGTAATGCATCAATTTAAAAAAGTGTGCTTTGGATACAAGTTAGCATTTTGTATCACAATGCATCGTTTCTAAACTGTTTCTCAAGCTTATTCTCTCAGAACCACTGATGCTATGTGAATATGACATGTCACAACACTACAGAGAAGGAGACATGTCCTGAGAGTTATAGATTATATAGAATCTATAGAGAATATAGATTAACATGGCAGGGGTAGAGCTGCATATTCCAGGAGAAAAAACAGGAAAAAAGTTTTTTTTGCATTATCAAGGCCTGTTTGTGAAAGGGCCATGTGTTAGAAGTCAGAAGGCACTAAAGTAAATTTATTTACTGTCTGTCTGAACTGGAGAAAGAAAAGCGAACTATCTGTACCCTATTGAATTGCATAGCACCATATTTTTTCCACTGCATTGTATTGCATCGGTAGCTGATTCATATGTGTTTTAATGTATTGCATTATTTTTGGCAATGCATCGCCCTCAGTTATGGCCTAGTTTCTATACAGATTAAATGATTACACTATGTTTTACTACGCTTTACAGGTTGTTTTGTTTTATAGTAAATGAGATATCAGTGGGATTAGCTGGGGAGACAAACAGATAAATGAATAAACTAACAAATTAACAAATAATGAAAAATGTATATGTGATTCAGCAAATGATTAAGATTGTGTGTGTGTATCACCTGTGTGTTCCTTCACGGCAAGTCTTATGTAGCCGACAAGTCCATATGCCCTGCAGACCAGGAAAGGCACACTGGCATTCCATAACACACACGCCAATCTTAAACAGACACTGGACACACAAACACACACACACACACACACACACACACACACACACACACACACATATATTGCCATATTACATAGAAATAAAGATTAGCTGATTAAAACATTTTACTCGGTCACTTATACAATAGTAGTAATGTAATAAAGTGGGGCACAGAAGAGAAATCACAGAGACATTACAGAGAAGACACAGAGACATTACAGAGAAGACACAGAGACATTACGGACATGGTGCTAAGAATGCAGAGAAAACACAAAGGCAACAGAGAAGTCTTAAAGGTGTCACCAACTCTGCCCAGAGTATAAACAGGGACAACACTGTGGCAACAGAAATTAAGAGACATCACAGACACAGCTCAGAAAATCAGAACTCATAGAGATAAAGCGAATACACAAAGAGAAAAGACGCATATGTCAGAGACAATGATGAGAGGAGACCGAAAGAAGGCACAGTAATGATGCAAAGGCAACACAAAGATGACACAAACACAGCACAAAGATGACACGTATGCACCCATATTGCTGCTTTACCTTTCTGGAAGCTGAACACTAATGACCAAAGTGAATCTGTTGAAAAACTCTGGATCGTTCTCCAGCAATTTTTCTGCATCCTGGAGACACACAGAAAAAACATAGTTACAGAAACATTACTGTGTAAAACACACCATCATACACACTTTCTTAAAGAAAACAGTTTATTTATATTATCATCTTTATCAATATTCCAAACACACACACACACACACAGATTCTGATGTTTTATATTTTTTAGTACAGAGTGAAAAATGCTGAAATATTCCTCATTATTAAGGACACATTAGAAGAACTCTGTATTGATTATTGAGTGGTATGTGAAAGCGCTCACCTCCTCCACAAAGTTTCCTGAAACATCACTGTTCAGTTCCTGCAGTAACTCCGTCGCTGCTTGAGCTCGGCTCTGAAAATACACACATACACACACACACGCACACACTTTAAAACAGAAAATCGGACAAACGTCTCAACATACCCTCAAAACAATAACAATAATAATAATAATAATAATAATAATGATGATGATGATGATGATTGTACTCTGCAGAGCTGAGCTTACCTTACCAATACTGTCAATGCTGAGAAAGAAGCTGCAGAACAAAAATGTTTGTGTTTGTAAAGAACTGAAATTAATCTGGCCATATAAAATATTACAAGAGTTTTAAACACTTTACTTGTTCCCAACATCCTCTCCAGTCACTTTATGTCCATCAACTATAGTAAAAGCACCGATACCTACAACCACACACACAAACACACACAAAGTTTAAGTGACGCTGTTGTGTTGGTTTGTGTGAGAAATCAGAGTTACTGTTACACAACACAGTGTATAACTGTGTATAAATAAATAAATATATGCGTGTGTGTACCAGGTAACACAAGGTTCTTCAGGATCTCTGTGCCGGTTGCTGTGGCGTTTATCAGACACACATGTCCGCTTTCAAGAGCATCCTGACCATGATCTCCCCATAACCTGTCATTACACACACACACACAAACAAACACACACACACACACACACACAAATATATATCCACATAAAACATATAATAAAATACATTTCATATTGGTCTTTATGTTTCTACACTTACATAACGCTTTATTGCAGTAATCCTCATTCTCTGATTCTTATTAAAGTATTTTTAATAAAACCTGAACTTTATGCATTAATGTTTTGCAGGGAATAAGAGCTAAATCCGTTCCGCGCGCGCTCAATCCGGGCCTGAACATCTCATTATGAAATAAATGTAAAATCATTTCATTATAAATAAGGAATAAATCTTTATTAAAAGTGTCTCATCATCATTTACCTGAGCTGTCGATCATATCTCTGCTCTTTATTGGTTTTGTGTTCAGTCATACCGGCTCAGCTTCTACACAAACACCAGCACCGCTGCAGAATGAAACAAGGAGGCGGTGTTCCAAACCGCTCACTACTTCCTACATAGTGCACTACATAAAGTCTCTAATAATATTTTCTTACTCTATTACATAAATAAGATCAAGTAAAACTACAAACTTTAGGCATACAAAAACAAAGTAATCTACCATGTTCATTGAAAAAGTAAAAATAATAAAACTGCAACATTTTTACTACACCCTATTAAGTGTGATAGTGTGCGGTTTGAGATGTTACCATTCCTTTAGCTACAATCTTCCTCGGTAATTCAATTGATCAAACATTAAACAACGTTTGTTTTTTTATTATACAAGTTAAATTAGCTTAATGTTAGTTTACACAACATATTTCGTTGAATATAATTGCCAGATATTCCAATTAAATGATTTACTATTATTATATTTAGATCTGAAACCGTGCACCCCTAAACTTAATATAATGGATTAATCCAAAGGTGATGCAAAAACCGGAAGTAAGAATTTGCGGGTCATTTTTCTTCTGCGCCGCTTCAAAGTGTACAGACGAGATAAGCTACTGCCCCTGGTGTTCAATTATACAATTGCAGCGCATTTATTTAACTAGAACTATTATTATTCAATTAAATAAAATGAACTGTTAATTAAATAGATGTTCATGTAGAAGCAGTAATATTTTATTATCAGCTGGAGATATACATGGAGATATACACCGTGTTCAATGTACAGCAAATGACTTTACAGTTATAGAGGTTAGGAGTGAGGGTGTGGTATGTAGGGGCAGGTTGTCAGATGTTCAATAGTCAAAAATAATTGTTTAGTCACATAATTAATAATTACTAACAGTAAATATAAAGTAAATATAAAGTAGAGTTTGTGATATAAAACTCGAGTGTGTAAGTAAATGAAGTGTGTTCTTTAGCTTCTTCATTATTGTGATGTTCTACAGACTGCAGGTTGAAGTTTTTTCTCCCGGATGAAACAGGATGAAAGTTGCAGTGCTCCAAAGGAACTTTAATGAATTATAGATTCTAAAGCCATGCCAACTCAGTTTCATACACAAAATATAATCTCCGACCCTAAATAAACACTGTGTTTAGTGTCACATGCAGGCCTGAAGTGTGTGTGTGTGTGTGTGTGTGTGTTTAATCTGCACCTGCTGCTCTTGCTGTGTGTGAGGAACAAAATGGCTGTTGAAAGTTTAGCAGCTGCAGGGTGTCTGTTTGGAGGCAACTCCCCTTCTCCAGCTCTGTACCCTATAAACTTTTAATTAAGCCACACTTCAGTCTACACTTTTACCTCTAAACCCAGACTGTTCCTCATTGTAAATAAAACAAAACAAAACAAAAACCTAAGCAAACTTAACACACCAGATATGTCTGGGGTGTTTAAATAGGAACACATTGGACATCTGTGTTGATTTTAAATCAGTAATGATTTCATATGTACTTCGCTTAATCATTTTTATAAAATTAAACTAACGTCTCAGATCAGCCCATCAATTAGCTAAAAGTTCATTTTTATTTGTCCATTGCATATTGTTGCAGAGTTGTACATGGTGTTCTTGCCAAAATACCTGGTTTTGTTGATTACCTGTGGCCTACATCTGTGTTAATTCCTCTGTATTACATTTGAGGACCTTTTTTTTACTTGTTTGCTGACTGTGATAAAGGGATGGAGCCTCACACTCAATACTGTATTTCTGACAACCTCACTTAGTGTTTAATTCTACCTCAAGTATACTGTGTAAAAAGAAATTACCAGGCGAAACATTAGAATATATACAAATTGTACATTAAACAATTAGAATAAATGGTCACGAAGTGTGTGTGCATTTAGAGCTTTATTTAGGTTTTCATAAAATACACAATAGCAGCAGCATGACAAAAATTGGTTTTAAAAAAAAGAGAAAAATTCACTCAGGATACAAGCAGAGGATAAAACTTACAAAAATAAAATCCCAGTTCTATAGCCGTAAAATCCATTTCCACAGTAGCCTGAACCTTCTTTAGAAAAATAGTGTGATCCTCCATAAAACACACAGCATAAAATCTAAAATTTAATCCTCTCTTTGATTTTGTGTGTGCGCACGCGCGTCCCACCACCGTTATAGCAGCATTCAAGCACTGAGGCTCCTGAGGATTCGGTAGGTGGGTCACGACTTGGTAAATCAATAATACATGTTAAAAAATAAAGAATAAAAGCCGTTAGAATTTTGCAGAGATCAGTATGAAAAGTTCTAGAAGGTGAGCAGAGAACAGCATGGCTGTGGGTTGTGCACCGGTCCATCAGGTGAAGCAGAGCAGCAGTCAGGACGAAGAGTCTTCGGGTTTCTCACTGCTGGGGGGCGGAGTCAACACACCAGACGGGACAGACGAGGTCTGGCTGTGATCCGAATCTGCCAGCTGATGGGTGTGTACCTTTCCCTTAAGAGAACAGAACAGAGAGTCAACACTTACACTTAGTGAATCTTTTACACAAAAACTTACAATAGATTCAGTTTGTTACATCAATACTTAAATTACATCATCCTGAATAACCGATCATTTTAATTTGTATAACTTTCACAGAAATGTAAAATTGTAAGCAAATATTAAAGAGTTAGTGATTAAATAGATTTATTAGAAATTAAACTACTTAGTCATAAATACACACACACGCCAAAAAGTCTTCACTCGTCTGCCTTGACAAGCAAATGAACTTGAGTAAACATCCGATTATTAATCTATATGGTTTAATGTGATGTTGGCCCGGCCTTTGCAGCTATACCAGCTTCAACTCTTCTGGGAAGGCTTTCTACAAGTTTAAAGAGGAGTGCGTTAAGGGGAATATTTTTGACCATTCTTCCAGAAACACATTCGTGAGGTCAGACACTGATGTTGGACTAGAAGGCCTGGAACAGTCTCTGCTCCAATTCATCCCAAAGGATGGGGTTGAGGTCAGGACTCCGTGCAGGAGAGTCAAGTTCGTCCTCAAACTGTTCCCACAAAGTTGGGAGCATGAAATTGTCCAATATGCCTTGGTATGCTGAAGCAATTAGAGTCCTTTCACTGGAACTATGCTGCCAAGTCAAACTACTGAAAAAAACAGACCCACACCAAAAATCCTCCATTCCACTAAACTTTACACTTGGCACAATGCAGTCAGACAAGTTCCAGAGCTCTAGAGTCTAGTGGCCTTGTGCTTTACACCACTAAATCAAATGCTTTGCACTGCACTTTGTGATGTAAAGCTTGGATGCAGCTGCTCGACCATGGAAACCCATTCCATGAAGTTCTCTGCACACTGTTCTTGAGCTAATCTGAAGGCCACAAAGTTTGAAGGTCTGTAGCTATTGACTGCAAAAAGTCAGCGACCTCTGTGCACTATGCATCTCAAAGTGGCACTCATGTGTGGAGGTCTGGGGTTCCATTTCATGCCATAGGTGTTCACATGGTTTAAGGCCGGAGCACTGTGTAGGGCAAAGCTAGACACAAGCGCATGTACACACACAAGCTTCACAAAGTGTCTTACCAGCCAGTCCAGGTAGGGGGAGTGACTCTGGATGTTGTGAATGTTCTCTGCTGGAATGCCTTTAAACGTTTTTAAGGAGGAGCTTCCAACATCACGTATTGCCATCGCAAAGGGTATCATCCACCTCACACATCGCTCCACATCACACCACTTCAGCCCTGAAAAACACAAAAAGAGTGTGAGAGCATGCACAATTATAATGTGTAAGGATATTGGATTTAATTTAACTCAGCAGCATTATATCTTTAGCACCAAAACTTTATTGTATGTTCTTACCAGAAACCTTCATGATGAGCTCCATAGAGGAGAAGTGGAACAGAGCTGAAGCAGCCAACAGGCTTGAGGAGAACTCTAGACTCCTGACATCCAAAACGCACAAATCCAACAGCTACACACACACACACACATTACTACCATCATAATTTCCCTCTTATCGTTCAACAATAATATATAAATCTGCAGAAAAACAGAGCTGGATCAGTGTTCATGTAATCTTAAAACAAGGCTTGTTTGAACAGGCTCCGCCCCAACTAAAAACCCCACCCACACACCCTTCACATTATCTCAAGCATAATATAATTCGGTAGAGATGCTATAAGAGACAAAGCTCTCCTGGCTCCAATGATGAAAAGACTGTTTATATCATAAGATCAGCTGTGTAAACTAGAGTGTAAGGAATGTTCTTTATTTACCTCAGCGATCTGTACAAATGTGGCCTGAGGAAATTGTGGCATGAGAACTTCAGTGAACTCCTTCAGATGAGCCATTTGCATGTAGATGTTCAACCAGGACACTGGAGTTAATGGACTCAGGCTCCAGTTAAGTTCCTGAGAAACAAATGATTCAAATGTTATTTTATTTATCAATTGTATATCTAAATTTAATAAATTGTACACAAATATGGCAAATTTTAACAAACAATATAACATTAAATGAAATGCTCTCAAACCATTTTACATTCGAACACACCTTTCATCATTGTGTCCAGTTTAATGGTCTTTTGGTAAAAAATTAAACCAAAGCCCAAAAAATAAATGTATAATATATAAACACACATACACACACAGTGGTCCCCCAGTTATCGAACATTCCAGTTAGCGAACGGTTTTCCGAACGAAATTTCGGTCCAGTAAACGAACAAAGTTCCAATTACCGAACGCCACCCACGCTGCCCAACACAGCGTAAGGGGAAGAAACTGCTTCCACTTCACCCATCGCTGAGTAAGCATCTATCGCAACTTCTGTTTGTGAACAATATTAGTGATATTTAGCGGTAAGCACAGTAATCATTCTGTTTCTTACTCTTGTAAAGTTGTTAATTTATACTTTTACAGAGCCAACACAAAATACCCGCAGAGATCGAGATAATCCGGCAAAAGGCAGTCCATAAATAATATCCACGGTGCTTTACGGAGAAAGCCCGATTGCAATGATATACATACACACACAGATATATGTACACATGTACAGTTGAACCCGGTTATGCCGCCAGCCTAGGGGATGCCAAAAAGCGTTGAGATAAACGAAACCAAAACCAAAATGGCGGCAATATATTAACGTGCTTGAAATTTCTTTATGTACATGATGTTAAGTGAAAATGTACATGCACGTGTTTGAGTTTTTTTTTTTGTTTGTTTGTTTTTTTACACACACAACAGCGTTGCCGCAATTTGTTCGATGAAGGCATGCTATAAAAACTTACGTTTGCTAAATAAAAGGCATATGTGCACCAACTAACAGCAGAGATTTACCAGTATACAATACAAACCACCACCGATTCACAATACAAACCTTTATCATATTCTCCAACATTGCAAAAACAAAGATCACTCACAAAATCACAAAAAATGTGCAGGGTGTAGTTCGTTTTTACAAAAAGCTAACCAGTGTCAAAATTAAATTCGAGTCATTTCACTCGGACACACAGCTCTGAAAAGTTTCCTACACTCCTGTGCCATCTCTTTAAAGACAGCATCTGTAAGGCTTGATTTTTCCGCCACTTCCGCCAGTTCTTCTGCGGCTGCACGGCGCCGTGCCTGAAACTCATCATCGGAAATAGCCTGCATGACGCAGTGCATCCAGCAGCTTGAGATTGTTTTCTTCTTCACGGTATCCAGTCTGATCTCTAATATAAGACGCTTCCTGGGTGAGGGGTACGTACAACTCTGTGTAAGACGCGTCTTATATCCACGAAAACACGGTAGTGAGATGGTGAAGTGGCATCGATAACTAACATTTTCAAGAGCCGGCGATTGGTCATGGGGATCGAGATAACCGACGTTAAGTGGCTAATTTGGTCTGCTTTTGTGTTTAAGATATTAGGGTTTGGCGACATAACCGATGAGAAAATGGTAAGACAAAGAAAGAATTTGGCTGTGCCACTTCAAAAACGTCGACTTAATAGGGTTGCCGAGTAAACTGAGGTCGAGATAAGTGGGTTTGACTGCATGTGTGCGTGTATGTATATATATAAATTTATTTATATACCGAATATTCGTGCACCAACAATTTTCGGTCGAAAATGGCCCAAAAGTGCAAAAGGACTGAAACATGGCCAAAACGGTTTGTTGTGATGACGCAAACAGAAACTGCTGCCTGCATGTGCTTGTCTGAAGCAAAATGTCTGCTGTTGTATTGCTGTATATTTAAGCAGTTGCACTTGTTCTGAATGCACTTTGTTTTTATGAAAGAACATATTTAATTTTACAAACCTTTTAGCAGGACAGAGGGCCTGTACATTATTATTTAATGTACACATGAGTGCATTTAAGTTAAACATTTCATTTATTTTATCCTGTGCATTGTGCTATAAATAAATATTTTTATAATTCGTAATTGATGTATTTTTTGAAACTTTAATATCAATTTATGCAATTGAAATGCCTTAGTTTAGTACAGTCAGACATAAATGCAATGCAATGGTAATAATAATTGGCATAATTTATTTCGGTGTTTCAGTTTTTTAGCCTTGCTTTTCTCTTTTTCAGTTTTGGCCAAGAATTTTAATTTCAGTGCATCCACAATTTTTTTTTTATAATAATAATAATAATAATAAAATAAATATATATATATATATAGCCTAGAGTGACCAGTGTCCAATATTGTGAGAATGTAGAGCAAGTGTGAGAGTTCAATTTCACATTATTAACAAACAGCACATTTGAAAAAGGTGTAAATAGATTACCTTCATGATTATAACCTCCATGCTGAGAATCTCCTCCTCTGTACACGCTCCGTCTGTCACATATGCAAACTGGTGCACTTTAGGAGGATAAATCTCCTGCAATAAGAATAAAAAAACAATAATAAACAATAATCTAATCCCTGTTGCCATTTGAACTCAGCAGCTATGCCAATTAATAGTTAGAAAATAAGTACTTAAATAAACAAAGTATATAAAATGTGAATGGATTTGAACAAAACTGATACAGATGCCAAGTGTGGTCTTCGATATAAAAAAATGAAATTTACAACAAACAACAACAACAAAAAAAAAAAAAAGTGTGAATGTAACCAGACAGGAGTCATTCTGAATAACCACTTCTCATGTTGCTTGTCATTTTTACTATTTAAAATAATTGAGATTAAATATTTACCTCCATTTTAGCGGCGATAAAGAGAGCAGAAATGCCGATGAGCTGCAGTGTGGACTTCTGCACGTTCTTCTGTGTGGCCATGAAGCGATCAAAGTAATCCTGACCTAAATAAAACGTCTCTCGGTGGAGTTTATACACTTCACACACCTGCAAGGTAGAGAAATATTTGACTAAAAAAAAAAATTTAAAAATCATTCGGTCTTACTGCCCAAAACCATTATTAAAAGCTAAAGATAGCCCGATCCTGACTGTATTTATTACATAAGCACCAAAACACACATTTGCACCTCGTTAATTAGTGTAATGTCCAGCACTTTAGTCATCTGCTGAGTAAACATGATTAAATCTTAATAAAGCTTCACCCCTCATTGATGACTGATTACAGCCCGGGTGTGTTAATCTCTTTTACACACACCTCAATTAACCAGTCAAGCAGAATAGCCCTCATTTTAGGCTGCAGGTTGGGGTGTCTCTCCATCACCCGCACATTATGAAGGTAAATTTTATCTTTCTTCAGCAGGTTATTCCACACATCGTCTTTACTCGCCCAACTGAAATCACAAAGCAAAACTTAAATCGAGTTCACTGCACATTAAGTGTTCTGTAATTTTGATCATTAAACACAAGTTTTTGATCCCTAGTTATGGACAAGAGATCAATCACACAAAAAGAAGGTGTAGGTTCTGAGTACCCAAACACCATATTGTGTGAAAATGCAGCAACAAAAACAAGTTATACATCAACAATATATATACACACACACACACAAAAATGTGTGAGAAGACAAAAAAATATCTGCAATGAAATACATTATTTATTGTAGATTTTGTCTGCAGTTGTAGTGAACAATGTTGGAGGATGGAGGCTTTATTTGTACATTTAAATACTGAAGCTCCACCCTGATGCGAGCTACGGTGTGGTGTTGAGTTCGCACATATCTCCAGTTTGCTGAAGTGTTGCTGCTGCTGACTGGTATTTTAAACGTAAAGCAGCCTTGAGTCTCACCACAGGGCAGGCAGGGGCGAGGGCCGCGTCGGGGTGACAAAAACACTCCTGCTGGTGTAGTGTGCGTATCCCACACTGCCGATCCCAACCGGTTTATCTGCCTGACATGGCGAGGACGCTGGCGTCTGATCCCGGCACGTCTGAGCAAGCAGAGAAAGAAAAGAGCGTTTTTGTTAAGAGAATCAAAACACAATACCATCACAAAACTCAATACCAGAAAACACTTTCCATTCAGAATACACACAATTCAACTCATGTAAGAATTTATTTAAAGGCAAATTCAGTTCAGGAAAACATCCAATGAGACAACATAATTCTTTAAATATTTACACAAGCATGTTAAATTACAGGCTTTAGGTAAAAGAAAAGCCACAGAATTTATTCAAAATCACCTCCTGGGATGAACACTGCTTTTTTTTTGTCTGCATTTCTGTAATTTCCTCATCTGGATCCTGTAAGTGCTGTAAAGCAAAATTAAATTAGTTAATACAGTGCATTAATAATAAAGATAATCACAAACGCATGACAAACTACTCACAATAGCAACATCTGCTTTCCTTTTCCTGGCACGTCCTGAGCTGGATTTAGGAACGTCATCGGTTCTGGTGTTCACTTGTGCATTCAACCTAAAAGAAACACTTTACTTTAGTAAAGATTCAGTGTTAAAATACCAGAGATTAGAAATAAAACTGTAAAACTCTTCCCCTCAAACATGCTGCTACTTCCCAACACCTGTCTACTGAGATTCAAGTGAATAAAACACACACTTACACACTCTTGCTGGGCATTATATCCACAGGATTGTCTCTCAGAACCGAAGAGAGCCTAAAACAAAGAGGAAAGTTTTAAAGGTGAGGTTTTTCATCATTTAATCCACTTTTTTCCCGGCGTGTATGTGGCCTGGTTTCCTCCCAACCCCCCACACAAAGGCCTCATGAACACTGCAACATGAACACCAAATAAAATCCTCCTATTAAAACATCATGAATCCAACATAGAGGTATTAAAGAGAGCTGAAAGAGTGAGGGATGAGGGAGAAATTTGTGAGGTTTGAATTTATGTGGCTAAACCTGGATCCTAAATGGAGTTGATGAGAGAAGAGAAAATGGCCGCTCACTTCTTTTATTAAACAGATATTAAAATAACTGAATGCGTTAAAAAAAAAAGGTTTTCAATGTGAAAACAGTTTTGGAGGATCCCAAACTGTGATGATTTGAGATTCGTGTATGAATAACGTTTATAATCAGATAGTTTAGAGGAAGAGAAGTAATGAGATCTTTACCTCCAAACGGCGCGTGCAGGAGGAAAAGCCGAAGCTACAGAAAACTTACGAAGAAAATTCACAAACAATCTTCATCATCATCCAATATTTCACCTGGACTGAATTCCTGGATGTGCTGAATGAGATCTGGTCGTTATTTCCCCTGTGTATGTGGTATAACGTGTTATAGTGCGTGTTTCCCTCTGAGCTGCTCTGATCTCTGCCTCATTTTGCGCGTTTGCCTTTATAAACTGCGCAAACTCGAGGCGCGCGACTCGAAATCAGGCGTTGAATAAAATAAAAAACAAATATATACATAAATAAATAAAACTAACCAATAACCTTAATACCCGCTGGCACTTAACCACCCTACAGCACCATCACGCCTCTCTGACTCCCAACTCCAACATAAAACATTTACTTTATAAACACATTCACCCCTTTTTTACCGGGTAAAGAGGCGTGACCGGGGTGACGTCACGTTGGAGGTGACGACGTCATCCAGGAAGTTCTTGGGAGCACGTGGACAGCTGTGTCAGGAAGTAAACAAAAAGCAGCTGTTGCTCAGACAGGAGGCTAAAGTCAAATAAAGTGTGGTAAAAACTAAATATCGGGCATGTGTGTTTAATAAAGGATAGTTCATCTTTTCACGAGTCGATTTGGCAGAAAAAAACGATTAATATTATTTTATAGTTTATTATTTTAAAATGAATCTTTAATAAATTCATTTCAAAACGGAAACGATTCTTAATTCATTATTTATTAATTCATTTTATGCATACGATGTGTGTTAATTATTATTATTATTATTATTATTATTATTATTATTATTATTATTATAATACTTAATAATGATATGTTACATTATGATGTATTCTGACAATAATAGTTATTTATTTCTAAAAATGGTCCTTTAACGTGGTTTATATGAAAAAATAATAGCGAGTGTGTGTGTGTGTGTGTGTGTGTGTGTGTGAGAGAGAGAGAGAGAGAGAGAGAGAGAGAGAGGTGTATATATGAATATATGCACACACAAAATAAGCATAAGGACATTTTATGGCCCAGGTGCTGATATCTCTGTATCGTAGTTTAACCTTTGATCAGTCACGTGGTTCGACTCAGCCTGAGCGCACATCATGAAGTTTGTAAAGCTTTTTGGACGCTTAAAGTCAAACATCATTGGAATGATTCATGTTGGAGCTTTACCAGGTAGGGTAGATTACTTTTTTTTTGTTTATAGTTGTTTTGTATTCTGTAAGCACAGCTGTATTATGTGTCATTGTGTTTTCTTCTGCAGGTACGCCATTACACAGATCTGCAGTTCCTGAGCTCATCGATGAGGCATGTAGAGAAGCAGAGCTTTATCACCAGGAGGGAGTAGTAAGATATAAATATTCACATTTACAATAAAGACATTAGAGAAAATTAATGCAAGGCTCATAAGTGCAAAAACATTTGCTATTAAAATAAACACAATATTCATATATATATATAAAGCGGCACTTTGTGTGTTTTCAGGATGGGTTACTGATTGAGAACATGCATGATGTTCCATATGTCTGTGAGTCAGGGCCGGAGGTGTGCGCGGTGATGACTGCTGTCTGCTCTGCAGTGAAGAAACTTCAACCGGCGTTTCCTGTTGGTGTGCAGGTTCTAGCAGCCAATAATCTTACAGCACTGGCCATTGCCCTCGCCTCCAGTCAGTTAAGACATAAGAACAAGAATAAGCATTTGGATGATTACAGTGGTGAGTGTTGAGTTGTGTGCCTTAAATGTTCAGGGCTGGACTTTATCCGAGCAGAGGGTTTTGTGTTTTCTCACGTGGCCGATGAAGGCCTGATGAATGCGTGTGCCGGTGAACTGCTTCGATATCGCAAACACATCGGAGCAGAACACGTTCAGATATTTACTGACATAAAGAAGAAACACAGGTGAGATCAGAGCAGTAACATCTACATCTAACCCAAATCTAAAACCCAAGATACATTTAACTTACATACAGCACCTTGTATTTAACTAGCCGATATTCAGCACCCAGTGTTTGTCATGACCATTTACTAATCATGATCATAACTCCAATTCAGTGTACATCTATTTCATGTTTATTAATAATAACCATGTATTCTTTTTTATTACTTTCTTTTCTGATTAATGAATAAAACAGCAGCAACTGTTTAAGTGCAGAGTGTGAGATATATTTTGCATGTGCAGTGCTCATGCACTTACAGCTGATGTGTGCATTGCTGAGACAGCAAGGGCAGCTGAGTTTTTCCTCTCTGATGGAGTGGTGATCACTGGAACTTCAACTGGTGTTCATACAAATCCACAGGAACTGAATGGTGAACTTCAACTTTATTCTTTCTGAACTCACTAATCATATCACCTATCTGCCAGTTTATCATTTATTAATATTCTGTTTGATTACATTCAATTATATAATATACAATTTATATGTACTATTTAAATATATCTCTAACTAATCAAGCTTGTTTATTTAAACATGTATTTTGTATTCATTTGAAGAAGTTATTTTACATAGTAATTTATGAGTTAACTAGTTAAAGAAAAGTAACTAGAGGTTGATTTATTATTAGATTTCTGTTTGTTCCAGATGTAATGCAATCAGTCCAAATCCCAGTTATAGTCGGTTCTGGAGTGACTCACAATAACGTGGAAGATTATCTGCAGGCAAATGCACTGATCATCGGCTCACATTTCAAAACCAGCGGGCGCTGGGAAAACAGTGTTGATCCTGACAGAGTGAAGAGATTTATGGAGAAAATCCACAAACTTCGCAACTGACAAAAAATAAATAAATAATAATATTCAAAATATAACAGCTTATAATTTATACATGGAGAAAGACTTGTTTAATAGTAGTTTAATGTTTAATATTAAATCTATTCAAATAATAATTTAAGGGTTCAAATTTTATTTTGCAGTTAAAAAAAATCACTAATATATTATTCAGTTGAAAAGAAACAAACTCAAATATTTACAGTATAAAAAGAATTTAATAAACAAAACCGGTGAAATATATATTTATAGACATTGCAAGTCACTTTGGCATAAATTCATATCTGTAATTCCTTTATCTGAATTTAGATAACAAATCATGTTCATGTTAAACACACTTCACTTAGAAAATCAGCTACAACTACACACACACCTTTAATAAATAAAGTATTATACACGTTAACACTGCACTGTCCCACTGATCCAACATGACACACAGTTTACCTAACTTATTTCCACAATAAAAAATGGTAACTTTTTCACTCACAAAATGTTAATCAATACCAGGATTAAATAAAAATATTACGAAAAAAGTTTCATGCTAAAACATTCACCCTCATATACTCGACATTTGTTGGAAATTAACGTTTATTCCTTACTTTTATAGTGAGACCTTTACCTAGTTATTTGTTATAAATGTCCAGAATGTAAATATTAAAATCTTTGCTTGGACACCAGTGTAACCTGCAAATCTTAACTTTAGTAACTACATTTAAAATCTCCATTCAGATCGACAGCTGGCCTACAGTACACAGCATTTCACATTATTAATCATATAATAAATCATTCATGCAAATTGTATTGATAAATTTGACCAAATCATACTTTTTCACAGTTATGACACAATAAAGCTCTGTTGTGATAAGAATCACACAGATGTACATTACACATGGCAATATTAGCATACAATCTGAAAGTAAAGCAGTAAACACATCTTGATCTACAAAATTTGAAGTGAAGAGAAGCCTGGAGACATTTTATTATATAACTGAACTATTCGCTTTGAGTATGCAGGAGAAATGTCAAAAATTTCACACACACACACCATGCCATCTTGTTTGGGTGTGTCTCAGTAGTTGTACAGGCGCTGAGTGGGCTGTTTGAAATGGCCGTAACGGCGGTCAGTGTTGGAAATCCGAGTCTTGACCAGGTTCTGCCTGTTGAGTGCGCCACGGCTCAGCTTTCGGCGTTCAGAACACACTCGTGCTCTCTGTTCTGAGAGCAGCTCAGAAGCACACCACAACGGCAGGAGCCTCGACACATCACGCTTTACCTGTACACACCTGAGACACACACATACACACACACTGTCAGGTACATACACTTTACCCCTACTGCAGGTTGTTCGCTTATAGAAAAATAGTCTGAACTGTAGACATGGCCTACTGAAAATATGAGGATTGTTTTCTTATAAGAGCACACTTCAAGCATTTCATTCCTTTAATACCAAAAATAAATTAAACAATTACATGTTTATTCATTAAATAACAGCATCATGCATTTTATCTGTTTACAAGTAACATTGTTCAATCGAGTTCTTCTCATTGGTCACATTGCTGGTCATATTACAGAGAAATTCACATGTATAAACTCCTCTTTTCAAAAGCTGTTGCAAAACTGACTGTAACAATGTCCTCGTAGCGGAGACAATTTGTCATACAGAAATCATGACCAATCTCAATCCAGGAGGTGTTCCACTAAAACACACACACTTTGGTCGATAATCATTTGAGAAATAAAGTTTGGTGACCTGGAAGAATCTTCTTCATCAGAAACGTCTTCCTCATTTATCCGCTGATGGCACATCTGATACACGGACATGCTGGGATGCTCTATCAGCAGATTCTCCAAAGGATCTTTTACAAGAAGGCCTAGAGATGAGTTATCTACACACACACACAAAAAAAAAACCTTTATGTAAACCAATCCTCCTGCTGGTTTTTGAATGTAATGATCCCATATTACACAGACCTGGAACATTAATAATGATCCAGTCTCCATCTTCACACTCCAGCTGCTCCATACAACTCTCATTCTCCACCACAACCTCATCCACTTCCTCTCCTCCGCCACCCAGCAGAATCTGCGTTAGGACTTTCCTGATCATTTTTTAGAATTTCTTTTACCGCTTCTCGACTCTGAAAACAAAAAGAGAACAGTATAAAGCTATTATTAATTTTACTGAGTTTCAGTACTGTTTTTATGCAGCATTGACTCCTCTATTTGTACAATCTCAGAAAAAAAAGGTACATGGTTAAAGGTACAGTTAAAGAAAGAACAATTAAATATTCACACAGTTCGCTAATTAGCCAGCTAGCTAGGTACCATACTAGGATTAATTGGGCTGCCTTTAATAATTTAAAGAAAATCATTTTAAATGAAAGACACTAATATTGTATTGATGTGAGTGTGGAAAATATAAATCATGTGTACAGCCTGTTCTGATACACACACTTTCTTCTTTTACATTAAGTGTGCACTCAAGTATAATAGTGGCAGTGTAATGTACTGTGGAAGTAAATGCCAGTGTATCATTTCAATCCAAAACATCTCAGCAATCTTGATGTCTTTCAGCCGCCAAGATTCCTGTATGATTTGCGCAGGTCAAAGTGAGTACGTGTATTAAAAGAAACCTGGCAGCCATTGCTGTACACACTGTCCTTTAGCCTGTCAGTTTATTTTCAATACTGTCTGGATTTTTTTTTTACCGCCCAATTTAGAACAACTTCAGACAGTAAATTAGCCACCCAATACTGATCCAGTTACAGTCATCTTACACTCAGGAGGCTCCCTACATAGAGAACATATAGCTAAAACATGGAGGGTTTCTTGTTCTAATAAATGTTGTATTACAATGTTACTACTGTACGGTATAGCTGTTACAAAGTTACACTACAGAATCACTGTCATAATGTTACAACACTACAGTGTCACAGTCACAGTTTGACTACACTACGGTTTAACTGTAACAATATTACACTACAAAAGTGTCACAATATTACTGCACAACAGTGTCTCAATATGCACTACCAGGTGGGAGGGACGTGATAGCTTAGTGGTTAAGGCATTGGATCGGTGGTTAAGGCTTCGGATCCAAAGATGCCGACTACAACAAGCTACAACCTAGGCCCCTGGGCAACCCCAATAGCTTTTCAGTTATATGACTAAGATAAATATAAGTCACTCTGTATATGGGCATCTGACAAATGCTCTAAAGGTATAATGTGACTGTCACACTATTACAACGCTAAAGTGACATTGTCACAATACTACTACATGACACTTTCACTCACAATATTACAGTACACTGTAATATTAGTGTTACAATTAAAATATTACTACACCAGAGTGTCACTGTGACAGTAGGATTATACTAGTGTCACTGTCACAATATTACAACCACAACATTCTCAATGTACTACTGCTATGAATAATATAAATGAAAGTCAATCTGGATAAGGGTGTCTGCCAAATGCTATAAATGTACAGTACCACTGTAATATTACAGTAATTCAGTGTCATCATATTACTACACTACAGTGCCACAATAGTACGACTCTACATTACCACAATGTTGTAAAAGTTTGCACCCCCTTCGTTTCTAGGTGAAAAATATTTAGAAAAAGTGTCTCAACAAAATATCATTCTGCATTCAAGTGCATTATTCATCTAAGTTTATGCATCAGTAAACTTTTATTTGAGGCATGAAAAGGAAAACAGAAAAACAGCTGTCACCCGACCTAAACCAGGAACTGCACACACAAAGCTGTAGATATCTCCAGGGTGTTTACTGAGAGCAACCGAGACCAGCATTCAGAATCACACAAAGAAAACTAAACAGTACAGAAGAAATTTAAATCCACTTCACACAAAAAACTTTTTTTTCTTCACTGTAAAAAGAATATCTCACCACTGCAACACTTCTTTTCTCCTTTTTTGTGATAATGAGAATATGTAAAAAGAAAACTGCATTTAATGCCTTATGGTTTATCCTGTGGAAAATGTTACAACTTTGTTTAAATAATTTTATAACGATGCATAAATAAAACATGAACGGTGTGTGTATAAGTTTGTACATTGTCACAACATCAGTGAATAAAATTTAAAACAAAGGAACATCCCAGTATAAAGCAGAAACCTCAGCTCAGGGACTAATCACTGCTCCTGAAAGTGATTCGTGTTGTAGGGAATCTCACCTGGAAATATCGGGTCCGAAGGAAAATCAAAATGTTTCAAAACCCAAAACACAGAAAGTATCAGCACAACGCCGCTTGTTTTTGTCTCGACTTGTTTACAAACCAGAGGCTCCGCCTCCGTGTCGTGACGTCACCGACTTCCGTCCGCCCCTCGCACGCGCCTATTTTTCAAATTTGTAAACAAATGCGTGCGTCATTTCCAGTTCCGTGTTTTAGCCCTGCTCAATGCTACGCCACCTGCTGGACTGTTCTGTCCCGTCAATTCCGATGTAACGCCACAATCTGTGACCATCGTATTGTGTGACTCTAAAAGGCGCTGTTGCTAAAATGCAGCTTAAAATGTATCACTGGAGAAGTTTATATCCATTTACTGACTTTATTTAAAAGACGTGATCCCAAACTCGCTCTATTTATATCCTGAAAAGCATTCGGGTTTCATGTAAACTGTAACAAACTAGGCATCATCAGAGTGAATATGGAGAACATTAAGGTCATTTAATGGATAAGAGACACGCGTTCATACACACATCTGACTACATGTCGCTTTATTAGCCTTAATTAATAAATAACATCCAGGGTGACATAGGAAGATATCCAGCATTGCCATTAGCAAATAACTGATAAAAACAAGTGGGAAACCAGTGGCAGCCAAAAAGCCAAATTAAAATAAAATAAAAAATTATTATAAATGAATGCAAAAATGTATAAAGTAGAATTAAAGTGTTATTTGTGACTTTATAGAGCAATAAACTAAATCAACCAACTCATCATTTAGATAATTGGAGGGCATAATAATTATATATATATATATATATATAATGTTACATTTAAGGGACTGTTTATATGTAAATGAAGAATATGAAGAACAGGTATCAGACACTGAATTCTCCAACATCGGCTGCAATTTAGGTGTTTTGATGTTTTGATGTCTGCTGATCCGTATGTTTGATTTGTCATATGTTTTATGCTGGATGTCCTTCCTAACAAAACCCTCCACATTTATCCAGGCTTGAGACCGGCACTAAGAGTGCACTGACCTGTGCAACCCTAATGGCTGTTTTATTTATTTATTTATTTATTATTTTTTATATTATTTTTATATGCATAATGCAAAAACTCATGGCCTGTCTAGTTCACTGGGAGTGTAAATAAAGGAGATATGGCAACCTCGAACTGCCCAATCTGGCACCCACGTGGTTACTCAGAGCCCCGAAAGTGAAGCAAAAGCAAAAGTGAGAAAAAGTCCTTGTGAGTGTTCTGGAAGACCGGGTAAGATTATTCAACTATTACATACACAAACAGAGTGGGCTTTACAGGTAATTCATTCAGATTGTGATCGTTTAAAGAAGTATTTTATTTTGTGATTATTTTGTATTCTTTTCTACACTATACACTCATGTTCTCTGAAAGAGGAAAAAAAAGTCTTATTAATACCTTTACTGTGCCTCTGGATTTTATTTGATCGATTATTAGGGTAAAAGAACTAAAGTTTCAAAAAATAACTTTGCAGCGAAGGAAAAGTTTACCGTGTCCGGGTTCAGTTGTCATATCGCGAGATTTAGAAAGAGTTTAATCACACTTTGTCTGTTATCGCGAGATCTGTGTTAAAGACACACGAAGGACAACACAGCGAAAGTCCATCTTTTTGGTAGAGATGCTCCGCTCTGGACTTGCGGCCGATCTTTTCCTTCTTTCTGGTGGTTCCATTCTCAGCATTCTCCTACCGATATACCCCATGTATATGGTGACCATGTATCTCGACACCGTGTCGTACGCTTGTTCGCCACATCCCTCTTCACCTGCTGCCGCATCGCCTTGTACTCCTGCCTATTTTTCTTATCACTCTGTCGATCCCAATTCTGTTTTGCCAACCTCTTTCTCCTTATGCTTTCCTGCACTTTCTCATTCAACCACCACATCCCTTTGTCTTCCTTTCTATTTCTAGCTTATTACTTCTGCAGTAGTTGCCCAATCACCCAGGACCTCCTCATCACCACCAAGCTCCTGTCTTCCTCCTTCAGTTTCCACTATCTTTTTCTTCTTTCAGTCCTCACTCTCCTCCTAATCTCCCCCTCCAAAATCATCCTACAGACCACCATCTGATGTTGTCTAGCTACACTGTCCCCTGCCAACACCTTACAGTCTCCAATCTCCTTCACGTTGCATATCCTACATAGAATATTGTCCACCTGTGTGCACCTTCCTTCACTTTTATACATCACCTTATGCTCCTCCTTCTTCTTAAAATAAGTGTTCACCACTGCCATTTCTATCCTTTTAGCAAAATCTACCACAATCTGCCCTTCCACATTCCTCTCCTTAAGGCCATACCTACCCATCACCTCCTCATCCTCTCTGTTCCCTTCACCTACGTGCCCATTAATGTCTGCCCCAATCACCAATCTTTCATTCCTAGGTACACTATCTACCACTTCATCTAACTCACTCCAGAATTTTCCATTTCTTTCATCTCACAACCCACTTGTGGAGCATAGGCACTGATGACATTTATCATCACCCCTTCAACTTCCAGCTTTACGTTCATCACCCTGTCAGAAACTCTCTTCACCTCCACTACACAATTACTGTACTCTTCCTTCAGAATCACCCCTACACCTTTTTCCTTTTCATCTACACCATGATAAAACTGTTTTAACTCCCCTCCAATGTTACTGGCCTTGCACTATTTCCACTTGGACTCCTGAACACACAACATATCTACCTTTCTCCTCTTCATCATATCAGCTACCTCTCTCCCTTTACCAGTCATAGTACCTACATTTAAAGTACCAACCCTAACTCCACTCTTCTACACATCTCCTTTTCATGTCGTCTCTGTAGACGTCTTCCTCCTCTCCTTCTCACCCTTCAGCCAACAGTAGCCCAATTTCCACCGGTACCCTGTTTCCACCGGTATCATCCATTAAATGTAATTTTAAACCATACCAGAAAACAAAGGTATTTAAATAATTTTTGAGTAATCATCATCTAATGACCCATACTAATCTCAGTAAGTATTTAATCTGTTTTTGATGTTTCTCTCCAGGCTGTTTGTGGTGATGGAGAGGATCAGCGATGTCATGCGTATGTGCTGCCAGGTTTCGTCCAATCAGCAG
The DNA here is from genome assembly GCA_024362625.1 of Silurus asotus. Classification (NCBI taxonomy): domain Eukaryota; kingdom Metazoa; phylum Chordata; class Actinopteri; order Siluriformes; family Siluridae; genus Silurus; species Silurus asotus. The sequence continues at coordinate 1,794,433 of MU527382.1, forward strand.
ATGAAGGCAGCAGTGAAGAATTCTGGGAAAGGAGCAGTGGTAGCAGGAGGAAGTGCATTTTTAGGTGGACTTCTTCTCGGACCTGCTGGAATTGCTGTTGGTAAAAAAAAAAAAACATTTGAATATACTTAATATTATTTTTAGTTATAATAAAATGTAGAAAAACACATAAATATACAAAATACAATAAATATTATTTTAGCAATACAGTGGTACCTTGACATACGAGTTTAATTAGTTCTGTAAACTTGCTTGTATGTCAAATTGCTCGTAATTTCAAAGCAAATTTCCCCATTAAAATTAATTGAAAGGCCATTAATCCGTTCCAGCCCCCAAAATGCCACCCCAGGCGATAAGCGGAGGCGGAGGGAAAAAAATGATAAAAAAATTAGTTTTCTCTCCGCTTATCGCCTGGGGTGGCATTTTGCGAACTGGAACGGATTAATGGCATTTCAATTCATTTCAATGGGGAAATTTGCTTTGAAACATGTATCTTAAAAAATTTGTATGTTAGGGCACTCGTATGTCGAAGTCCCACTGTATTTACATTTTCAATAATTTTTTTTATTTAAAATAACATTAAAATTCAAAATGATTATTCTGACTGAGATTATTTGGGGTATGCTGATGTTCTCTGGGAAAAGCTGATATTCCTCTGCTGTATACTGAGGTTCTCTGTGGCTCCCTGGGTTCTCTGTAGTATGCTGAGGTACTCTAAGTTTCTCAAGGGTATACTGAGATTCTCTAAGAGTCTCTAGGGTATGCTGAGGTTCTTTTTGTTTCTCTGGGGTATGCTGAGGTTCTCTGAGAGATATTCTGATTGTCCATGTGGTATGCAGAGATTTACTGAGGTCTCCTGGGGTATGCCAAGGTTCTCTGAGATTCTCTGGGGTATGCTAAGGTTCTCTTAGGTATGCTAAGGTTCTCTATGATTCTTTGGGGTATGATGAGGTTCTCTGGGGTATGGCGATGGTCTTTGGGGTATACTGAGGTTCTTAAAGGTTCTTTGGAGTATTCTGACCTTCTCTGGGGTTTCCTGTACAAAACAGTTCTGCAGGAAATTCTGTGCCATTTAAAATCCTTTTTTAAGAACAATTAGAAAAAAAAAAAAAAAAAAGGTTCATTGTCAGCGTGAAATGTGCAATATAAATGTGTGTTATAGGTGGGGCAGTCGGGGGTCTCCTGGGCTGGGGGATGACAAGTGGCCAGTTTAAACCGGTTCCTCAGATCCTCATGGAGCTTCCCCCTCAGCAGCAGAGGAAGCTTTACCAGGATGTAATGGCGGTTTTGGGCTCGTTGGACTGGAGCGACGCTGTGCAGCTCATTTCGCTTGTGATAGGAAATGCCAGCCTACAGGAGCAAGTAATAGCTGCAATCCTCACCTTTGTCACCAAAGAGCTTCATGCTGAGATACGATATGGAGACTGAGCACGCCACCAGCATACATCATCATTATAATCTGCAGCTTTTTGCTGCTTCACCTCTGTGAACCTTTATTTTATTTTAATTTGTTGCATAATAATATTATAATCATTATTTGGTCCAGCATGGTTAAAAGTGAAATTTGGGTTTTAATCTAAAGCCATCTGCTTAGTTTTTTTGTAAGACTTTAGTTGGAGCAAGATAAACATGTCATGGATGGGTGTATCCTTCCATAGGAGAGATTAGCTCAAATAAGCTTAAAGCTACTTCCACATTTTAATCAATGATCTCAGGAATTAGCTGTTCTTATTTCCTCATGCCAAAAGTTACATTTATCAGCTCATATACATGCCCACATTTTCATAGTGGGGTCTGAGGACATGCTAACATAGACACCAGGGTTCTCTTCTATAATTTAAAACTATAAAAATTATTTCTCTTTCAGTTTCAGACTTGTTAAAAGTGTGTTCATCACTGCAGAAATATTACACAGATACACCGAGTGTACACTTCTCCAGTGTTAACATATTCACATTTACCATTTTTAATCGTTATGCAACATTCATTTCATATTTTCTACAGACTCATGTTTGTAGTTTTATTGCTGCTGGATCTAAAACAGTCCCATCACTAATATTTTCACATATTTACATTAAATCTGAATTTAAAGTACAACAGTTTTTTTGTATAAAAAATGTATATGATGTCCAAATGATGTTTTTAATAAAGATGTTTATCATACAATGAATAAAGCTGACAGATTATCGAAATACATAAATGTTTTTTGTTATAATGTTAATAAATTTGCTATTAGTTTATCACTCATATTGTGAGCAGAATATTTATTCTTTCACCCTTACTCACTCTTTCTGTTCTCTAAGAGCTGAAGTGGTTCCCACATTAAATGAGGCTCAAATAATGTAATAAACCACTTAGGAAAACTCTCCTTCAGAGCATTGTATAAAGCTGCTTTTGTAGGTTATTGTGCTTCTGAACTGCTTCTCTTTATTATTAACATTATTAATATTAATTAGACCACTAAATGATTGCATAATAATTTTATTTTTTAGTGTTTGAATTAGAAAGGTAATGTTAAATTGGTAATACAATTATACATTATACAATCTTTTTAAATACATGTATAAACAGTGTCATTATTCATAAATCCCCTAGTTTTAGCGATAATGTGGTCACTGAACTCATTCAGGTTTAACCTTATAATAGTAAAGCTTATTAAATGCTATATTGTCTCTAAGAGTATGTGATGTGAGATTTATTTAACAGTAATTTGGTAAAATTATTGTTAATGACACACTAGTTTTGTGGAAACTCTGCGTCATTCAGAATTTTTACACAACACAATAAACTGTTCATTCTACTACTAATAAATAAATGCTGTAAATTATTTACATTCAAATTTTGTGTAGTTGTTCACTGTCAATGTTTTTCACATCAGTGTCAAGGTATCAGTTATTAAACATCTTTCTGATCCTGTGGCTCCTGTTCCTTATATAAAAGTTTATAAGTAGAACATCATCTGTGGTGTGGATGAAGATGAAGAGATGCTGTGGTAAAGTGAGTGTTAAAAGTCACAACTGTCTTTTTAACCCTCTTTTGAGGTTTTTCAGATGTTCTGTGGAAGTCTGCACTGTGGTTTGATGTGTTTGGGGTTAAAGTAGCAGTATACAGGCTCAGGTTCACTGTATGCAGTGAACCATGCATTGTGTGTTTGGTTCTCCTGGTCCTCATCACTGGACTCTTCATATTCTGGCATCTCCTTCATCGAGTCTTTATTCCTGGTGATTCCTTCATTGCTGATATCCTTTTCATGCAGAGATTTTTCACACAGGCGACATACACGGACGGGTTTGGATGAGATGTGTGAGAGAATGGCACGGCCTTTGGAGCAGGAGTTACACACCACAAAGCCACAGTGTCTGCAGTGGTGTCTGCGCTGGGTGACGTTAAAGGGTTCTGAGCATCGCATACACACAGCTGAGGCAGTGTCGGGGATCCAAGTGGCAGCGAATGGCTTCAATGATTCAGCAGGCAAACCAAGCTGCTTCAACCGCTCCACCCTGCAGCGCTCTATGTGATCCATCCATGCCTGCTTCTCCATTACTGAGGCTGCAGAGATGTGGAAGGACTTGTGTGGTGTCCGGAGGAGCCACTGGTTCTTCATTCCTACTCCATCCTCCAGGTTCACTTGTTCCAGTTCCTCCAGGCGCAGGATCTTCTGGTGATTGTTCCAACGGCCTGGGACCACAATACTGCCATACATCAGGATGTCATTAAACAGGAAGAAGACTTTTGGCTGAGGTTTGCGTCTGCACAACTTCATCAGACGACCTTCTCCGATCAGGACACGATCCGGAGTGAGAAGAGGTTTCCCACCTGGCATGAAGGAATTCTCTACGGCCAAGATTCGCTCACGGTTCTCCGTAATGAACTGTGGATTGTCTCCCATGTCTGCAGGAACAAAAAAACCTAAATCAGATTAAATGAAACAAGATCAGATTTCAGGTGAACTTGTGAGTGTGTTCAAAGTTATTGTGACCTTAACTGTGTATAAATCAGGCATTTCTTATCTTATTACTGCAAGAAAGTCATATACACTGAATGGGTTTTACTGATTTCTACAGTGTACCGGAATTGGGTGTGGTAATGGATAAGAATTAAGCAACAGCTTAGAGCAAAATGCCTTCGAAATGCTCTCTCATATAGTAGTAAAAAAATGTATGTAGCTAATGTTAGTGTTAGTGTGCAAACTATCACAAAGCAGGTTATATATGTAAATATTTATTCTAACACTCATCATAAAAAAAAACGTTTACAATATTTACTGAGTTAATGTTCAAATCAGCAGGGAGTTCAAAGTCACTAATCACAATAACAAGCTCATATTACTGAGTAAATATCCATATAAATAATAGTTATTTATAACATTTCACAAAAAAAGGGCTGTAGAACTTGAAAGCTTTAATTATGAACACTGTATAACTAATTATTTAAAGGAACAGAATAAGAAGACGCATGAACTAATGTCAATTACAGATATAATACTACAAAGTGTATACATCCATAACAGATAACTGCATTAATAATTTTACCTGTGGATTGTCGAATTTTCTGTGATCAATCTGAGTGTGTCCTCTGGTTTCCTCTGGAGTAACGTCTTCAGTTAGATAGATTGCCTGTGTGTGTGTCTGAAGAGTGTCTGATGAGGAAGTGTTCTTTTTATACGTGTCATAAACCGGTCTTTCCTGCTCATTGGGGATTTCCATGAATTCTCAGAATGTCAGTAAAAGTTAAAAGTGTCTGGAAACAGTTTCCTTCTGATACAGAGAAAAAGCCTAATATTCCCCAATACACACTGACCTGCTTTACATTTAATGACATTTAAAGGTATATTCCACCCGTAACAAAGTGATTTAAATACTTATTTTATATATGACGTATAACAGTACAAGTGAACAGTATGACAGTATGTAGCATGATAGTATGTAGTAGCCTGACCACATTAGGGTCAAGAACCTTGGGGGTTTTGGATTTGGACTGTAATTAATATCAACAGTCTACTACAATTGCTCAGGATCACAGGTTGCATTTAATTGCCTATCACTGCACACCTTAATGATGAATTAAGTTTCCAATTTTGTAACCAACAACTGACTTCTCCATTCTAAAAATGCTAAAAAACTTAACAGATTTATCTTTGACTGTAACAAACCACTGACACTAGAGAGTAATTCCATAAATCTTACATACAATTTTACATACGTTTTACATTTGTCCTTATAATAAAATTCACCATATTAACGATTATTTTATCTATTTATTTGGAGCAAGTGCTCGGCATATCCCTAGGAATTCTGTTATTTTTTTGTAGTTGCATATTAATATTTATATATGTAAATGCTGAGTCTTTGAGCATGTCCCTTAACCAGCAATTGCTCAGCTGTATAATTGAGATAACTGTAAGTCACTGTGGAAAAGGCGTCTACTAAATGCTAAAAGTAATGACTGTGTTATAAGTTGTTTAATCTATGGATGCACTCAGTAAAATGTGAAGCTCGTTTGCACAGAAATCAGTGATTTTTCTTTAAACAGAAGTACAACGTGACCTCACGTCATTTGTTAGTGACAGGAAACATATTTCACCATAGATAGGAACTCCTGCTGAAACACACACATACACACGTCCACACAAATACACACGTCATGAATTAGAGGCCATAATTTGACTTTTAAATAGCACACAACAGTTTAGATTTAATCTAGAGCTGGTCTACACTCACACTGCAACTAACTTTATTCACTTAGTAATTTAGAGCATCAGAGAGGATCAATACATACATAAAATTATTTCAGATAGTTACTGTAAAATAATAATAATAATAATAATAATAATAATAATAATAATAATATTATTAATAATTACTAACTGTGCATCTCCATTAACACACACACACACACACACACACACACACAAAATAAATTTGTATAAAACCACAATGCTTATTTTTTGAGGTTGGATTTGTTGACTGCAGTTCCGAAGCAGTATGCTCTGACGTGTAGTGCAATCAGATATTTGTACTGCTGACAGATATCCAAGTTTCTTTGTCTTCTCTATGTTTTTTTTTTTTTTTTTTGTTAAACGTGGTGCTGTGCATTATGGCCAAATATCTCCATTTTGGTTCAATTCAATTCATTTTAATTTGTATAGCACATTTGAACAATGAGCATTGTATCAAAGCAGCTTTACACAGATAATGTGGTGACAGAATGAATAAGATGTTCTTTATAAGTAAGTTTCTGCCTGATGTGCAAGCTGGTGGCGACTGTGGCATGGAAAAACTCCCCGAGATGGCATAAGGAAGAAACCTTGAGAGGAACCAGACTCAGGAGGGAATCCATCCTCATCTGGGTGGTTCCGAATGTCTATTTATTACATATAAACGATGGTGATGGTGATCAGATGCAAACTGTAGTCCTGAGTCATTTTGGTCTCATCTGACATTGTTCCAGAAGTCTTGTGGTTTTTTCAGATACAGATTTGTAAACCTAAGCGGTAGAGAGAAGAGACTTTTTCCTGGCAAACCTTTCTTCCTTTTTAAATTGTACTGTCACTAACCTTTGCATTTAACATGCTAACTGGGGATTGTAGAGCTTAAAAAGCTTGCAATTTCTCTGAGCATTGGGGTGAAATTGCTGAAATGTACACTCCTGAGAAGTTTTCTACTTGTGAATAATTCTTCTTTAATATTTAATGATGATTAAATTGTTTGGAAATGGCCTTATAACCCTTCACAGATTGATAGGCAGCAACAATTGCTTCTTTTAAATAATTGTTGATGTCTTTCCTTAGCCTTGTCATTGTCATTGTCATCTTGTCAATACTTGATCTTTTATAATACTTAATTTGAGACCTGTTCCATACATCATTACCATGACAGTGTTATTTCTCTACACAGTTTATGCAACACACAGACCAGGAGTAAGATTCTGTTGAAATTTGTTGAAAGTGTGTATTATTACACAATATTAAGAAGGAGTTGTGTTACTATTGTGTACATGTTTTGTTACTGTTTTATTATTGTTGAATAGCTGTGAAATTATTGTGAATGTGTTGTATGATTGTTGTGTCTCTGTTGTGTGATCCTTGTGTGATTGTTGTGACAGTTGTGCGATCATTGTGTAATGATTGTGTCATTGTGACTGTTGTGTGACCATTGTGTGATTGTTGTGACTGTTGTGTGATCATTGTGTGATTGTTGTGTCTTTGTTGTGTCATCATTGAGTGATTGTTGTGACTGTTGTGCGATTATTGTTTGATCACTGTATGATTATTTCATAATTCTTGTATATTTACTGTATGATTATTGTGTAATTGTTGTGTTTTTGGCTAGTGTTTTTGAACATACAAATTCGAATATAAAGTAAGTAAAAGCTCTATAATAATTTAAGAGAAATTGCTGTACAGTAGCTGTTCTACTGTTCTCCAGAAAAAGGACAGAGAGTGAAATATATTTATAGTGGGCATAATCATGGTGCTGTTTCACAACACTGTGTGTAATGACTGTGACAGCGTGGTGTATATCTGTTCATCAGTGGAGTCCTGAGGTCATACGGTAAATATTTTGGTTCTGTAGTTTTCCAGGCAGTTTCAGGGATTTCCCTCAACAACAGTCAATACATACACCTTCTCTGTCTATGCATATTTTTTTTCTGCTCATTATTCCTTCTCTAACTCATCTGTGCTGTTTAACAGGTTTGACCTGGGGATACACACACACACACACACACACACACACACACACACACACACTCATATCTTACGATGACTCATATCTAAAATACAGTTCTGTCTCCACTCCAAAACACAAGTGTATTTTGGAAATAAAACTGGTCAATGATGTGAAAAAGGTTAGAGATAGCTGACACTGATGCTGACATTATAACACATGCACACACAGAGTTGCATATTGCAATTTTTTTTTTTTTTTTTTATGACAATGGTTGGGAGACAGCTAACATTGAATGTTAACTAAATCTGAGCAGAATGTATCGCTCAAAAAATGTCAGAATTCATCCTGCTACTTTTCTCAGCAGTCACATCATAAATAAATACCAGTGACCCAGTTCCATTGACAGCCTACCTTTTTGAAAATGTCTTTATTTACGGGTTGTGCTGTTGTCTGTCAGGAGGACTACTTCCTGTAGCACTGTATAAATCTTTTCCTGATACTAATGCCAATCTACATTTTCTGTTAACCGAGCCTTACACACACACACACACACACACACACACACACACACACACACACACACACACACACCCTGACACACCCACAGATACATATTATATTTAGATTTTTAAGGTCTATAGAAACAAGCAGAAAGAGACAGACAGATGTAAGCAGGTGCATATGTCTATTAGCAGTCACATCATGAATAAATACCAGTGACTCTGTTTACTTTCTGTAGCACTGTATCAATATTTTCCTGATTATTTGCCTTTTCTGTACACTAAGTCTTCATATTACACACACAAGTTTATTTAATTCTTTCCTGTAATTCAATACAGTGCCCTCCACAATTATTGGCACCCCTGTTTAAGATGTGGTCGTGGACTTGTTTTACACCAGACCCACTTAAAGTGTTTGTTGCCAAAAAGCTCAATCTTAGTCTCATCTAACCAAAGCACTCAATCCCAGTTGAAGTCCCAGTACCGCTTAGTAAACTCCAGACGTTTACGTTTGTGAGTGTTAGTGAGAAAAGGCTTTTTCCTTGCATGCCTCCCAAACAGCTTGTTGGCATGTAGAGAGCATCTAATGGTTGTTTTGGAGACTCTGTGACCCCAAGATGCCACTCTTTGATGCAATTCTGTGACGGTGAGCTTGGGAAATTTTTTTACTTCTTTTACCATTCTCCTCACTGTGCGTTGTGGCAAGATAAACTTGGGACCTCTTCCAGCCTTGTTTGTTACTGTTCCAGTTGTTTTAAACTTCTTAATGATTCCTGTCTGAACTCAGAACCCGTCTCTGAGCAGACACATCACGGGTGGATTTTTTGTTTCAGTTAAATCCCAAAGTAGCACTTTTAACCTAATAAAATACAATGAAATGGCCCTCAAAAGCCAATGAAGAATCTTCAGTCTTGGATGAGAAAGAGCAAAAACTTCTTTATTCCAGACACGTTCTGATGAGCCCATAGAAGGTGGTCACTTCATCACATCAAAATGATCAAGCGCACACACACTTTGCACACACACTTTGCACACACTCATTCTTATACCCTGGTGTTACATGACACCTTTACTTTTTTCCCTATTTTCTTCATCCTAGCAAAGTCCCCTTCCTGGGATTCCATATTTGGGTTTTCCTGCTCCCCCATTACCCTTATTTATGGCCTTTTCTCTATGTCACTTAGGAAAAGAATGTGTATACAACTTTCACCCCCTCTGGTACAGCCAGGCACCGCTTCCCCCTGCTTTCAGGTTTTTATGCGTGGACAACCATTTTGCGGCCTACTTTATCTTCCCTACATCTACTCAGTGTAAGTGTTTTGCTTTTAGAATGCTATTTGCTATTCCGTTTTTATAAAATCTAACTATATTATTTTACTTAAATTGTCTATTTGTGTATGTTTAACTACATTATTCTACGTGGTTATGTTAGTGTCTAGGTCATACTTCATTTATACTATCTGAACTGACTGTTGCATAATGTATCTAGCTTCACAACTTTAATGATTGTAAGCTTATTACTTTTGTTGTTACATGCACATATTAATTTTATGTTTTTAGTTATTGTGATCTCTGTTTGTTTGTTTTATTCAGCTCCACCTTACAGACATCCTACGACATCTCTTAGGAGCATTCTTCACTAAAAGCATCGAAAATCTCACCTCTTCTCTGCACAATAAACATGCTTAAGCCTTGTATGTTGTTCTTTCTTGTCTACCCAACACACTCATAACACCAGCCAGACTCTACTCTACTCTATTAAAATCTGATCGCTATTGTTAATTACACTCCGAGTACATAGACTACATGAGACTGATTGAAACACAAGCTAAAATAGGTTTTACTCAAGCTGCTTCTATTGTATCTAATAGGTTCCATACTAATTATTAGGTCAATTTATTGGATGGATATTAGTTGGATTAAAACACACTCTAGATAGGGTTATTTTAAACATTTTTCTCGACATTCCTCTGACTATAGATACCGGCAAGTTAAGGCGAGTGGCTATTTTCTTGTATCCATTGCCTGACTTATGAAGGTCGACACACATCTGCCTTACTTGAATGGTGTGTTCTCTTGTCTTTGCCATGTTGACAAATGGGTAAGAGAATTAGGCCTCTGTGTCACATCATATTTATACCCCAGGGAAACAGGAAATCATGAATTACTAATTAAAAGTCCCTAGATACCCTGACCAACCTTAGCAACTACAGAAAAATATATATATTAAAAAAAAAATTTCAGAGGGATTGTTAGGGGTGCCAATAATTGTGGGACACATGATTTCAAGTTCTAAATGTATGATTTTTTTACCACCAAAGTTATGTACTTAAATGAAAGGTTGGATTTTTCTCTTTTTTTGCATTTGGGTTCTATGTTGTTTTAAAAAAAAAAGGAGAATTTTTAGAAGTCCACGACCACATCTTAAACAGGGGTGCCAATAATTGTGGAGGGCACTGTATATGGGTTAATTGCATAATTGTTTAGCACATTGCACACACACACACACACACACACACACACACACACACACTCTGGACGAGAGTATTTTTGTTTAGATCACAATCATGTTTCTTCATGATTCAATCTCTATTGATGCATTTGGAGAACAGAGAAAACAGCCAAAGTTGTGTTTATAGATTGATATATTGTTTAATAAGTTTTTTATTAATGCTGAATTCTTTTCCTTCTTATAGGAAACCTGTGAGCCAGTCAGAAATTACTCTTCACACACAGAAACTGGCAATTATTTTTTTTTATTTGACACTAGGGGAACATCTACGATCCATGGGACGGAGATGATCCGGGCATGGACCAGCAGGGATTGCTGGCAGTCGGAAGCCCAGGAGAGCACAAGCATGACATTCTAGAACCGACAGCCTGTTACTCTGGAACTTGCGTTTATAAAGTCCATAAAGTTAGTCCGTAACAAAGACCATTTGTTTGTGATCAAACCCGTGAACGGCAGAGATAACGGCATCATGACAGCAGCCGAGGGGGGCGTGGCAGGTGGAACCTGACTGGAGTGGAGCGACGCCCTCAGCGGAGTTCGGAGGTAGAGCGACGTCCTCGGCAGAGTTCAGAGGCTGAGCGACGCCCACGGCAGAGTCGCCACTAGCATCGGTACAACATCTTCTTCGCGGCCAGGTGGCGATACGTTGTTCTCTTCGCAGACAGATGGCGGTACGACATCCTCTTTGCAGAAGTGGAGGTCCGCCGTTGTCATCCCGAACATCCCCAAGAATTGGCAGATAAAATTGACGTATGAGCCAAAATCACCTCCTTCCACAGCTTACTGGCTCGAGAGAGAGCATCTCCAGACAGCAGGGAAATAAAAAAAGCGATCTTGGCTCGCTTGGTGGGGAATTGGGATGACTATGTCCCGATATAACTGCAGGTGCTTCACAGGAAGCCGCTCCATTCAGCCGCATTGCCGTCCGGCCGTGAGCTCCCAGGCCGAAAACCATAGCAGAATCGGGCTGCCGATCCGTCGCGGTAGGGTGATTCCTTCTGTTTCGGTTTCGGTTTGGGTCGGTTCTTCTGTCAGGGTTGTGACCGCAGAGTAACTCTATCATATTTGAATGTTAATGAGAAGCAACACCAGAGTCAGGGAGAGTTACGAACTGTAAAGTGGGGAAAAACGGAAGATAGGTGAGATCCGCACAGCGGGTATAATCCATGGAACGGGGTTGATCCACGTGACAGAGATGATCCATGTGACAGATGAGCCGGGCATGGACCAGTGAGGATTGCTGGCAGTGGGGAGCCCAGAAGATCACAAGCATGACATTCTAGAACTGACAGCCTGTGACTCTGGAACTGGCATTTATAAAGGTTAGTCCATAACAAGGACCAGGTGTTTGTGATCAAAGCCGGGAGTGGCAGAGATAGCGGCAGCATGACAGCCACCAAGGAGAAGATTTTAGCATTAGAGGAGCGCATCCAGAGTCTAGAGAGAATTAGTGAGTGCGAGAGCAATCCAGGTTCTGTAGGGGAAAGTCTGGATGCCCTAGGTGGAGTTAGCATTCCCCGACTCCAGAGGGATTAGGTATGGAGGTTATGGAGGCTGAACTGCTGGAAACAATGTGGGCTTCATAGATAATTGGAGCAACTTTGAGGGCAAGGCTGGCCTGTTAGGGCGGAACGGTATTCATCCCACTCGGGAAGGTATCTATACCACTCAGGAAGGTGCTGCTCTCATTTCTTGTAGTATATGTCATAGTCTCAGAATAGCACTAGTTAACAAGTGACTGTCCAGAGCCAAGGCCAGGCTAAACCGAATGTCTGCACAGAGTCATCAGGATCCACCATATTCAATTCAATCTAATAAATTTTTATTTGTATAGCGGTTTGAACAATAGACATTGTCTTTACACAGATAATGAGGTGATAAATTGAGACTATTGTGACTGTGTCTGTCCCCTGAGTGAAACCAAAATGTAGAAATTTTTAAAAACTCTGTTTAAGTAACATAACATTATATTAAAAAGGACTGAATGTACAGCCAGCAACTTTGTTCTAAAGATAAGATTATTGAATATTAGATTCACTCACGTCAAAATCACTGACTATAAACTAAATTTTTCATCACAAATTTAGCTACTTTTTTAGACAAAGCATTAATTGTCTAAAAAAATCTCTTAGTGCTGCTGATCATCATATTTATCCACCCTCATAGAAAATAACAAGTCCAAATTTATCAGTCAGGATTTAGGCCTCATAATAGCACAAAGATGGCAATAGTTAAGGTGGTAAATGACCTATTATTGGCCTCTGATCAGGGTTTTGTCTCTTTATTGCTTTTGACACCATTGATTATACTATCCTGCTTGCTAGACTTGAGAACGTTGTTGGAATAAAAGGAACAGGCTTAGGTCTTATTTGACTGATCGCTATTTGACTGATCGCTATCAGTTTGTTGATGTAAGTTCTCCACACTCTCTAAGGTAAAGTTTGGTGTTCTGCAAGAATCTGTCTTAGGCCCACTGCTTTTCTCTTTATATATGCTGCCTCTGTGTGAAATTATACATAAACATGGTATTCGCTTCCATTGCTATGCTGATGATACACAGCTGTATATTTCAGCAAAGCCAGATAAGAGAGATCAGTTTAAAAATGTTGAGAAGTGTATAAAGGACATTCGACAGTGGATGCTTGATAACATCGTTCTGCTCAACTTGGATAAGATAAAAGTACTTTTACTAGGACCACATGCAGCTAGAAGATTACGTAGCATCTCTGGATGGTTTTTCTATCTCAGTGTGTAAAGCCGTCAAAGACCTTGGTGTGATTATTGACCTAAGTCTTTCCATTGAGGCTCACAGGAATAATATTACCAGGATCGCATTCTTTCACCTTAGAAATATTGCTAAAATTAGAAATATCATATTGGATGCAGAAAAACTAGTTAAATATTTTGTTACATCTAGATTAGACTACTGTAATGCTTTACTGTTTGGGTGTTTGAGTAAGTGCATAAGTAAGCTTCAGTTAGTTCAGAATGCAGCAAGAGTCCTCACTAGATCTAGAAAATATGTCCACATCACCCCTGTTTTTATAAGTCTACACTGGCTCCCAATTAAATCTTGCATTGATTATAAAATACTATTACTGATGTATAAAGCACTTAGTGGTCTCTTGTCACAGTATCTGAGTGAACTTCTGTACAAATATGATCCTTAATGCCGACTTAGATCAAAAGGTGCAGGCTATTTGTTGGTACCTCAAATAATAAAGACTAAAGCAGGGGGCAGGTCTTTCTCTTATTAAGCCCAACAGTTATGGAATAGCCTTCCAATCAGTGTTTGGGACTCAGACACTGTCCCAGTGATCAAGTCAAGGCTGAAAACATATTCATTTAGTCAAGTCTTTTATCAGTAGATTTTTCTTAGGTAAAGTAGCAGATCTGGAGGAATTATGGATATAGAGTGTTCTTTATAAATTTGTTTGCTGTCCTCCCCCCATTCTCACACGTTTACTCAATTTTGTTGACGGTGATGTTTTGGTTCATCTCTTATCCCAGAGATCCTCATGTCTGTATTACCTTCTGGTTCTTCCTTTTAGTTATGCTGCCATAGCGAGTCTTGCCAGAGTCCCCAAATGCACAATTTCCTTAACTATCATACAACAATAAGGACACATAATAACCCATATCCTGCTCTTCCTGTTACCACTCTATTCTCTCTCTCTCTCTCTCTCTCTCTCTCTCTCTCTCTCGGCCTGCCTCTGGATAGTGTTCTCTTCGATTGGAGGCCACTTTGTGCAGCTGGGGATGGTTTCTCATCAATGCCTTGTGTGGTTCCATGGAATTACAGAGTAAGAACGGGAGCTTTGGGAATGGACTGGCCTGTAGTTAATGTAAACGTATCTCCTACAATGTCTCATGACTAAATTTTGCTTCTGATCACCATCAATGTACCCTGCAAACATTGTAATAATTGGACATTCGGTTCAACCCAGATGAGGATGGGTTCCCTCTTGAGTCTGGTTCCTCTCAAGGTTTCTTCCTTATGCCATATCGAGGAGTTTTTTCTTGCCGCAGTCACAGTCTTGTTCATCAGGGACAAACTACATCTTATTAATTTACATAACCAAATTATCTGTGTTAAGCTGCTTTGAGACAATGTTCAATGTTAAAATCGCTATACAAATAAAAATTTATTGCATTGAATTGACACTAAACACTATCAATCAGGCTTTATAAAATGTTTAACATTCAATTTCCTGGTCTGTGAGGTCCTATTGTTATTTATAAAGGATGAAATCCAGCACTAGGTCCAGCACTAGGTTTATTTAATAATTCTCTCAGTAAAAGATTCATCTAACAAACACAACAAACCACACTGCTGTTTTTTGTCATCTTCTAAATATTGTTGCTCTATGTGTAAAAGCACAGCAGGCAGCAGCTTAACCTAAGTGATTATACAGTTATTCGTCCATTTCATTAAATGCATTAGCATTTAATCATCACAAGATAAAAAAAACTACTTAAGTACAATAATGAATTACATCTACTTTGTTACTGTCCACCACTGGGGTGTGTGTGTGTGTGTGTGTGTGTGTGAGAAAAATGTGCAAGCGTAACAAGACACCAGTTTATGCATTTACCTGCATGTTTTAATGAAGGGGGAAGTGTTTATAAGAGGACGTGTGTACAAACTTGATAAAGGAAAAAAATAAAGGAAAAAACAAAAACACATTGTTCGACCTATTTAAGATTTAACATTAAATCCAGAACAAGCACAGAATCATTCAACAAAACCTGTCATTATATAATTATTATTATTATTTATTTTTTTAGTAGTAGTAGGTTTTTAACCTCTGTATGTGTTCAACAGAAAATCTATTATTCAGCGAATATTAAGCAAATATCACAATCACTGCTTTAGTGAACATCAACCCTGCTGTAATTATTTGTTGTCATCTGAATTTACTAGTTATACTGATATAAAAAAAATATATAAAACACCTTTATGAGACCTTTATGTTCAATTTTACTGTATCTATAAACTTAAGTCCATAAAGAAATGAACCTGACCTCAATTAGTTTTTCCTCAGTAGCTCCACTTACCAGTTTTTTTTTTGAGAAAACTAAATAAAACCACATGAAAATAAGTGTATAACACAGCAGTACTGGAAGGAAACAAAGTGAAGAGTAAGAAATTGTACATTTGTGTTTGGCATCCTTAATTTGATTAGGGATTAAGCAAATTTTTTTGCTCTTAATTTCTCTTAATGTTTAAATGGTGTCACCAGAGAAACTAACCTCAACTCTCCTCTTATATTTCTCTCAGTTACTTTACATATTAATATTATAAATGTTAAATGCTTTTTCTAGTCACGCGGTATTAATTGTGTATTAATATTTTGAAATTTTACAGATCAGACAAGTTTAAATGAACGCATCTTATCTTAATCTTTTACTCTTCAAACAGACTGCAAGTGTGAAAAGTAGTGTGTCAAAATGTATTTGTCTAGCTACCTCCGCTTAATACATTAGCATTGTCTCAAATTACGTACTTATGTAGTGTTCTAATTACAATTAGAAAAGTAAATCTGTCTCTTCAGTTTTAGACCCTAACCTGAAATCTGTTTCTGTTACTGTGTGTACATTACTCACTTAATTGTATTACCCACTTACATGTTCTACTCTATGTTTATGCCTATAATAAATTTTATATATCTGTCTTTTTCAAACAGAAATATATATATATACAGAAAAGTATAGGATAAATAAGATACAGTTTTGGAATGTGTCTGTGTTCAATGTTAAGTTAAAAAGCAGCAGAGAATAACCAAGTGTGTAAAGTCTAAAGAGCAGTAAGTCATAAAGTGACACATATGGATGCTCTATAAAAGTGTGATTAATATGTTCTTAAAGTTATATATGACCATCTGATAAGTGTGCAAGTCTGATAGCCCGTCATCTTTTACTATAAGCTTGGTGAACCTGATAAGCCTGTTGTAAGCTCAAAAAGTACATTCCACCATAATACTGTGAGCCTCAGGCAGACTTCCTCAGGCAGCGTCATAAATTAAAGTAACACTTAGCAGGTTTCCTATTACAGTTCACAGTACACTCTGCTTTTAAACAACAAAAAGCTTTTGTTCCGTAGCCTTAACTTTCTAAATTATTGATTATCAAGAGTTTTTGTGAGACGCAGGTCCTGATGGGTAGAAAGTCTTTAAGAGACATGTAGG
The DNA here is from genome assembly GCA_024362625.1 of Silurus asotus. Classification (NCBI taxonomy): domain Eukaryota; kingdom Metazoa; phylum Chordata; class Actinopteri; order Siluriformes; family Siluridae; genus Silurus; species Silurus asotus. Next base: position 1,811,303 of record MU527382.1, read on the forward strand.
TGTGCATATTGACAGTGTATTACATTTTCCAGATAGTTATGATGGACAGGGATGTTTTGGTGCTAACGTGACATCTAGTGGATGCCATATTTAATCATTTTTACAGTTTTTCTCAGTTGCTTTGGAGCATTTCTCTAATAATCCCTAATATTTGCAAATCAGTAAGTGCTTTCTCAAAACAATTAAGTGCAGTTTATGTACTTCTTGATATAAACTACAGTTTGGATTACAGTGATTCAAAATACACAATTTTAATTTCTTTTGTATGATATCTTTGAATTTCAGCAGCACAAATGCACAAATTTGATTGCATATTTGATTCATATTGATTGCAAGACAGAATTCACACTTTTTAAAATAAAAAAATCAATCTTGTAAACCTTCAGTTGGAGAGTGGATAAACAACTAAGAAATATGCAATGAACTGATGTTAAGATGTTGTAGGGGTTAAGACTATTTAGGTGAAATCAGTATAATATATTTTGATCAACATGACATATACAACTGATAAAGAAGGAAACAGCAGACAATTGTACACAATCAGTTAAATGCTCTTTATGATTTAGCATTTATTTAATTGGTATTTTCCAGAGGAGATGGGTGAGGGTGTCATACCTTTAGTACCCACCAGAGGGCAGCTAAGTCTCACAAACTCCGTGAAAGCTGCTGGAAGGTGTTTATAGCAGGTTAGAAGGATTTAGCACAGCAAGATAAGGGGAAAATAACTGTTATAATCACTGTATATTATGTATGTGACACTCACTTAAAAAAAAAAAAAAAACACCAAAGGTATGAAAAGAAAATATTTCTTGTCATTATTTTTGACCATTGTGGTGACAAGGTCTAATCACTTTATTATGCTGTGCAATGCATTTCAGGTCTACCAGAGCTCTCATTATATGGGTCAAGCATTCAACTCACTTAGAAGAAAAAAAAAAACACCAAAGGTATGAAAAGAAAATATTTCTTGTCATTATTTTTGACCATTGTGGTGACAAGGTCTAATCACTTTATTATGCTGTGCAATGCATTTCAGGTCTACCAGAGCTCTCATTATATGGGTCAAGCATTCAAAGAAAGTTTTTTTTTTTTACCCACAAATAATAGTCATACATTTTGTGTGGAACTCTGAATGATGCACATGTATTTGTGTTTTATCAGATAATAGTGAAAGGGGTTGTAATCCACTATATTCAGAACCGGTCAACCGGCAGTCTCTCTGTCCCAGTACATTGCATTATATCTTCTTTTGTGTATATATATATATGTCTTTACAATGAAGCATTTTGATAATGAGGAATATAAAAAAGATCAATGAAAAATATTAAAACTAAAATGTTTATGTAATTTTAATTGTAAAGGTTTATCCCAAATGCAGAATGTTTAAAAGATGAACAGTTAAGAAGGTATATTGTTAAGAATTAAAGATTACTTAAACATTATAGTTGGCCCTGCTCTGTGTTCAATCTCAGTCTCCATATTCCACTACAGCACCTAGATTATTGCTAACAAAGGACTGAATCCCAGCTTCGACTCTCTGCAGCAGTGCATTATCTCCTTTTACCAAAAACATCAGCTGAGTAACATCCTTCCAGTCAAGTGAGCTCAAAATCAGACTGATCTCAGAGAACAGCTTCTGTTTCTCCTGAGGTGGAAGCTCCATGAGGATCTGAGGAACTGGATTAAACTGACCGCTGGTCATCCAGGCACCCAGAAGACCCCCGACAGCTCCACCTGACAATATGAAAGAGAGACACTTTATTCAGATGGTGAAGAAATGTTTGTAAAAATTTAACAATTGTAGGTTTATAAAACCCCAGTTATTAATGTCATAAAATGTAAATATAAACAGAATGCAATGATTAACACATTTCGTAAAACAATATTTTATTTAAAAGAAAACATAACAATTGAATGATTGAACTGAGGTAATTTGGAATTTGATGGCCATAAAACCTCCAAAAAAATTTCAGTAGAGAAAGTTTGAGTCGGATACAGGATTCTCGCTACTTAAAGACCTGTATCTTCTTTGTCATGTTTTTCATTTCATAATGCATTACATGTTATCAATTGGGCAAAGGCTGCCATGCTCTTGTAATATATGCATTATTCGATTTAGCATTTTCTTGCTCAAATATGCAAGACCTTCCTTGAAAAGACATAATCTCAATGTAAGAATTTGTTGTAACCTGTATATATATTGTTTTTCAAACCTGTATTTAACTTTAAGCATTGATGGTGCATTTCCAGGTGAGCTTTTGATTCCATATATGCTAATGCAAAGCTGATAACAAGCCAGGTAGTCCCGTTGCTCTTTAGTCTAACGGTCAAGGGTCAATGGTTTCCAAAAATAAATTATGAATTGTATGACCAAGAACAGTTTTCCACTTTGCTTCAGTCCATTTTAATAAACTTTGTCCTGAGGAAGCGAGACACAGCAAACTGTTTTAACATACAATGCTTTTTGGAGGTACTTCTAAATAAATGCAGTGATTTCCATTACAGAATCATGCCTGTTTTAATCTAGCCCTTTCTCAGCGCCAGAAGATCATGGGAATACAGTAATGATTTCTTCCATTGTCCACTGTGAATGGAGATTTTTCCAGTTTCTCAATCTTCTGATGATATTACAATGGGCCAAAAAAGTATTTAGTCAGCCACCAATTGTGCAAGTTCTCCCACTTAAAAAGATGAGAGAGGCCTGTAATTTCATTATGGGTACACTTCAACTATGAGAGACAAAATGAGAAAAAACAATCCCGAAAATCACATTGTCTGATTTTTTAAGAATTTATTTGCAAATTATGGTGGAAAATAAGTATTTGGTCAATAACAAAAATTAATCTCAATACTTTGTTATATACCCTTTGTCGGCAATGACAGAGATCAATTGTTTTCTGTAAGTCTCCACAAGGTTTTTACACACTGTTGCTGGTAGTTTGGCCCATTCCTCCATGCAGATCTCCTCTAGAGCAGTGATGTTTTGGGGCTGTCGATGGACAACATAGATTTTCAACTCCCTTCAAAGATTTTCTATGGGGTTAAGATCTGGAGACTGGCTAGTCCACTCCAGGACCTTGAAAGGCTTCTTACGAAGTCACTCCTCCGTTGCCTGGGCGGTGTGTTTGGGATCATTGTCATGCTAAAAGACCCAGCCATGTTTCATCTTCAATGCCCTTGCTAATGGAAGGAGGTTTTTACTTAAAATCTCACGATACATGGCCCCATTCATTCTTTCCTTTACACGGATCAGTCGTCCTGGTCCCTTTGCAGAAAAACAGCCCCAAAGCATGATATTTCCACCCCCATGCTTTACAGTAGGTATGATGTTCTTTGGATGCAACTCTATTCTTGTTCTATTTTGGTTTCATCTGACCATATGACATTCTCCCAATACTCTTCTGGATCATCCAAATGCTCTCTAGAAAACTTCAGACGGGCCCAGACATGTACTGGCTTAAGCAGGGGGGCACTACTGGCACTGCAGGATTTGAGTCCCTGATGGTGTAGTGCGTTACTGATGGTAGCTTTTGTTACTTTGGTCCCAGCTCTCTGCAGGTCATTCACTAGGTCCACCCGTTTGGTTCTGGGATTTTTGCTCACTGTTTTTTGTGATAATTTTGATAATTTTTGTAATAACTTTGTTTGTGCTTTGTTCTGAGCAAACTTTGCAAATCTAAGGCATGCTGCCATGCATGTTTGAGAGAAAAGGGGCTTTCTCCTGGCAACCAAACAACAAACTATACTTGTTCAGTCTTTCTCTAATTGTACTGTCATGAACTTTCACATTTACATTCTAACTGGGGCCTGTAAAAACTAAGATATAACTTCCACTCCAGGACATCCACTCCTGGGAAGATTGACAACTGTTCTGAATGGTTTCCACCATTCTTTCTTATTATCTTCCTCATTGTAAAATGATTGACTTTAAATCATTTGGAAATGGCCTTATAACCATTTCCAGATTTGTAGGCAGCAACAATTGCTTCTCAAAGATAATTTCTTTCCTCCTTGGCAGTGTGTTAACACACACCTGAATGAACTTTTATAGAGGTTACCACACTTGCTGAATTAATCATGGCAATTTATTTGCAGCAACTGGCTGCTCCTTAGCCTCTTAATTCCTATATAAGCCGTATAACACATGGCTTTTTTCATTTTGGATGTATTTTTATATAAATATAATAATAACACAGAACTATATCATGAGTTACTATTTGTTTGAGGTAAAATATAACTAATATTAAAACTTATTTTATGTCCTGAAACATACTTTCATTTTAGCTATAATTCGTCAGCTGCCAGCTTTCATATTGATCATTTAATAATTGTTGAAATGCTAAAATGTTTTTCAACTTTTAAATAGGTGTCCAGTGATTGATAAATAAATATTTGATTGCTGAATATTGTACCCTAATTCAAGTAGCTGTTTAATACAATCATGATTTTGCATACCACTGCATAAATGACTGTCTGACACATAATATATTATTATATTTATGATTAAAAATCAGATGATTTATTTAGTTAGAAAGGAGTTGCAATAAATGCAGATGTCCTCAGTTGTATTCTTATGAATATACTCATATTTTTATATTCATAATATATATATATATAATATAATTTTTTTTCTTATTCATAAGAAGACTACTGGAGAGACAGAGACAGAGATTTTAAAGTAAAACCCTGAATAATTAGAAACAAAAAGTCTTTACCAACAACAAATCCAGCTGGTCCAAGCAGTAACCCTCCTACTACTGCGGTCCCTCCTGTTACTGCACCTCCCTTCAGAGAACTCTTTACTGCAGCCTTCATCTTCCAGCTTGCTGAAACCTCACAACACATCTGCATAACATCGTTCATCTTCTGCGCCATTGTAGTATTCAGCCTGTAGTTAAATGAAAAAAGAAAAAATGTGAGACAGGTTTTACACAACACTGTTCTTCAAACAAGTTTCTCATCTCTTCTTTACTTATTTTGATTATATAATTACAATTTCACACATAACTATACCCTCCACCCCCACCCCCTTTATAGACACTAAGTGAAAGACATTTTAAGGAAAATTTTCTATTTTCTATTGACTTTTTAGGCTAATTCTGCTCTAAACCACACTTTCAGTGTTTCAGTTTAGTGAAAAAATATGCTTAATATGTACTCAAAATTTGTCTTTAAATAATAACCATACTGTAAACACACAAACAAATCAATTAAATCCTCTAATAATACTTGAATCACATTATCCAGCTTATATATATAAAGGTAACAAAAATACAGATACACAAAAAGGCTCTGTGTTAACACAAGTAGGTAACAAATTATAACAATAATAAGAATAAAATTAATAATAATAGACTGTTATTATTATTAATAAACAATAGTGGTAGTAGTATACCTGATTGATGAAATGACGAAGTATTTCACAGAAGCTGCCAGTGTATAGTTTTAATTCTTCAGAGCTGTACTCTCTGTGTTTCTGTTATAGACACTGTCTCAGTCTATTTATATCTATACCTCGTACTGCTTTTCCTGCTTAAATCCCAGACATGCCAATCATCAAACTCATGGAGAAGATAGACTTACTTTACTTTCACTATCCCTAAACGCTGCTTTTGTGTTTGACTCTTCAGTTACAAATTGAAAGTAAAACTGATTTGAATCTATGTAAATACGAAACAGAGAAAAGAAACAAATAAAACCAGTATGCATTATGACTGTGATGGAGAAAATGCTGCCTTGATTATGTTAAGGGCGTGTGTATGTTTGTCATAGAGGTTGCTACCTAAAAACACAGAGGTTTTCAGGAAGGGAACATAATTAACATCAAATCAGAACTGGTTTATTTCTTAAGCAGTTACCTTAGTGAATGAACTTCACCCCTTATCTAATAACCGCAAAACAAAAAAAACAATCAATCAAATACAGGTTACACCTTCAGGGTGTGGTGCACCTCAATTTCTAGCACAATAACCTTATAAAAAACCTGTTAATGCATCTACACACTTACACGTCACACTTTTACACAAACTCCCCTGGGTTTCACTTTCACCTATGTTACACAGAGGATTATACAGTAAATCTCAATCTAGTTTTTTTTTTTAAACAACTTTACATAGTGCTACAACAAATGTTATAATTTGCCATTTCAGTGTTGACTTTTCCATATAAGAAATTCCATACAATACATCCATTAAAGGTAGCATAAACTGTGGCTATGTAGACCATCATTATGAACATGAGTATTAAAAATAGTGGAAGGTATGCCTATACTATAGTCAAGTCATATTACTGTTAAAGTGGGTTTTGATTGAAGTGGGGTTGCATGAACTACTGTACTTTAATTTATTGTATAACCTGCAGTAGACCACACTGAGGACAGTAAAACAAAACAGCACCAAGTGAGACAACTTTTAGCATCCATGAACTGTCTATTCTGGAGCCAAATCTATAATATATAATACACAGACTTGGCAAAAGTACAGAGATGCTTAAACTGTTGTTATCCCTTCAGAACCTTCTATATTGCTGCATGAATATGTATATAAAATGCACTAAATGTTCACAGTAGACAAAGTGAACCCAACAAATAAAACAAATATGTATTCAATTATTGACATTCAAAATGATCCAATACATATCTGTGAGTGGCAAAAGTATGTGATCCTTTGCGTTCAGTGCTTGGTGTAACCCTGTGCTTCAGGTCCTTCCACAACATGTCTGTCTATCTATATATGTCTGTCTGGTTACTCCACAAGACAGTTTTTCGAATAGTCCTCTGACTTATCCATATAAAATTTCAGATGGGTAGCTATGTTCTTTATGTCTTTTTTCTTGTAATTCTGCTATGCATACCAAGGTTGTTCATTGTTCTGTTGATGGCAAACTTTAACATTAACCATCTTAAGGCCTTTAACTGCTTAGAAGTTACCCTGGGTTGCTTTGTGACCTTGCAGACAATGACATGTCTTACTTTTACAGTGCTCTTTGTTGGTTGATCAGTCCTGTGGATGGTAGCAATGCTTTTAAATTAGCTCTATTTGTACACAATCTGTCTGACTGTGGATCCAAGGAGTCCAAACACTATTCAGATGGTTATGTAACCTTTTGTCTGACCAGATGAGCAACAACAACTCTTTTCATAAGGTCCTCAGTTTTTTATTTTGTGAAAAATAGACTTCGATAGATCTGTGTTCTTTATATAAAACAGGACACTCACTGACACCCGATTGTCATCCTATTGATTTTGATTTTTTACCCAGTAAATGATGTGATTTAAAATGTATTGAAGTACAATACTTCCAAACAAAATATATTTTAGCTGAAGTAAAATTCAAAATTAGCAGTGCAGAAAGTGCTACTGTTGCAGTTACAGTAGTATGAGTAAATGTCTTTCATTATATTCCACCTCTGATATACACCCACAGTCAATTCATAACACAGGTTAAAGCACACTAAGAGACACACTTTTTTTTTAATAAACACACACTAATGTCAAAAATACACAAGAGTTATGCTCTTTTGCTGGGTAAACAACAGCTGTAATGGCACACTCTTTCGGGATCTGGACTGGAACAACTTCAAAACATATGTTACCAAAAATTCTGCAAAACTATAAAAATATATTTTTTTTATAATAATAAGACATATCCTAATTAATGTACAGCATTGATAAATAAGTGCCACAATGTAATCTACATCAGGCTCTCTCTTACAGTCAGACACATCACAATGACACATTGCTCACTGTGGCAAAAAACTTTAACAGGGCTGGCCTAAAACGAGCATTGCCAAACTTTCATTGGCATATCACCTGCCCCAACAGGGGCAAAAGGTTTTTTGACTACAACAAAAATCTGTTCACAAACAAAGCACATTACCAGTCAATCAAACTATATAGACATACCAGTTGCTGGCCACTGTGCAAAATGCTCTACAAGGCAAAGAATGGGACCAGTGCAAGTACAACTTTGAAGACATCAATATGTTTATTGAAGCACTTCCAGTCAGAAGCCACAAGTGGATAAAACCATTTCCAACCATTTACCTTAATGCAGGGATTGAAACCTGAAATATGAACCATGACAAGGCATGAAACTACAGAATAAGACTATAGTTCAGCAGTTCCAACATGGTGGCTCTAGAAACCAGTGTCAGGGACTTAGAACAATAACAGACTACAAAACCCAATTCTCCAGAAAATGTAATACAGACACTTTTATTATCGATGGGGTAAACATTTTCTACACTCACTTCAAGGCTGCAGCTAACAACCCTAACCTGTGGAGCAAATATGGCTAATGGTGCTAAGAGTACTTATGTCTGCATGCATGTGGAGAATGTGAAAGTGAGAAATGCTTTCACCAGAAAGGAGCAGGACCAGACAGAATCACAAGTCAGGTCCTTAGAGTCTGCACTGACAAGCTAGCAGCAGCAGTGTTCACACAGACTGTTCCTCTACATATCAACAATGAACAATCAATGAACAACCAGTAATCTGGTGATGCTTCAGAGAGTTCTTTATCATCCCCCCCCCCCAAAAAAAAAAAAAAAAAAAAAAATAAAAAAAAACAGAATAAATTAAAAAAACAAATTAATGAAATAAAACTTAAAATTTTAATGAAAATGCCCTAGGCTTGCTCATCAGGGATAAATGCACACCGTTCACCTTGACTGTTGATTTCTGTAAAGCTGCTTTGAGACAATGTCTGTTGTAAAAAGCGCTATAGAAATAAACTTGAAGTGACATCACTTCATCACTACCTGACTTCATGGACCCAATACAATTTGCATACTACCTTATCACTGCACAGATCACACCATTACACACCTCCTACACACAGTTCTGAGCTATCTAGAAACCATGAAAAAGTTTATAACTAACATAACTCACGAGTTTTATATTTAAAACAATAAATATTTTTCCGTTTAGTATGTGGGCTAATGTGCTATACTTGAGATCAAACTGAATAAACACCACTCTACCTTTCAAAATAGTAACATTCCCGCCTTATGATGACTCACTTTGACTTGAACATTTTTATTATCCATTAAAAGATTGACACCAAAGTACTAACCCAGTGACAGTGTCAACTAGTTTTAGGTTTCCCAGCCCTGGCCTTGGGAGTCCCACCTACACACACAATAAGAGTCATTAAACATTCTTGTAAGCATTGACTTAAATACATTACACACACAATCGTTTCCAGGAAAAGAGGGCAAATAAAGGTTAATGTCCATCCAGAAGAGAAAATGAAGGTTTTGATTGACTTATTTATAGGAATTGAAAGTACCAATTATACAGAGAGAAGTTTCTTCAGAAATGGAAAAGATTATTTCAAAAAAGTTGGGCTGCATTTGCTCCAGTTAAAAGTGGAACCATTTATAAAGTGTATAGGGTTCTAACTTTTTTGTTTAATATATGATAATTTTGTTTTCTAATGTTCACCCAGTTTCGTATTGTATCTTAAATTAAAAAAACAAGCAAACGAGGAGGATAGATTCTGCAATTGGGGGCAAATACTTTGTTCGTTGAATAAAAGTGACTATTTAAATGTGTTACTTAAGTGGCTTGATATTGCTGAATGTTTGTTGCAGACTTAATGATTAGTTCTTAGGTTACCCCAATGCTACACTCCTTTCACTGGCTAGAACATTTATACTTAGCTAATATAAGAGACCCCTATAACAGACCCCTCAGCACTAATCTCACCCTGCACTGTACCAGGTCCTCTTTAATCCTTACCCACTGTTTGACTGGTCCAAACTACCTCTCAGTGTACAAAAAAAAAGACGTTGTGGTGGAATGAACTTTCACTTCCTGGTCAGACAGGTATTGAATACTACAGTGCTTCTCATACTACAATGTTAGGCCTATTTAGCAGATTCCATGGATCAGTTTTAGTACATTAAAATATTTTAAGAGGTCATGTTGCCTAATGCCAAGTAGGAAATGCCCTTGAAATGGGTGTTTTAAAAAGAAAAAGGCCCCAAACACACCAGTAAGTGAGCAGCATCTTGGTTCCAGACCAACAAGATTAACGTTATAGAGTGGCCAACCCAATCTCCGGACCTTAAACTATTTAAAAACTTGTGGGGTGACATAAAAAAAAAAAAAGGTGTTTCTGAGGCAGAACCAAGAAATGCAGAGTAAATGTGGCATGTAATGCAGTCATCCTGGGCTGAAATACCAGTTCACAGGTGCAAAGAGGTTGGTCGACTCCATGCAACACAGTTGTGAATCAGTTCTCAGTTGATTATACAACTAAATATTAGTTTAGTGATTAATAAGAAAGCAAAAAATAAATAAATAAAACCGAGCATTTTTCGGTTTATATAGCAAATGTTTGACTTTGTAAAGAAACATGCAGACACTGCTATTTTGTTTTTAACAGCCTAATATTCTTGCAAGTTAAGCAACTTGGTCAAGGGCCCAGCAGTGGCAGCTTGACCTTCCGATCATAAGTTCAATGTCTTAATTAATGAGTTAATAAAAAAAATACAATAAATAAAAAATAAAAAAAACAAGGAGCAGCAAAAATATCTTTCTCAGCACATAACAGAGAAACTCACTGTCAAAAGGCAAAAGGAGCTAAAGCCATGTCTGTGCATTACCTTAGCACTAACTAGGGGGAAGGTCTAGTGATGAATCAGTCAGAGTCAGATAACAACAACAAAAAAAGTTTAACATTTATTTACATTTGGCAGACGCCCTTATTTAGAGCAACTTACACCTGAGCAGGGGAGGGTTGAGGGCCTTGCTCAAGGACCCAGCAGTAGCAGCTCAGTGGTGGTGGGATTTGAACCTGTGACCATCCAATACAAAGTCCAGTGCCTTAAACATTTATCTACCACCTCCCCCCAAAAAAAGAAAAAGATGTTGAAAAAAACACAACAATGGCGCCCCCCTGCGTTCTGAAGCCTTAAAAAAACAACCAAAACAACAACTATGTATTCCAGTTCAATGTAACTTCCCTTATGCACTAATCTCAGGCATCTTCAAGAATTACTTTATCAATAAATGTTTATTATCTAAGTTGTGTGAAAAAGATTTAATTTACTACAGTACAGATGTAGTAAATAGTGTGTGGATACACACTACCGAAGGAGTTACGAGCGGGGAAAATATATCACTGGAACAGAGCCCTTCATTTTAAAGAACAACTTAATTAAATTAAAAATAAAAACTGCATGCTCTCACACGCTTTGCACCAAAAATAAACTGTCATTAAATCTCCTGAGGGCATGTGAGGGTCAAGCACACCCTGTAGTCATTAGGAGGTTCTTCACAGGTCGATGGTGCCTTTGGTCTTGAATTTTTTGGCCGACCTCTCACTGGAGCGAAGCTCAAACTTACTGCCGTAAATGTACGTGACAAAGTCTCCCATCTCCACACTGAACACGCTGTTCTTCTTAGGAATGACTGTACACACAGACACGGACAGTGATGACATAAAATAAAGAGCACACAATTACATTAGATTAAGGATAAAATAAAACAAATCTCACTTTTCAGTCGGTTCTCCTGTGTGATGATCTTAAATATATGTTTCAGCTCCTGCACCAGGATCCCTGTGGAGCCCACATATGAGGGGCATTTAGAGCGAACAACTGTGAACACACACACACACACACACACACACAGGCAGGTAGAGGTACATTTACAGGATTCAAACATTCCATCTAACATGTCTGGTTCCCTTTTAGGGGGAACTCAAAAGTTTTTAATTTGGAAACATTTACAAGAAAAATTTTTATGCATGTAAAGGACCTCTAAGGAACCCTACTGTAATAACAGTGTATTTAAATAGAAACACAATCCTGACCTGTTATAATAGCACCATGAAAATCTGCCTTTAGAAGTTTCTGCTGCATCACCTGTAGATTACTAAGACACACATGTACACGCACACAATGTGCAGAGTACATTGATTTAACAGCAACAGTACAGCACACAGTGAACAGTTCAGCATGGATTTTATGTCCTGGCTCAGTTCCTCACCTGTCTGGTCTGAGGCCATTACACAGCTCAGTGATGTACTGCTTCCACAGCTCATGCAGTGGCAGGAATAGATTGTACCTGTGTGCAAGACACCACATTATGTGCTAAACAAAGAAGCAGATGCATAACAGTGATGAGTCTTGTGGTAAAACTATGACAAACTTTTGATGCTCGGGTTTCAGCTCAAACACTCTCATGGTTCTGATGTCTTTAGCATTCAGTCCTTTAGCCTTTGTTTTTTTCCCTCTCCTCTTCCTCTCCCGAGCATACTGCAGCATCAGTGCTTTATGCTGCAGCGCTTCTTCTGCTTTCTCAGTGCTCAGGCGAGGTGTGCTGCTCTTCAGGAAGGCCATGGTGAACTTCTCAGCAGCAGATCCATGCTCAGACTGCGCACACACACATGGAAAAGAGAGAGGGATTAACACTATACTATCGACCAATGTTTCAATTGTTCTACTGCCAGTAATCATCATCAGTTCATATTTTATAGATAATTATCTGGATATAATTGTGTATACATTGTATATCCCAGACTATTTTCATATATATATATATATATATATATTATCTGCCCTGATTATAGGTCCTGGATCCCACTTTAGTAAACGTGTGTGTATAATATATTAAACCATGAAGATGGATTTGGATTGTAATTAATTGAAAGTCAGCTACAGTTAATTAAAGCCGGCAATTGGCATGAGGCTTTGGATTCAAGTGTCCATCAGTGAACTATAATGAATGGACATTTGGTGTCCCCCAGATGATCAAGAGTCAGGTTCCTCTCAAGGTTTCTTCCTCATGTGAGCTCACTCATGAATGATAAACTACCATGGACTCATTTACGAATAAAAATGTAGATTTGTGTATATATTTTATTGTGTAAAGCTGCTCTGGGACAATGTCTTTGTTCAAATTTCTATTCAAATCGGATTGTATTGAGGAACATTAGTTACATCGTGTGACTCAGACAGACAGATTACTGAACCAAAAAAGTGCCTCCTAGTGTCAAATGGATAAAATGCATATAAAGAGACATTTCACATTACGATCATCGACTGAATCCAACTCAAAACTAATATACACTGTATACACAACCTCTACACAAATATACACAACCTCAAAACTAATATACACTGTATAAACAACCTCAACACAA
>MU527382.1:1825168-1884702 GCA_024362625.1 Silurus asotus
TATATATATATATATATATATAATTAATATATGTATATATATTGCAGGTTTGAGCTTCATGGTTTCTTAGTGGCAACCATACACAGTAATGTCACGTGTCTAAGCTGCCCATGTAGAGCCATCCTCGCAATTGTTGTGTGAATATCAAATGATTGCACATAGAAATAAACAGCTATATTTACAATTAATTTTCTTTAATTTTGATGGTATATTAGAGTTATTTCCTAATGAAAAAGTTCCCCATGATGATGGTGATGAGGATGAAGATAGCAACGATGACGATGATGATGACGACGACGATGACAGTGGTACAGATCACCTCTCCATCGGTCCTCAGTCCTGCATTCACCTGCAGCCAGCTGAGCCGACAGGAAGAGGAGGATTACCTGTTGTGTTCCAGACCAATCACCTGGTGTTCTATGAGAGGTTTAAAGCTTATCAGGACTACATGCTCGGTAACTTTCATCCACACTCCTCTTCATACACCTTCTAACATAACACATCACCCTTTATTATTTTATGGTGTGTGTGTGTGTGTGTGTGTGTGTGTGTGTGTGTGTGTGTGTGTGTGTGTGTAAAACACATCTGATGTAGACATGTGTAATAGTTTTGATATGCATGTGTGCGTATGCTGTAGGTGACTGTAAGCCGTCAGAGGTGAAGGCTTTTACTGCTGATTATCTGGAGAAGGTGGTGGAGCCTTGTGACTGGAGGGCGCTGTGGCAAACTGATGTGTTTGATGTGTTGGTGGTGGTGAGTGACCTGGAGCACATACATGTGACCGACATTTAATGATGTTATAAGGTGGATTAGAGTAATGTTCATCATCCAGCAGGACATGACTCTCAGCACGCCATTTACCGACCCACACCGCAACACATCCTGCACCTTAGATTTCTATAAAAAAAAAAATAAAAAAACCTGTGTAGAATGTAGACAGTGATGGAATTTTGGAGACTAAGAGTAGAAGATAAACATAGTGTTCTCTTTATCTTTATGTGAGTGTTTTTCTTATCGATGATAAGTCCTGTCTTATACAAACGTCCTTCTGTGTTCATATTCACATATCATAGTATATAGATCACTGTATGTTTTATGTTTTTGTGTGTTGTGCAGGTGTTAGATGTGGACTATAAGGATATGAAAGCAAAGGTGGATGTGGTCGTCCCGCTGCAGTGTGAGGCTCGAGGCTGTGAGATCTGTGAGGAATCCATGAGATCTTTACTGGAGGCCACTATGAACAAAGTTCCACTACAGGAGCTCAGTGTGGTGTACGACCCATCTGGAGACTTTGACCAAACAGCACTCGCTCTGGAACACCTCAGGTTCACTGCTCTACTACTATTGCTTCTCTTGCTCTCTCTTTCCCAGTAATGTGTGCATAAATCCTCAGATGTTATTTAAACACACACACAAAATCACACTCAAACTCTCAGTTTTTTCATTGTCATTGTAGCTGTGCTGCATCTCATATGGAATTTGAGCTTCAGCTCATATTCATATCTCACTCACCACTCATATTTGACAAAGTCAAAGCTAATTTAACTTTTAACCAGAACATTAATGAAAATTGCAAGGTGAAATCCCCCAGGACTATTTCCATAATTCCATCTATTTCCATAATAATTTGTAACTAGCCAAACCATTTAAACAAAAATTTTGCTATGAAAATCACACACACGTTCAGTCTGAGTTTACTTTTCAGACTGCTGTGCTACAGAAGTAAATTTAATAGTGTACACTCTGCTCTCTACAGGTTTTTTTACAAACAAATCTGGCGGAAGTGGGATGAGGAAGACGAGGATGATGAGTTTGATTACTTTGTTCGCTGTGTGGAACCTCGGCTTCGACTGTAAGGACTCCACTCTCTCTCTCTTTCTGACATGAACGCTTCTCTTCCTCTTTCTGATTTCTTTGTGTCTATTTGTGTACCTCTGATTTGGCCTCTCTGTCTGTTTCCCCTTGTTTTGCACCTACATCACATCTGAAATATCAGTCGCATCATTTTGTAACCATGCAGCGCTCGCACTCACTCACTCTCTCACTTATACGCTCACACTCTCTCTCAATTAAGTGAATGTTCAGACTCTTTCAAGTGCTTTGGATATTTCAGAATGCATCATCAGCAAAAGTAAAGGGGGCTGCTAAGGACTGCTTCCCTATCTGGGGATTTGGAAATGAGAACAGGGACAGAAGGTATAAAAGTTCTGGGAGTTTGTAACTTAAGAGGAATTGCATGCAGAAATATAAAAGAAAAATAGTGACTGATGGAAAGAGTTTGTGCCAGTATACAGGGATATGGCTACCATCCCAGCTGTCCTTCAGGGATGAGTTATTTTTGCAAATAGCCTGAATGCTTCTGCCTTACTATAAAGGTTCATCATGCTTTAGTCACATTTGTATTCACAAAATGCAGGTTACTGATTTGTTCAAACTACCGCTGAGCTCAGTGGAAAAATTAGAATAAGATCAACCTGTTTATATAAAAGAATTCAAAGTTAGACTGTCAGTTTCCTACAATCACTATCAGCCCCAAACATCTGCTTTAAAGAGAGATGGAGAAATATATTTATATCCAGCACTGAGTGTGGAGGTAATGGAAAAAAATAGTGTATTATTTTGCAGTTGAAGGAACTGAATCAATATGCAACTGTTCATTGATGAAGTAGTTTGTTCATGTTTTTTTTTCCCTCTATTTGTACTTTTTTTTGCTTAACAAACAAACAAACTACCAATTCCATTTAATTGTTTTGACAAATTTTAATGTTATAATAAACTATAAAGGCCATAAAGGGCAAGGTAAAATCTCTCTCTCTTGTGCTCTCTCCCACTCATTTACTCCCCAGTAGGTGGCAGTGTGCCCATGTTAATTCTCTACTAAAGAGTACACGCCTGTAGCATATGAGGAACATATGAGATGTCCAGCTGTTTTCTTCTTCCCTGATTCCTGTTCTTTCTTCCTTACTGCTTTTGTCATTGTCATGCTCCCTATCGTGTTTTTGTGTGTGTATATTCCCTTGTGTTTGTGTTGCAGATATTATGACATTTTGGAGGACCGTGTCCCTGCTGGTTTGGTGGAGGAATACCACGCACTCCTGCAGCGCTGCAAAGACACCTTTAATGAATTCTCCAGCCTGAGGAACGTCCTGAGCAGTGACTCAGATTCGGAGCTGGACAATGTGTCCATGGTAGAGGGACTGCGGATGTACGAGCAAATGGAGACACTGAAACGTAGACTGCGCATCATTGAGAACCCACTGCTCAGGTATGATTGTGTGTGTGATTGCATATCAGTGTTCAGTAGTGCACAGAAGGTGTTTGATAACTGATGAAATTGATTGTAATGCACTCTCACTTGTGTGTGTACAGGTACGTGCTGGGTTACAGGATGAACTGTGGTCAGCAGTCATGTCAGCCTAAAGGCGAGCGTCCTGATGGAGGCCATGTGGTCCACCTCGTCTCTTCTTCCATCAGTGTTCAATCTCTCCAAAGCCTCATGGTAGATAAGCTTCTCCCCCTGTACTCAGGGAAAGAATTTGAACTGCAGGTACAACCCCCCACCCCCAGTAGCGCATTTGTTTCCTTTACATGAGTATCTGTTTCAGGGTTCAGACTGAGGCCTAGTGTAGAAAGACAAACAGAGCAACTCTCCTAAAGGAAAACATTTTACCTATGTGTCTGTTTAGCTGTCTGCCTGTATCTCTGCATCTGTCCATCCACTAAGATTCTATTTGCTTTCTTTATATCTACTATAATTGCTTTTCCTTTTGTCTGGTCAGCTGTCTGTCTGTCTGTCTGTCTGGCCATCTGTCTAGTCTGGTGGTTAACAGACTGGATTTCTTGCCTGCTCTCAATCTATCTGCTTATCTGTCTGTCTCTTTCTGTTTAGAACACAGTCTGGATATCTGGTTTCCTAGCTGTCTGTCTCTGCATGTGTGCCAGTCAAGCCGTCTGTTTGCTGTGTCTCTTGTGTCCCATTTTCTCTGCTGCTTCAGTTGTGCAGCAGAGCAATGCATATATTCTACTAATATATATATATATATATATATATATATAATATAAAATATATTTTTATGTATGTATGTACGTGGGTGTGTGAGTGGGGTGGGGGGGTAAAAGCTGTTATGTGTAACATAGCAGTGGGATTTGTTAAAATCTATTTCGAACTTGAGCTGCTGTTTGATCACGTCAAGTCTTTTTTTTTTTTTTCCATTGTGTAGAGTAAATATTTTGTCCTAGATTTTACCGTCATTTACTACTTTAGTGTGCTAGATTGGTCTGTCTGTTGGTCCACCTGTCTGTCTCCTTGTATTTAATGTTCAGTGTTGTTTTATTTCCTCTATTTAGATTCTGATAAATGATTTAGCACATTATGATTAGTTCAGTCATAGTGTATGTTTTATTTATGGAAGTAATGATGTTTATCCTCATTATGGGTTTATTGCTGTTGGTTAATATAACATGATATAATCAAGTGAGTGTACATGTTATTTTTACTTTCCTTTCTAATGGTGTTGGTGAAACTCAGTTCCATACTGAACCAGCATCAGCCGTGAGTGCGTGTTATGAATCTGATGTGGTCATCGTGTGTCCCGGTCATTACATCATCACCAACAGCATCAGCATTGCCGACTCCATCCAGCTTGAGGGTAAACACATTATAGTCTTTTATACACACACACACCCCTCTGGAGCGTTGTTTATGCGCTGCGTTTTTGTTCCTGAGCTCAGTGTAATGAGACTTGAGGACTGACGTATAAATCAGATTTTTTTTTAAACACTGTTTGTGGCTTATGTGACATTTTCTGACTGTAATTGTCCAGAAGCTGTTTTATTTTCACTGCTTTACTGCTCTCTATCAAACCCTCAGAGAAGAACAGCTCCACTTTATCACCTCTTTATAAAAGCCTTATAATTCAGCTCTCTGCATAACTATAAATCTCTCCCAGTGTGAGGATATGAGCTATAAACCTGTGGGGGGAGTGCTTGCACCTGTGTGTGTGTGTGTGTGTGTGTGTGTGTGTGTGTGTGTGTTCCTTTACTTTTTATATGGATCATAATCACTCAGCTGTGTCACACATAACCCACCACTTCAGTTGGGATTTCTGAGCTGCTCTCTTTAAACTCCTGATGCCAGGGTCAAATTAAGAATAATTAATAATGTTTGATCGATTTATCAGTGTAGAGTCTTTAATAAAATAAAATCTAGACCCTGACCTCTCTTTTCAGACTGCTAGCTTCCAATCCTGATTGCCCATTATAGAAGAGATAAATTAAGAATCTCGGATGATATCTGTACTCTTCCTGAGAGATCTTGGAGGAAACAGGATGTAGTCATAAGACAAGCAATAAAACATGAGTGCTTTTCCTGTAGGTGGCGTTGGCGTTCCATTATCAGTCTAATGGCACATGTTTATTTCTGCATTTTAATCCCGATTAGTATTTAATTACATCAGTATTAATTAAACTGATTCTGATATTTCTGGTGATCTCCCAGTTTTTAGAACAGGGACCACAAACCTTTTTGACACCGAGAGCTACTTCTTAAGTACCGACAAATGTGATGGGCTACCAGTTTGATACACACTTCTGAAATAACAAATTTGCTAAATTTACCTTTAATTATAAGTTATTATTAATAATTAATGATATTCATCTGTCAGGGGTGTCAAACCCAATTGCACAGGGGGCCAAAACTCAAAGTACACTTTATATCGTGGGGTGAACAGGATAAACATTTATTGAACACGCTAAAACGAAATGTTTTTTAACATAAATATGAATAAAAACAGACAGGAATATTATTCCAGAATAAATCAACTTAAACTTTAAATAATTACAAATATTTTTATTTAAAATAACTTAAAATATTTTGCTTTCCATAAAAATATCTCCTGTCAAACACAAGACGTCTCACACCTTCATCATGTAGCTCTTCAGAAACTTTCCCCTCAGTAAATAACCAGCTGATGTGACTGATTTCTCCTCTGTTTTCACACCAGCTTCACTTTGTGATTTTGCTCTGGTGAAAAATGTCTGCTGAAATGTTAGAATCTTCTTTAACTCTTTTACTTTCTGTATCTTCTGCTCTGCATTCAGGTTTTTCAGCTTCTCCTGATGTTTTGTCAGTAAACATATACTCAGAATCCCATCGGTTTTAAAAGGCTCTGTTTTTAGAATAATCTTTTCCCTTCGCCATTGTGAGGCACTGCTTCACAATAACTTTACAATAGGGTTAAATACATCAACAGAAGCTCGACTTGATTAACGCTGGAATGTTCCCAGGTAGTCTAGCGTTCGGTAAGGCAGCTAAAGCACTGTATTATGCGATCTGTAGTTTGTGTTATCAGCGCTTCATATCGCCGAGTCATTAACAACAATAATAATAGATCTTTTATAAAATCATCTCCCGGGCCGGATATAATTGTACGTCGGGCTTGAGTTTGACTCCCCTGATCTATGTGCAGACACTGATCATGTTAATGATTTCTCACAATAATTATCAACAATGATTTAATAAGGAAACAGCTATTTTTAGAAACGGCCCTCGGGCGACTTGTGGTCACGTTGGTGACCCCTGGTTTAGAGGATCTTAATTGGGATGGGATTTGAAGGGGTTTCCTTTTTCCAGAAATTCCCTAGAGATCCCATGTCCAGAACAGATTAAATGTGGATGTAAGGATGTGGTGTGTTTAATCACCCAGGCACATGGGTGTCTTTTTAAAGTGATTTTGTGTGTATCTGTGTGTATGTAAGTGATTGTTGTGTGACAGGTTAAATGAGGAAATTAGGTGCTTTTGTGCAAACACTCGACCTGTGCAGCTCGATAAGACCAATCAGCTGTGTGTGTGTGTATGTGTATGTGTGTATGTGTGTGTGTGTATGTGTGTGTGTGTGTGTGTGTGTGGAGAAGCAGAAATAACGATGAGACAGAAAAGCTGAGGTGCCTCTGCTTCACACTGACTCAATTAAACCACTGCCTCGTTAGCATAATATTACCTTTGTTCCTTTCGCTTGCTGTCTCAGTCTCCTGTAGTGATTCGGTTTATAGTTGAATTACTTTCTCCCCTGAGTTGACTAACACCAGCTCCCATAGCAGGGGTTAACCCAGGGATGGGCAAACCTTTTGACCCACTGGCCACAATGGGTTATAAAATTTGACAGAGAGACCGGTCCAGGATATACATATGTTGATGTTCATGACTCTGAATGTCTGCTCACATATGTAGGCCGAACCAAACAAAGTCAGCATCTTCTATGCCGCCTTCTGGAGGTTTGGAACCATGGCTTTGGTAAATGAAGCATAAAAGTCATTTAGTTTAAGAGAGCTGAACTTCTCGTTTTAAGACGGAGTCAGACGGAAAATCGATCAGTTCCAATTGCACTTCTTGTGGTGCCATTTCAGGGTCTTGTGACGGGACAGGACACCAGTTAAAAAGTGCAGAGTGAAAGCTGATATTGTACTCTTTAAAAACCGCAACAGTTTCTTGGCATATTGGGCATACAGCTTTTGATCGGACTTCAGTAAAAAAATATTTTGTTGTCCACTCCGTATTAAACACTCGGCGCTCACTATCCACTTTTCTTTTCTTTGATAAGTTCATTTTTGCAGAAGGGCTCATAAGAGAAGAAGAGAGTAATACACGCGAACAAGGTCAATGTAGCTAAAGTGCGCCATCTTTTATGGAAACGTGGGCATTACAGGGGAAAGGTAACTTGAACAAGGTTTACCCATACCTATTTTAATAGAATTTGGTCAGGCCGGATTAATAAAACCCAACGGGCCGTGTGTGGCCCTGTGGGCTGTAGTTTGCCCATGTCTGGGTTAACCGAAACATTTTAAAGCATTAAATCTGATTCAGCTTCAGCAGCAGAACTGCACACTTCTGTGTTAATGAATGTGGAGGCGTAACAGAAACTTTACACTGTGTCCAGTGAACAGTGGTAGCACAAAGCTCTCGATCACTGCAGCAACTCTAAATGCACATTTAATGCAAATTTTTGATAACTGAGGTTTTACTCAGTGATTTTCTTAGTGATGTGCACCCTGCAATTTCCACCATTTCAGTTTCATGAGCGCTGCTTAAAATTTCAATGAAGAAAACTAGTGCATAAAAATTCATCAGCATGACGTAATGGTTTACACAGAAGTCAACACACACCACCACCAAAGTTCTGTTTAAACTGAGGATTCCAGGAGAGAACAATCAGAGAACTGACGTGTACACTTAATTTTGTAACTTTTTTTTTTATGTAGACTGATTTTAATCAGTTGGTCAGGCTGCACTGGTCTAACTATAAAAACTATTATAATTACTATTTCACAGATGTGTTAATGAGCAAATAAACAAAAGTTCTAAACATTTGTTTCAAAATCAAATAGATTTAATGAACTGTCACTTGATTTACCTGCTAGTTTTAAACTGCTTTTTGATGATCTGACCTTTGACCTATTAGCTTTGAAGGGTCAAAATGGGGTTTTCCAGCTAAACACAAAGCTTATTAATGCATGCAGACGCACTCTGTGTTTTTGTAATTTTTATAATTTCTCCCCTTTTCTGTCGTGTGTGTGTTTGTGTAGGTTACGGTTTGCCTGATGAGATAGTTATAGAGAAGAGGAATAAAGGAGACACGTTTGTGGAGTCGATTGGCTGTACTGTGAAAATCTCCAACCTGAAGTTTATTCAACACGATGCTATCGAGGGAATTCTCTGTGAGTTTATTATTAAAAAAATAACTGCACACAACCCTGAACTCTGCACACAACTACAGATCTTCTGAATGTGACCATGTCCATGACCTCTGCCTGCAACGTTGAACACAGCATGGTGTGCATGACTAATCCCTTCTTTACCCACTTAGAAAATTTTGGAAGGTTCATCTTGGTATAGGTGGTATTGTATTCATTCAAAAATATTATGGCATGTTTTATGCAGATTTATGACGTCTATTTCAGTTCCAGACTTTAACACTACATGCTGCGAAAGAGTACAGAGGATACATGTATTGCGGTGCAGTGTGAAATATTACGTACAACAAATAAAATGTGTTTATCTCTGTCTATATGTTTGTCTCTAGGTGTGAGACAGGGGAGGTTGGAGATGGAGAACTGTGTATTGCAGTGTGAAACTACAGGTGTGATTGTCCGCACATCTGCTCAGCTCATCATGAACATGTGTGACCTTTATGGCTCCAAGGTGTGTGCGTGCATGTTATTTTCACCACTGTTTTAGCATTGAGGGTCGAAATGCATCATTAACTGTGTGCACGTGTGTGTGCATGCGAGAGCGTTATATATTTAACACTGTTTTAGCATTGAGGTTGGAAATGCGTCATTATCTGGATGTGTGTGCGTGTACAGGGAGCTGGTGTAGAGATTTACCCGGGGAGTGTGTGCAGTTTGGTGGGAAACGGTATCCACCACTGTAAGGAGGGGGTTCTAATAAAGGTAAGGGTTCAGATATTTTACCTTTTTAAAGTAAATGAGCTTGTTTAAAGTGGCATGTCACACCTCTGAAACAAAATCATCAGTCACACACAGAGACACACTGCAGCTTAGGCCAGGTGCATTTCAGTACAGGATTCTACAACAAAAGTAAAGTAAAAGAGGGGACGAGATTCATACCTTTTGTATGTCTAAATGCATTTGTGAATCCTAATAACTTTATATGATTTTAAATACTGCATTAGTTATACAGTAATCCCCTTTAATCGTGGTGGTTATGTTCCAAAACCGCCCGCAATAAACAAGAACCACGATAAACGGATGCCACCCCAAAATCTTTTTTTGTTTAAGCCATAAATCATCCCCCCACACACTTTAAACATGCACACAAAACATTTGCAAGAATATAGTGAGATGAATTTTGTGTAAATTCATATAAATATATACACATAGAAGTACACTGTATCACATGTTTTGTGAGCACATGTACTTTACAGTATTATTTTACTTCATTTTATAATTAATAATTATATTTGTAATAATACATTTCATTATTTCAACTTTAAACTCTATACAAACAAATTAGTTATGTAGCAAATGCAATTCAGTGATAAAGTGGGGGTGCGAGATTCGAACCACTGTAAAGCGGGGGATTACTGATATATAAAGCATCTTGGGACTGTCTGTAATCACATGATCTGGCACTTAAGTTTATTGGCTAATTAATAAAATGCTGCACTTTTCTTTATAATAAGCATTGTCATGCCATCATACTTCTCCAAATATAATATGTTTAATGCGTTGACTAATAATTTAGCTTTCTCAAGCAGTTTAAAGAACAGATGCTGGTTTAGCGAATCTAAATATTGGATGTGTATGTGTGTGTAGGATTTTGCAGATGATTTAGACGTTCCTCCTCAGATCACGATGGTGAATAATGTGATCCACAATAACGCAGGTTATGGAGTTATTTTAGTAAAACCTGAAGACCGGACAGGTAACGCACATCTACACAGACAAACACACTGCTACATGTCTGACTGTGTCTGTTATATTAGTTGAAAGACAAGGCTGTACTTTTTGTGTTATTAATCCCACTCTTCTTTTCTAATCACACCTCCAGTCTTAGTCAGCATTTTTAATTAAACTCAACAATAAACACATCAGCACTTACATATATAACATTACTCACTGAGGGACAGAGACCTGTATGTGTGAGTGTGCAAAATATATGGATGATTATGATTTTAAAATATACATTTGCCGTAATTTCCAGACTATTAAGCGCACCCAAATATAAGCCGCACCCACTGAATTGTACAAAGATTTTTATTTTGAACATAAATAAGCCGCACCTGTCTATAAGCCTCCTACATTGAAACAAATTAACTTTACACAGGCTTTAATGAAAGCCGGTGCCTGTTACACGGCTTGTATCTAAACAGTAGCCTACCAAGAAAGTCATTGTTCACTATCTTCCTCCTTCCTTTCCGGCATCATCGTGCGTTTAAAAATCACCATCTGTAAATCTTTTCTCCTGATGCCGTGCAGCTCAGAACACGTTTTTTCATGCCCGGTTGTTTTCAGTGTGACGAATGATTCGAATTTCCTGTTGACAGTCCGAGTGAGCGGCAGGTCAAACGTCAGAAGAACCTCATCGCCCGATTCAGTGGGAGCACATCTGATTTAATATAAATAGTTTCAGTGGTTCACCCGAACCCGTTCGGCGGTTTTGTTGGTCTAATGTTATGGGGCTCAGTTTTTTAGCTTGAAGTTTGTGAAACCAGGAAAATTCCGGGACAAATCCATAAATTAGCTGCTTCATTGTTTAAGCCGCGGGGTTCAAAGCGTGGGAAAAAAGTAGTGGCTTAAAGTCCGGAAAATACAGTATATCAGTCCAGAGAACAATATTATTGTTGTGGTATAGTAAATTGTAAATATTATTCTGACCGCTAAATGTCACGGTAAAATTTAATTTCTGCATATTAGTAATATTCATTCTATATATTATGAATGTGATTCAATGAACATTAATATGATTAGGAATTACACAATAACTTGTAAACTAAACTGTTTTAATGTAATTCTTTGTAGCTGTTGCAGAACCTGAAAAGGCAGAGGAACAATCAGGAGGTGGGGTCACAACAGCAGAGGAGGGAGTCACACCGACAGAACACAACACAAAATTAGCAGAGGGTGGAGCTATGCAAACCGAAAGCACGGACACAACACAAGAGAATGAAAAAACACAATCAGCAGCTGGGGCCACACTAGAACAGGTTGCTGTAATACAATTAGAAGTTGGGGCTGTGAAAACCGAAGGTGAGTTAGAGCGAGCGTGTGAAGCTCCTGTCTCAGAAGAACATCCAACTAAAGTTCAACACAACAACGTTCCAGAATTCACTGCAGGAAATGATGCCATCAAGCGTGAGCTCCTGGCCACATCGGTGACGAAGCATCAGTCTCAGAGGAGCCGTGTGCAGGATGTAGGGGCCATGAGAGCCGACGACAACCTGCTGAGTCAGGAGATGTTTATCTCCATAGAGGGGAATCAGTTCCGGCGTAACGGCTTGGGCAGCTTTGGCACATTTTTATACTGAGAATTCAGGGACAATTTTTCACCCACACCCAGCCTATTTATCCCACAAAGTCTTCACTCTCTTCCTGGAGTCCTTTGAGTCTGTTAACAAGACCTCATTAATACTGCTCTCTTCAAACTTTTATTTAATCTGAAACAGAACTAGTGAGGTGGCCATTTTCACTTTATCAGTTTAAATGAACATTGGAAAGTGATTAATTAAATAAAGTGTGACTGTGATGTGACATTTGTTTTTATTTTATAAATAGGATTCTAAAGTGATTTTGCATAATGTTTTATTTTAATATTTAGGATTCACATAAAGTGTCACTGTTTGGTGAGGAATTTGTGTTTTATTTTTGATCGTGTTAAGGTGATGAGGCACTAATAATTTTAATAGTTTTCAGTTGTAATGTTCATCACACTGTGCACATCAGCACTCTGGAGGGGGGAGGCTTTTCAGTTTCTTGGCTTAGCGCTTCACCTTGTATGAGACACGTCGCTGTTTAATTCCTGTTGATTAATTTTCAGTGGATTAAAGGTCTGCTAAAACCTCATTATGCCTTGAGCACGTTGATTAATTATAACTTTCAGTGTGTGCTGCCAACAAAGAGAAAACTCCCTCAAGTTTGACCTGCATTAACCCTGATCACTTCTAGCAGCTCAGGCCATTATCACTGCAGGGAGGTGTGTGTGTGATTAACACAGTGAACATCAGTAGGTTAATTCACAACATAACTTTTAATTGATGAATGTACAGGAAGGTGACAAACCTGATACTTGATGTATTTAATTTTGACACATCTAATGTTTGTGCATCCCATTTTAAACTGCTTTGTGTTTCATTTTAAAGCTGCATCTTATTAATAATTTCATTTTAAATTAAATACCACTCTTGCACATCATAAATAAAGGATTAAACATTTACACTACACAAAATTTACTCTCTGTTGTACATTACTCTGGTTATTGTAATTAATTTATTTGATGCACCAGTTCACCTATAAATTGACTACATTTAATGCCAAATTGAACATAATATTACACATTTAATGTAAAGCTATTACACCAGGAAGGCCTGCCTCCTGTTCTGCTGTGCATGATTAAAAAAAGACTTGTACCCTGTTTGTTTAATGGGCCCATCTTCTGTTCTACAGTGCATGATGGGTAGTTTTAGTGCAGGAATCTGAACTTCAGGCTGAGCTACATTCGTTCAGGTTCCTGTTGAAGTGAACTCTTAATAAGGACACTTCTGTCACACAGCAGCGTTGGAACAGAGCTCATTTTATCTCTTCATTTCCCAAGTCAATTAGAAACGCTTTTGTGTAGTTCATTAAAGAGCGGTACGTCCTCATCTGAAGGTCTGAGCTATCCGTTTAAGATTCATCACCACTTTGTGTCTTCATTTTTCCGCTAATTAGCACTGACAGGATTAACACACCGTCTGCTGACATTTTATACTTTTTCCCAACAGAATCAGAAGGTTGAATTCTGCACAGTAACGCAGAAACATCAATCCTTCATCAGAAACTTCATCAGTAATGTGACAAAATCATTACATTATACCATGATGGAAATTTTTACTTTGTTTAATGTAAAGATGTGTGTTTAACTGTCAATGTGAGAAGATGATTTGATTCTAGAAATGAATGGTGGAAACACTTTCAGTTTACAAAAAAGCACAACAAAACACTTGCTGCATGCAATCAGATCTTTAAGACCTTATTTAGAGCAAATCACTGATTTACTATTTAATAAGTAATAATGACTAACCACAAATTATTTGAGTAGATTATAAAGGGGCTCAGTTACCGGGGATAAACCTTTATAAAGAAATGCACAAGGCACTCAGCTTCGTCTACAGCTGAGTCAGGACATGAGACAGAGGTATAATACACACAGTTTATTAAGAACTCTTAAAATTACTTCAAACACCACACATATTATACCACACAAGAATGCCCCCCTTTAACTCTGTACAATTGGGCTGCATCCTTAGCTAATTGACACCGCTCTCCCTCTTGAACCCTGCGAGCTACATCAGCTGACATACCTGACCAATAGCATCGCTGCCTCACTAGCTCAAGGGTACGTTCTACCCCTTGATGCCCGTGATGTTGGTGCATCTAAACCTGCACCTCCGTACATAATACCTTCAATAGCAGCACTGAAATACTGCCTCTCCCATCCAGGCGAAGGATTTTTCTATATAACAACTCTCCTGCTCAACCAGGCGGAGCAGCTTAATAACCAACTTAGGCACTTTTGGGCCTCTGGACACCGGCCCTGTTTCCAAAACTTCCGCACCGCCCCAACAACCAGATCGACCACCTGCAAAGCAACAAGAAAGTACAGCCCCCCAAGCCACTGTGACTGGCATCCACCTCCATCTTCTGATGGTTGCTACACCACCAGAGGAGATAACAGGACCAAAATACCTCACCCGTTCTCGGAAAAACGCACACTTTAGACTTAATCCTTCATCTCAGAGACGTCTCAACACTAGCCTCAATTGCTGCACGTGTTGCTGCACAGACGAAGAGAACACAAGAATATCTATATATAACAAAACAGACTGGTGCCTTTGTTCACCAAAAAGCCGTTCCATCAACCCTTGGAACGTGCTTGGCGTTTTACACAGCCAAACAGCATACAATTCCATTCATCAAGTCCAAATGCTTTGTTGCTTTGACTTTCTTATATCCGCTAGTCAGATCTAATGTAGAGAACCACCGGGCACCTGCCAGGGAGTCCAACGTCTCCTCAATCCGAGGCAAAGGAAAGGCATCCTTACGAGTCTCCGAGCTAAGTTGACAATAGTCAACACAGCCGACGACTACCATTCTTTTTCTTAACCAAAACAATTGGGGAGGCATATGGGCTACAGCCCTCTCTAATAATGTGTGCATCCAGTAGCTGACCAATATGGGCCTTAGCCAGCTCATATTTCAACAGTGGAATATGTCTTTACAGCTAACGGACCGGGACATCATCCGTAAGAGAAATTTCATGCGACCAAATGTTTGTACATCTTTATGGGTGGAAAACACATCTTGGAACTCATGGAGGAGGGCCCCAACCTGTTTCTGTTCCTCTTCCATTAGCACTCCCAATTCTACCAAATCAATCCGTTCTGATATTAAGGTAGCAAAAGCACTACACAAGGCTACCTAAACAGACCGAGGGGGCCTCCAACCTATTGACTGCTCTGGACTGCAGCCAATGACACGAGCACAACCGATCCTGTCCCCACGGTTCAAACTTAGGCCGGAACCAGTATTAACTAAACAAGCTACCGACACCCCACTCATATTAAAAGTTGAGTATGGACCCGAGGAAACCAGCCAAGATACTGACCAATTATCAATAAAACCACAAGAGCCTTACACATTCCCTACTGGACCGTCACTTCACAGCCCAGTGGGAACTAGTTTCCCGACGGTTTAGGGGCAGAGACGGAACTATATTTACCGGAGTTGGAAATGATGTTTTGCGAGGGAGGATAAGAAGAGTGATTTTCCCATGCACAATTTCGAGCCATATGTCCTGGTTGTTGACACCGTTAACAAAGTATAGACAATAAACGGGGAGATCGATCACTAAAATACTTACTTTGGGACACTGCTTGAGTAAGCTGATCAATTTGCCCTTGCTGCCGACGCAATAACTCGCAGTTTACGCCTTTTTGAAGACTGCTCTCCATGAACCACATAAGTCCCTCCCTGAACCCTATACTGAATTCCACTTACCAACGGTACAGATTGACTTCTACCTCTCATGCCACCAGGCGTTCCCCCTACACTCCCAACGAGTGAAAAATTCCAACAAAGTTTCCCTAGTTACTTCCTGGAAAAAAAAAAGCCTCCTGGAGTGCAACATACAATTCTGCACCAACAGGCACCACAAAACAAGAAACCAAAAAATATTTTACCAATGTCTCTGTCCATTAAACAACAGCTATATCTAACAGCCATATCAGATTGTGGCATTCGGGCACAGTTCAACTTGTTCCCGAAAATCGAGAAATTTAGGACATGGAAGATTTTGGCGATAAAATGTAACTAGATTTAAAAATGTTACTAGTAGAAACCAACTACACCACCCTGGGGGCTCAGTTACCGGGGATAACTCTTTAAAGAAATGCACAAGGCACTCAGGTTCAGTTTAGTTTCAGGAGGAACAGTGTTGTTGAACTGCTTATTTTGCCAGTTCATCAAAGTCTGGGGTAAGTCTTTTTAAGAGTATCAGATTAAGCTCTCTTAAGAGAAGAAGAGAGTAATGCACGCGAACAACGTCAATGGAGCTGAAGTGCGACATCTTTTGGGGGAAACGTGGGCATTACAGGGGACAGGTAAATTGACCAATGTTTACCCATACCTATTTTAATAGAATTTGGTCACGTTCTGCGGGCCGCATTAATAAACCCAACGGGCCGTGTGTGGCCCGCGGGCCGTATTTTGGCAATGTCTGCCTTAGAACCATTTACTTATACTTCTTAACAATGTCCACACATCTCTGCTTTGCTATAACCTTTATATTTATTTACTGTACATATGTTTACATATACACTGGTAGATCAAAATTAGAGAACAATTTATAAACAATTGAACAATTCTGAAATAATGTCATCTTCACTGCTCAATAGTTAAAGGAGTTTTTTTCCTGTCTATACCATGCTACCAGAATACCCTTTTCACAAAATAACTAAAGCATTTGAATAAAAAAAATAAAAATAAACATTATTTTGCAGAAAACACAATGATCAAAATTAGAAAACACTTTCAGATACCCCCCCAGTTATTGGTGTTAATCTGGCACCTGGTGCTAATTTCCTTGATTACCTGTCAACCCCTATTTAACTGGCAGCCTAACTTCCAGTTTCACTGACTCTGCAAGATGGCCGGCCGTTCTAAAGTGACTAAAAGCCGCCGGCAGCAGGATGTCTAGATGAAGGCCAACAGGATGACCCTATCAGCCATAGCAAGACAAGTTGGTCGTTCCAAATCTGTGATTTCAGGAATATTGAATCTTTACAACATCACAAACTCATTCAAGTCCGCCAAGAAGGCTGGTCATCCATGGAAGACAAATACAAGAGAGGACAGGATACTGCGGAGGATCTCAATGGCCAAGCGTTTCCACACTACACCTGGAATTGCTTACCAGTTCAGCGCTGAACAGGTTAAGGATCTGTCTCGTCATACAGTGTCTTGATGTTTAAGAGCATTTGGACTGAAAGCCCACTCTGCAGTGACCAAACCTCTCATTAGCAGAAAGAATTAAAAGGCTGGACTGAGCTTTGCTGAGGAGCATGTTGTGTGGACAGAGGAGAACTGGTCCAAAGTTCACTTCATTGATGAAAGCAAGTTTAATTTATTTGGGTCTTATGGATCTATCTATCTATCTATCTATCTATCTATCTATCTATCTATCTATCTATCTATCTATCTATCTATCTATCTGCATCTTTATTTACAGCACAAATACAGCTACATGTCTACTGTGGGTTTAAAATGACTATAAAAATTAAACTAATAAAAATAAGATATCTTGATAGTGTTGCTAGTGTGACCTTTTGTGTGTCATGTAAATACCCTGTTTCTCTAGCCTGTTGATGAAGTGAACCTTTGTAGGTTTTTGTCACTTCTCTTTCTGAGGTTGTGGATGACAGACTTTGAGGAAAAATTTTATTTTGCTATTAATTTATTTGTTGTTTTTTTTTCATATATTTTTTGGCTAAACCTGTTGTGTAACTTTAACACCTCCCTCTGCAACTGGATTCTCAGAGACCTCAGTCAGTCTGGATTGGGAACAACATCTCCAGCACCACGACACTGAGCACTGGGTCCACATTAGGATTGTGTTTTGGATTAGGATTTTGTCCAGCTCCACATTATTGCTGACTCACCACTGTGTAGCAATGCACAGCTTGAAACACATCATTTTCGATGACATGACCGTGGTGGGTCTCAGCAAGAACGAAGAGTCAGCATACAGAGTGCAACACCTAACAGCCTTTAGGGTAAAAACTGAAATCTTACATTTATTTAAATTTACATTACCACTGGAGAATTTGTGGAGAGGTTTTAGGTGGAAAGGAAGAGGACTGCTGGGAGAAAAGAGCTCAAAAGCTGAAACTGAGGTTGAAACTGTTTTATTGTTCGGTAATTTGCACATTTGATTAAAATAAGAAGTGTTACTGAATCGTAATTATTTAAATTTGGAAGTTGAGATATTAGGTTTATTTCTCTGTGTTCTAAAACCAGCATTGACCGGTTAAATAATGTCACATTCTGGAACAAACATGAACACATTTTATTAGTTAAACTAATGTTATCCTCAGTATGTTTTTAGTTTACATACCATCAGAATTTTTACACCCACAATCACAAATGGTGGCTTTAAGATCCCAAATGACTGATCAAAGTTTAGCATAATTTTGTTTTTCATTAATTATTCATTTTTTTTTTCTTTTGTAATCTGAGTTTGACCTGTTTGATATCTGCCATCTGTGAGAACTGAGAAAGACCCATATAAATAATAAATCAGCCATAACCCAAACAGATAACTGTGATTTTCAATCATCTGTGTTTCTACAGACAGTGACTCAGTGCTTCAGCCCTGCAGATGGACCAACAACAACAAAGTGAGAAAATGGTCCTAATTAATGCAAATCGGGAGTAATAAGATTATGTGCATATCAAGGTATTTAGAAGGATTTAATTTTCTATAAAACCTTTCACAACTAAAGCCGAAAAATAGTATAGAATAGAAAATATAATTCTTATATTTACCATAAACACTTTTTAAAATGTACCTTCTAGTTCTTCTTCTTCTTTCGGCTTCTCCCATTAGGGGTTGCCACAGCGGATCATCCATCTTCATACCCCCTGCCTCTTTCAAACCAACTACCTGCACGTCTTCACTAACCACATCAATAAAACTCCTCCTAGGCCTTCCACTTTTCCTCCTTCCTGGCAGCTCCATCCTCAGAATTCTTCTGCTGATATACCCCATGTCCCTCTTCTGCACATGTCCAAACCATCTCAATTGCACCTCCCTCACTTTGTCCCCAAAACGTCCTACATGTGTGGTTCCTCTGATGAACTCATTTTTAATTAAGTCCATCCTTGTTACTTCCAATGAAAAATCTCAACACCTCCTGCTCTGTTCTGCTCAGCTCTCTTTTAGTCAATGCCACTGTCTGTAAACCATACAACAAAGCAGCTCTCTTCTCAGTCCTACTTTCCAGCCTAACTTTCGCTTTTTTACCCTTCTATCACAAATCACTTCTGCTATCACTCTTCTCCACCCACTCCACCCTGCCTGCACCTTTTTCTTCACGTCTCTAACACACTCTCCATTACTTTGCACTGTTGACCCCAGATACCTAAACTCCGCCACCTTCTCCCTGCAACCGCACCCTCTCATTCACACACATGTACTCTGTCTTACTCCTACTGACTTTCTTTCCTCTTCTCTTCAGCATGTACCTTCAGCTCTCCAGACTCTTTTCAACCTGCTTCCCTCTCTCACCACAAATCACAATATCATCTGCAAACATCATAGTCCACAGAGACTCCTGTCTGACCTCATCTGCTAACCTGTCCATTACCACTGCAAACAGGAAGGCCTCAGAGCCGATCCTTGATGCAGTCCAAACTCCACCTTGAACCATTCTGTCATTCCTACTGCACACTTTACTGCTGTCACACTATTCTCATTCATGTCCTGCACCACCCTCACATACTTCTCTAAAACACCTGAATTTCTCATATAATACCACAAGTCATCTCACAGCACCCTGTCGTATGCTTTCTCTAAATCCACAAACACACAATGCAACTCCTCCTGACCTCCTTTTACTTCTATATTAACATTCTCAAAGCATATATTGCGTCTCTGGTGCTCTTCCTCGGCATAAAACCATACTGTTGCTTACAGATGGTCACCTCTTCTCTGAGCCTGGATTCCACTTCTCTTTCCCATAACTGCATGGTGTGACTGATCAACTTTATTCCCCTGTAGTTACTGCAGGTCTGCACGTCTCACTTATTCTTAAAGATCAGTACCAGCACACTCCTTCTCCATTTGTCAGGCATCCTCTCACCTTCCAAAATCTTGTTAAACAATCTGGTTAAAAACTCCACTGCCATCTCTCCTAAACATCTTCACGCTTCTACAGGTAAATTTTAACTGCTAATTGAGATTTTTAAATTTAAAATAAGCACAAATTTAAATATTAAATTCTAAAAATACAACCTCAAACAAGTTGGGACACTTTGTATGTAAATGTTATTAAAGAAATTATGCAAATCTCTTGAAACCCATATTTGATTCACAATAGGATATAGAAAACATATCAAATGTTTAAACTGAGAAAACATACCATAACAAATATCATAGTACCAAGTACAATACCAAGACAATGAAAGTATGTACTTTACCTATTACAAAACCATGGCTTCGTAGTAGAAGAGTCCAGGTTCTGAACTGGCCTGGCTGCAGTCCAGAGCTTTTAATATTTTAAAACATTTGGGCCATCATGGTAAGAAATATACTGCAAAGAAGACTAAACTGTTGAGCAGCTAGAATCCTGCATCGGATATGAACAGGACAACAATCCCCTCCCAAAACTCCAGCAAGTGGTCTTAACAGTTCCTAGATGTATACAGACGATTGTTAAAATATGATACACAGTAATAAACATGGACCTGTCCAAACCTTGTTAATTTTTTTATTATTTCACAAAGAGTTGAGCTGTAAACATGAACTCAGTAAAAGTAGCAGATGAATGTAATACATCATTACACACACATGAATGATGAAATTATAAATGTTTGTGTGTGTGATTTACACTCTTTCTGTTTACACTATTTTTGTCCATGCAAAATTTCATATACAATTATTCTGGTTCAAGTAACATAAAATCAGCTGTGTGTGTGTGTGTGTGTGTGTGTGTGTGTGTGTGTCATTGATAATGTGTATGTGTGTGTGTGTTAGTGTGGGTTAATTTGTGTTCTGTCTGTGTTTTAGTGTGTGCATGTGTATACTGAAAAGATATAGAAATATAAAGTTGCCAAAGTTCTGAGAGTTTCTGTATTAAAGCATTTTTAATGATGCTCCTGAGAAAGTTTTCTCCCCAACACAGGCTAATTTCTAAAGTGTGTTTATTTCCCTTGAGAATGTGTTTGGTCAGGTTCTTAGCTCGTTGTGTTCAGGAGGACGGTCACAGAGAATAAAATGTACACACACGCTCTCACACTGCTGATTCAGCACGCCACAACACACTAATAATAATAAAATGCTGAGCCAATCACAAATGAGTGCTGAGAAATAAACCCCACGTCGCTCAGGTCCGCGGGGAGAAAACACACTTTATCATTAATACACTGATTAGAGATGAATATCGATTCTCTTATCACACACCTCGCAGAAATTCTGCAGTGTGAAGCAAAGAATTCATAACAGAAGGGGAAAGGTGTCACTAGTGCATGGTTATTCTTTACCAAAGCTTTATTATATTAAGGCTATCTAGTCATTTATGGTTGTGTGTGTGTGTGTGTGTGTGTGTGTGTGTGTGTCCTTGTGCATATGTGTCTGTATGTGTCAGGGTGTGTGTGTATATATGTCTGTCTGTGTGTTAGTGTGTGCGTCACTGGTTGTATTACTGCGAGTATATACCTGTGTGTATCAGTGTATGTGGCAGTGTGTGTATGTGTCTATGTGTGTGTTAGTGGGTGTATATGCCAATATGTGTCAGTGAGTTTGTGTAGCTGTCCATGTCTGTGTTAGCATGTCCATCCAAATATTTTTTCTAGTTTCAGAATCTCAGTTTGTAGATAAACCACACTCGTCTAATGTTACATTTCAATTCCTGTTCCTAATTACACAGATATTACAGAGGAAGTCAGTCATCAATCACACTCCCGGGATAGACAAACAAACAAATAATGTTCCCTCTTTTATTATTCCACAGCAAGGGCATATAAACTTTTGCACTTTACTGCAGGCATTGAAGTAAAATAACAGATTCCAGCGTTTAAAATTCACAACAACAACTTCACAAATTATTCCCTTGATGACAGAATCATATAAATGTCCTGATTTTCTGTTGACCTGCCTTATAGCTTTACACATATTGCTAACAAACACACACACACACACACACACACACACACACACACACACACACACACACGGCATATTTAGAATAATAATATTTTATTTATCTTCACACTGCTTACACTTTGATCAGCCTTGTTTATTTTTCAGTGAAGTTTATTTGAAGTTCTTTGAACATTTATTTTTTAGATCGGTTTAACAAAGGTTATAATAACCTCCACTCTTCTGGAAAGACGTACCAATAGATTTTGGTGTGCTTGTGGTGATTTGTGCTCATTCAGCCACAAGCGAGTTGATAAAGTCAGGTACTGATATAAATGAGGGGAGGAGGCCTGTGGTACAGTGAGCATTCACATTTTTCCAAAGGTGTTATATAGGTTTATAGCAGGCCACTCAAGATATTCCACTCCAACACATGTAAATCATAGAGCTGTTCATAGAGCTGGCTTTGTGTAAAGGGGCATTTTCATACTGGAGCATGTATGAGCCTACTAGAAAATTTACCCTACTGCTACCTCATCCAAAGACAACTTATACAATTGTGTGCCTCAAAACTTTGTGGTAAAAGTCTGTGGTAGACACACAGATGATTGGAAATCCTAAAACTCAAGTCCTAAGACTCAAGAATCCTAAAACCTTTGTCCATAACAATTGATATTACTTAAGTTATACACAAAAATAAAGAAACCTTTCACCTTTCATTGTAAAATGTAATGATTTTAAATATCATGGGTTTTTTGTGCAGATTCAACAGAATCCAGTTATATAAAATATATAATATCTCAGTAATCGTAGGATTTTGTTCAGCTGGAGCTCCATCTGCTCCACTTTGACCACTGACCTCCACTTTGACCAAAATGTAAACATGTGGATCTGCTGCACCTCAGAAACTCTTTAGCTTCTGACATGACACGAGTTCACATTGAGATTTCAGGAGCCTGCAGATAAACACTGACCTGTGAGTCACACATCAACCTATAACCCCCCGTATACACAAACTCACACACAATATTTCAATTCTTGCATTTACATTTATTCCCTAAATGCATTATAAGCAGTGTGTGTGTGTGTGTGTGTGTGTGTGTGTGTAAAGTAGGAGGGAAATTAGAAATCTTATTGGCCACCTGCTAATTAGCCTGTTGGCTTGCATCCCCTCATAAGTGACACAGTTCTTCTTCTTCTTCTTCTTCTTCTTCTTCTTCTTCTTCTTCTTCTTTCGGCTTCTCCCATTAGAGGTCACCACAGCGGATCATCTGTCTCCACCTGCCTCTTTCAATCCAACTACCTGCATGTCTTCACTCACCAAATCCATAAACCTTCTCCTTGGTCTTCCTCTTTTCCTCCCTCCTGGTGGCTCCATTTTCAGCATTCTCCTACCGAAATACCCCATGTCCCACCTCTGCACCATATGTCCATATGTCCAAACCATCTCAATCGCGCCTCTCTCACTTTCTCTTCAAAACGTCCTACACGCTCTGTCCCTTTAATAAACGAATTTCTAATTCTGACCAACCTTGTCACTCTCAAAGAAAACCTCAACATCTTCAGCTCTGCTACCTCCAGCTCCACCTCTTGTCTCTTAGTCAATGTCACTGTCTACAAACCATACAACATACTCCTATAAACTTTTACCCTGCCTGCACTCTTTTCTTCACTTCTCTGACACTTTCTCCATTACTTTGCACTGTTGACCCCAGGTATCGAAACTCCTTCACCTTTACCACCTCTTCCCCCTGCAACTGCACCACACCACTGCCCTCCCTCTTATTCGCACACATGTACTCTGTCTTACTACTACTGGCCCTTCTCTCCAGCGCATACCTCCAGCTCTCTGGGCTCGTCTCAACCTGCTCCCTACTCTCACCAAAAATCAGAATATAGTTAATTTTAATGACATTTACACCTTCTACCACTTCACCTAACTCACTCCAGAATATTTATTTCACTTGCTCCTTGTGGAAAATAGGCACTAATGACATTTATCATCAACCTTTCAACTTCCAGCTTCACGTTCATCAAACTCTCTTCACATCCACTACTCTTACTGTATTCTTCCTTCAGAACCTTTAAGTTACTTATGTAACCCGGTTCTCTAATAACAGGAGTGAGGCATCTCACTATGGAAATCGCCTTGAGCGTGACCAATCCTGGAAGCATCAATCACACCATGTCTGTCGGCTGAGAGACCAATCAGGACAGTAATGTGGGAGTCCCGCCTCCCACTGTTGGTGGTCCCTGCCTCATTCTCACATATCTCTCCTCCGTGCACTTCAAGGAGGGAGGTGTCGTGAGATACCTCACTCCTGTTATCATAGAACCGGGGTTACGTAAGTAACCTAAAGTTCTCTTTCAAACATTTGTTCGCTATCTCGCTATGGGATATAGACTCCCGTATTGCAGATATGCTGTCCGAAGCAGGTGTCAACCAACTCAGTGATGTGATAAAATCAACACAAGATTATCCCTCTCACCGAAGAGAGCAGAAACCTGTGAGAAATGACAAACATACAATCCATGATGTTTCCATCATCTATTGTCATTTCCCCACATATATATATATATATATATATATATATATATATATTACACACTCAGGACGGAATGAGCCAGCGAAGGCTTCGTGTCGTCCTGCCTATAAAATCGGACAAAAGTGTGCGTCGAAGCCCAGCAGGCTGCTGCAAAAATGTCCTGAATCAAAATGCCCCTAAAAAGTGCCCATGAATTGGCCAAGCCTCGGGTACTATGAGCCCTTAGACCTTCTGGAGAGTTAAGACCCATGCTATTATAACTCAATATATTAGCATCCACGAGCCAATGGGACAGGTGCTGCCGGGTGTGCTTTTATGTACTTTTTTTCACACGTCTGTGCCCTCGGCCAACTGCCTGGATGCACAGAACACATTTTTATTGTTTGGGAATGAACATAGAACCTTCTGCTCTTTCTCTTGCATAACCCTGTGGGTGGAGAGGGGAGAAGTAACTTTCCGGTCACTGGGGGAACTGGTCCTAACACTCCAACCGGATAACTTTTGTCCACTGAACATAGTCCTTGAAACACTTCCCAAACCTTTTTCGCTGGAGGGGGAGGACAAGACTCCTGAGATGAGTCGAGGGGTGCTACAGAAACTCAGAGAGTGCTGCCATCCCTCTTTTGACCCAAAATCAGTGTTGGACATCCCCAAATCCTCCATATTGTGCACCTCCAGTCTAGAGAAAACCCTTAATGGGCACTCTATGTGTGAGAAGGGTTTGTCCCAAAAACGACATTTCTGTGACACACGCCAGGATGGCAGGAATCAGCTACTTAATTCAAGGGGTTTCATTCAAAGAGCGAAGAAAGAACAGGAGACACCTCGTCCATCAACTCTCCCCAGCTACATTGTGTCTGAGAAGCAGCCTTGTCCGCGGGTGGCAGAGAAAGACATGGGTCTCCTTTATTTGCGGCCGCGACTCGCATTCAACGCTCCCGAACCCTTAACGGGAAACAAGAGCAGTGCGGGCAGCACTTGGGGTTAGCAAGCACAGTCTGTGCGTGTCGAACTGCTAAGCACACTATGCACAGGGGATGAGAGTCTTTAGCCGAGATCACAGACCCGCATGCACACGGTCGGGAGGGATCTTTCCCCGCCGCCGTGCAACCAGATGTGCTTGCAGTCGCCATAACAGAAGTGCAACCACTGGGAGATAAAAACGAGATCACCACAACAAGCCTCTCGAAAACGGGTCTCAAACGATATCTCACTATTCGCTCAACACGAGGTGAAAAGAAAGAAACAGCAGAAGCGAATATCCAATTTAACAGAGAATATTCCCCTCAAATAAGCAGCTGCGCTTGAAGACGTACCTCAATGGCTCGTCCATGAACGGTTAAGCGACCACCCCTAGAGGAACTGCTGAGGATAGCTTCCTGAAAAAGGATCTTCATGGGAACAGTATGAGAATGAGGCAGGGACCGTCAGCAGCAGTGTATAAAGGTAGGCGGGACTCCCGCATCACTGTTGTGATTGGTCTGTCAGCTGACAGACATGGTGTGATCGATGCTTCCAGGATTGGTCATGCCCGAGGCGATTTAAATAGTGAGATACCAAACAGATGTTTGAAAGAAAACACCCCTACACAACTTCTCTTTCCATCCATGCCATAAAAGAACAGTTTAAAGCCTCCTCCAATGTTTCTGGCCTTTTCACTTGGTCGCCTGTACACACAACATATCTCCATTTCTCCTCTCCATCATATCCGCTATCTCCCTCCCTTTACCAGTCATAGTAGCAACATTTAAAGTACCAACCCAAACCTTCCCTATACTTCTCTTTCGTGATCCGCATATTTGATTTGGCACATATTTTACGCTGGATGCCCTTTCTAATGCAACCCTCCCCATTTATCTGGGCTTGGAACCGGCACTAAGAGCGCACTGGATTGTACAACTCTAATTTCTGGAGTACTTTACATACCTTACTTTTAGTTTTAATTGTATTTAGGACACGTCTACTGAACCCTAGTGTTTGGGACACAGCCATAAAAAATAAAACCTCACAGAGGAATGTGCCGGCTCTTTACTAGCACACGGGCTTTCATCCAACTGGGCTTGTAAATGTTAAATTTATCTTTTCTGTGTTTATAAAGCAGCTGTGTTATTTATTGAAGGCAGTAATAAATACGAGCCAGTGCTGGTGTCAGTGGCGGGAATTTAATAAAATAAGTGCAGCCACTGCAGGGGACCGTGTTGCGTCTCAGTGCTCTAAGAGAGAAAGTAAATAATGAAATATCTCTGCAAGTCAGCAGTAAACACACAGAAAGGAACGAAAGTGACAGATCGTCCTGCTGAAATGTGGCTGAATGGAGTTCCAAAGTTTTTAGCACAGATTCTCAGGATTATCTCTCGTGTGGACAATATCGCAGTAAGACAAGGTGCTGGGTGAGAATCTCACAGTGTCCTGATTATAAATATTACCTCTCACCACAAATTCGCCCTAGATCTCCTCAATGTTTGGGGATTGCTGGGTTACCATTACGTGTTCATTTAGGTTTGTTTTTATACAACAATGAGAATAAGGAACACAGGAGCTTTGGGGATGGTTTTGGACTGTAGTTAATGTCAACAATATGCTACACTGACCTTAGACTACAGTTTGCATTTGATCACCATCACTGCACACCACAACATTGTTTAGCTGTAATAAAGGGTTCCCTCTTAAGTCTGGTTCCTCTCAAGGTTTCTTCCTTATGTCATCTCAGGAAGTTTTTCCTTGCGTCATTAGGGACAGACTTACACAAGAATAATCTTATTCATTGTTTCTTACCATATTATTTGTGTAAAGCTGTTTTGAGACAATGTCCATTGTTAAAAGCACTATTCAAATAAAAAATTATTGACTTGAATTGAACCTTTGATGTTAACGTGTCTAACACATTAGCATGGAGCATATAACCCCCATTTTTGCATGATGCACTAAATCTGCAAGTGCCCATTATCACAATTCAAAAACACCATTTATCTCAGTAACTAAGCATTATAATCAGCTGAATCACTTAGAATGTCCAAGCTTCTTCACACTTTAGGCCATGCCCCTACCTGATTCCCCAACAATGCCAGCACCTTCAACACTCCTAAAAAATCCTAAAACCACAAAACTTCTAAAATCTCCAACACCCTAAAACCAACAACACGTCCAATAATCCTAAAACCAATAACTCCTCCATACTCGCAACACCCCATTAGACCTCTCACTCCTTCAAACCTATAACTTCTTCAAAGGGCAGGTTGTAGCTTAGTGGTCATTGGACTCTGGATTGGAAGCTTGAAGGTTTAAATCCCAGCACCACCAAGCTGCTACTGCTGGGCCCTTGAGCAAGGGCTCTTAATCCTCTCCTGTTCATTGTAATTTGCTTTAGATAAGAGTGCAGTGAATGTAAACCCACAACACCCCAGACACACACAACAATTACATTCTCCCAACACCTTCATAATCTATGACACCAACAACATTCCCACAACTGCAAATTCTCACACCCACTATCTTTGATACATCTCATAATCCTGCTCAATTGTTAAATTTTTTTTACCCACCAGTTGATGATCACACTTGTATTTCATTTTCTGCTCATTATCTGTATGTGTGTGTATGTACACTGGTCCCTGTTCAGTTGTTTTTCTGTTCACATTGTGATGTTAATGTTGTTTCTGATCTCTCCTTTCCATGATCAAAACTTTGAATTTGTTCATGGATTTGAATTTCTTATTAAAATTATTCAACTCATATCCCCATCCATCTTTGACCCAGTCTGTTACAGAGATTCAGATGCCTTTGTTATGGAAAAAAAACAGAGTGGAAAAAACATGGATAAATGACGAATGAGTCACTAAACAGAAAACTTGAAAGAGAAAGGAAAGAGAAACCAGAGAAGTTCATATTTTCCCTATTGGCTAGAATAAAAAAAAACAAAAGTACTAAAATGGGCCAATGAAGACTCAGCATGCGGTCGGTGCAGGCCGCTGAGATGGAGCTTGTTAAAAATCTGATGAAAAGTTGCCTGAGGTAAGATTAAATTGTACACATCATCAAGACTCAACACAAGACTCCAGCACTTTTAATGAATGCGTGATAAGATAAACCTTACTAATCCCCAAATAAATTCATGTGCCGGTTGCTCAAGACAGTAAAAAACAGTGTAGATGATGAAAAAATGTGGTAAAGAAAAGAACATTGGGATAACAAAATATTCATTAAAAACTGCTGGCTATGGAGTAAATTGCTGTGGGACATGGTGACTTCAAATTGAAATCCAAAATAAATGTTCAAAATAAAATTTTATTTGTCAAACACATTCATACAGATAATGACATATAGTGAAATGCTTTTAATGACAGTCCAGCTTGTAAACATAAAAGACATACAATATGAGATTAAAAAAAAAAGTAAAGTAACATAAAAATAAATAAAACAAGTATAAAAGTATATTAAAATACAATCTGGCTATAAGTACGAATATATATAAATATATATATATATATATATATACTCTAGCAAAAAAGTTTATATATGGATATACATACATGAATTAACAGAAGGGATAGATGGATGACTGGACTGGAACAGTCTGGAACAGTTTATTGTCCCCTCATTCTTCAAACAGTCCACCATTGTTCCTGTCCCAAAGAAACCCCAGTCTGCCTGCCTCAACGACTACCGCCCTGTAGCCCTGACCTCAGTAGTGATGAAGTGCTTTAAAAGACTGGTCAGAGACTTCATCACTGCATCACTACCAGACACACTGTAACCTCTACTGTTCGTGTATCGCCCGACCGCTCTACTGAGGACGCCATTGCTCATCTCCTCCACACTACGATGAGCCACCTGGACTACAGGGAAGGTAATTATACAAAGTTGCTGTTTGTGGACTACAGTTTAGCATTTAACACAATAATTCCCTTCACACTCACCTATAAGTTGGAGGTCCTGGGAATCAGCCTGCCGCTGTGCAAATGGATCTCTAACTTCCTGACAGACAGACCACAAGCCGTATGGGTTGGAAAACACACCTCATCCACCCTCACCCTCAGCACTGGAGCTCCCCAGGGTTGTGTTCTGAGCCCCCTGCTGTACTCACTGTACACATACGACTATGTGGCCACTTTCAACTCCACCACAATCATCAAGTTTGCTAACAACACTGTTGTGGTGGGCCTGATAACCAACAACAACGAGACGGCCTACCTCCAGGAGGTTAAAAAGCTAGAGAGATGGTTCCAGGAGAAAAACCTTCTCCTGAACATCAGCAAGACTAAGGAGTTGATGGTGCAACCCTGAGCACAACCCAGAGAGCTCACATCTGCAGTAGTACAACCCTATGTACAACCCTAAAAGCTCAGATCTGCAGAAAGAAAGTGGAAAAAATCACAACTCGATGTAGACCTCGCATCTTACCGCGCACTCCTGACTAAATTTTCTTCAGGGGTGACTTCTGCCAAAACTGCCTTCTACAAGGCAAAGCTTGAGGCCTCTGCACAAGATCCTCGTAAGCTTCACAACATCTTCTCTTCACTACTCAACCCCCCTGCTGCACCTTCTCCATCCTCCCTGACTGCTAATGACTTTGCCTTCTTCTATGATGTAAAGTTTAAGAAAATCTGCCAGACCTTCACTTCCTCCCCAACAATGATGACACAACACAGCTGACAATCCACTATGATCCTAATCAGTCTGGGTTTAAAGCAGCACATTCCACAGAGACGGCACTTTTGGCTGTTTCTGAGAAACTGCATGCTGCTCGGTCAGCCAAGCTGTCATCTGTACTTATCTTCCTGGACCTTTCTATAGCATTTGACACAGTCAACCACAAGACACTTTTGTCAACCCTCAAGAGCCTCGGTATCTGCAGAACAGCATGGGAATGGTTTGCTTCCTACCTGGAAGGTCACTCATACCAGGTAACATGGAGGGGATCCACATCTGCCCCGTGCTGATTCACCACTGGTGTCCCACAAGACTCAATACTTGGTCCCCTCCTTTTCTCCCTCTATACCCAGGTGAAGTCATATCCTTACATTGGTTTTCTTATCACTGCTATGCAAATGACATTCAACTAATCTTTTCTTTGCTTCTATCAGATACCACAGCTTCCGCTCGGATATCAGCATCGGATATTTTGCACTACAACACTTTAGACTTTGGACTGTCACTTTAACTGTGGACTTGCACAGCACGGTGCACTTTATACCACACCACACCGCACATGGCCACTTTAAGGACAATCGCATCAAGCACCTTATGTGATTACTATTTACTCTCATAAGCAGTGTTGTGTTAGTTACTAAGAAATAGTAACTAGTCACAGTTACTAGTTACTTAATTCAAAAAGTAACTCAGTTACTTTGTTGATTACTTACACCGAAAAGAAATGTGTTACTGTTTTTTAAAGAACGTTCTTTAATGTTAACATTATTGCCATTTAATGCCCTTTTGTGTATATACAAACACAAAACTGACTTAAACACAAAGTAATTTTTAAACACTATTTTATTTAAGTCAGACCAGCACAAACTGAATATATCACAACGATTTCTAAAATAAATAACAAAACAAGCTGAATAATAAATTCAGAATCAAAAA
Source organism: Silurus asotus (assembly GCA_024362625.1). NCBI lineage: Eukaryota > Metazoa > Chordata > Actinopteri > Siluriformes > Siluridae > Silurus > Silurus asotus. The sequence goes on from MU527382.1 coordinate 1,856,430, forward strand.
CTAAAGTGGCTTCTGCATCCTAAAAGCTGTTGTTTTGAGCCCTTCAAAATGTTCCTTTCACAGCTAGTGAAGTATGAAAACTATCAACACTGTACAACATAACAACGGGTTAGCTTCTAGCTTTGTTGAGGCATGGAGTTTCTGGAGGAGCTTCGACAAATTGTCGAATTTGCTGTTTATCGCAGTAGATACGACCTTTGAAACAAAAAGACACAGCTTACATTTGACTAAAAAGTTTCTGTCTTTATGCTCAACTAAAGTGAAATAATGAGCATATTTCCACTTTGAGAAACTCGTCTTGCTCTCGCCTCGACTCGCCGTTACTGCCACACAGACCTGAATAAACAGAAACATGCCCACAGTGCGTCTTCTTTGTGTTTACAGTGGTTCTCATCCACCAATCCTACAATGCGTTGCTGCTGAAAACAGGTAAATCTGTAGGCTACACTTCAGCCAAAATTAATTTATTAAAAAAAGTAAAAAAATGTTTTAAAAACGGACAACGCACCATACGGTAATGGTTAAGGAGTTACTTTATTTGAAATATTAACGCATTACAGTAACGCATTACTGCCCAACACTGGTCATAAGCATACCTTGTATACAACATATTTCACTCATATATATTTTTATAAATTTTATATCTTACATAGTTTATACGCTTTATTTATCTGCCTCTTTTTCCTTGTTTATTTTTCTCCCCATTCTATTTCATCATGCCGGACAGTCGTATAAAGCATTTTACTGCATGTCGTACTCTGTATGTATGTGTCAAATAAAATTTGGTTTGATTTGGATATGTATACATATGTATGACAGAAGTACAGATTAAAGTGACTCAGTGTGATGTAATTATATTAGTCACCATGTGCTTGTATAAAAAAAAAAAAAAATGTGAATGTGACTGTAAAGTGAAAGTGACGCTGTGCTGGTCCAGTCCAGTCCAGTTAGAGTTCCACTAGTTCAAGTAAGGCAAATAATAGTGAAAATTTGTAAATAATGTGAATAATAGTGTGCAGCGAAGGAAGTGAGACAGAGAGAAAAATCCAGGTACTAGTTGCTCCTCTTGGTCCATTGTCTTCTGGTTTAAACTCCGAATGGCCTGCAGGAAGAAGCTCCTCCTCAGTCTCTCCTTGTTTGCTTTCAAGGAGTGGAGGTGCTTCGCTGAACACAACAAAGAAAAGAGTCCATTTTTGGGATGGCTGAGTTCCCTCGCTATCTTCCTGGCCCTGGTCTGGCACTGCATGCTGTAGATGTCCCGCAGGTCAAGGAAATCGGTGCGGGTGGTACCTTCAGCTGACCGCACCACCCCCTGGAGGGCTCGCCTGTCCTGCTGTTCACGAACCAGTAAGTGAAGCTACCCATCAGAATGCTCTCAATGGTGCAGGTGTAGAAAGTCTTTAAACTAACCTCTCAGGTTCTAAAGTCCCTTAGGTGTCCCAGATGGTACAGTCGCTGCCGGGCCTTCTTTACCTAGGTGTTAATGTGACAGGACCAAAACAGGTCCTGTGTGATGTGAACACCTAGGTACCAAAAACTGTCCACTCTCTCCACTGGGGTCCTATTGATGTTTGATGGTTGGTATGACCGCTCCTGCTTTGTGCTGAAGGTAAAGGACTTGATAATGGGGGAGGAGTTGGAAATGGCCACACACAGCAAGGGGCTCAAAACACAACCCTAAGGAGCTCCAGTGCTGAGGGTGAGGGTGGATAGGGTGACTGTCCGTAAGGAAGTTGGAGATCCATTGACACAGTCCCAGGACCTCCAAATTAGAGGTGAGTGTGGAGGGAATTATGGTGTAAAATGCTGAACTATTGTCCACAAAGAGCATTTTCACATAATTCTATTTCCTGCAGTCCAGGTGGCTCATTGTTGTGGGGAAAGGATGAGCTCTCATCCGTTGTGGGGAAAGGATGGTTCTTTCAAATCACTTCATTACTACTGAGGTCAGGGCTACAGGGCAGTAGTCATCAGTGCTGGGGGGCATTCTTTGTGGGGCTGAATGGGGTGGTCTAGGTGGAATGAGGCATTGTGGGGGCAGGGTGGGAATTTGTGTTGTTTACGTCAGGTGGAATATTGTTGGTTGGCATTGTGCATTGTGAGTCAGAGTGGAATGTTACAGGATATGTCAGGCACAGGGGGCATGAAAAATTCATGGTTCGGTACATACCTCTGCTGCTTCTTCCCCCAGTGCGAGCAACGTGGCGCTCCACATTTCTTCCTTCGAGGAGGAAGAGATTTTGGAAGCCAGTGAGCCCACAGACTCCCAGCCTGTGCTGTACGAGGATCTCCTGGAGGTAGTGACAGGGCCATGTCCAAGCTCGAGTTAGCTTGGCCGGATGTAAAATGGAAGCAGTGTGTACCCAGCAAGCTGGATGAGTGCTTCCTGCTGACCTAGCCCTTAGGGCCACCAAAGAAACGGCTAAGCCGTAGGTTGGTCCATGTCAGCCCTAGTAGCCACAGAAAGGCATCTGTGGCTCACCCTGTCCCACAGATATTTCCGACAGGGACAGGGCTTTTATGCTGAACGCCCCGATGGCCCCTTTCCTCCTAGCTTTGTTCGGCGACACCATAGGCACGGTCGTCACCAAGTTCCAGTAGGGCAAAAAAGCAATCTGTGGCATTTCAGCGGTATCTTCCCTGTCAATCCCAAGGGGCCGCTCAGCAGGCACAGCCACAGCCTGGCATTGCTGGCCACCGCAATGCCTAAAAACAGAGCGTTGCCACCCGGACTAGTCCAAACCCCCCTGGAGGTTCTAGGCCCAAGCCAAAAGAGCCGGCCAACCTTAGGGTGTCCTCTCCAGCAAGCTGGCCGTGGCACCCAGGCCCTGACCAGCAGAGAGCCTCAACCTTAGGAGGACGGTGTACACCTCATTACACGGTGCCATCCCTCCTCAGCACCACCAGGAGGTCGGGCTGCTAACCCTGCCACAAGATGTGCTTCAGGGCACAGCTACCTTCAGCGGGTGTCTCCCTCCATCTCTGCTTGGCCTTGTAGCAGATGGAGGATGAAGATGGTGTCTGTAGTTTAATGCTTTTTTGTGTTTGTCAAGCTGCAGATGGCTTTAATTCTCACCAGATCGAGGTTTATATGATTATTGTAACTCAACAGACTTTGAGTTCACTTCGTTTTTATTTTGTAACAAACCAGAAAACTTCACTAAACAGCTGTCACTATTTCTGCAATTCCTAATGCATCACAGAGAAAACAAAGATTTACTGCATTTCTCTCCATCGCCTCGGCAAGCCCACAGTCTCAGTGGAAATATACTAACTTTAATAAGCAATGCTGTGAAGACAAATATATCTCTTTCGCACGCTCTCTTGCACTCTCTCTCTCTCTCTCTCTCTCTCTCTCTTACACACACACACACACACACACAAACTCATTAACACCACTGTGTTACCTTTGAAGACCTGGTGGTAGAAAGTGTTTGAATGCCACAGCATTCAAGGCTTCAAGTATGTTTAACTAAATTTTCTTACATTAATTTGTATAATTGTATCTGATAAAAACACCATGTGGAGGACATGAGGAGAGTGTGAGGAAAATATAAGGAAAACATGAGGAGAATGTGTAGTGAGAATGTAAAAAGTCTGTGGAGAACATGAAGAGAATGTTAGAAGAGCATGAGAAAAGCCTGAAAGAGCTCTGGTTATTAGAGCTCTGACTCTATTCTGCGGCACATGAAATTAGATAGACCTTTAGGGGCACCAGCAGCACAGGCTATGTGTGTACCGGGAGCCAGGGTGCCGGACATTGCAGGTCAGCTTAGGTTTTTAGGAAAGCACAGGTTCTCTAAGATAGTTTTTCACATAGAAGCTAATTATATATGCCTTCGACAGTTAGAGGTTACTAAGAGTAATATTATTGAGGTGTGTAAGGCAATGTCCGATGCAGTAATATGCTCTGGCCACATTCCAATGTGGCGTGGTGATGTAGCCTACAGCAGGTAATGGTTGCTAAACTGAAATGTGGGCTTCATAGATAATCGGAGCAATTTTGAAAGCAAGGCTGGCCTGTTAGGGTGGGATGGCATCCATCCCACTCGGGAAGGTGCTGCTCTAATTTTTTTGTAGTTTAGGTCATAGACTCAGGACAGCACAAGTTAACAAGTGACTGTCCAGAGCCAAGGCCAGGGACAGGCTAAACTGACCGTCTGCTAGCCGCGCAGATTCGTCACTCGGGATCCACCAAATTAAGACTGTGTCTGTCCCCGAGTGAAACCAAAATGTAGGAATTCTCAGAAAGTCTGTTTAAGTAACCTGATTAACATTAAATTAAATAGGACTGAACGGAGCTTGCCTGGAGACCTTGGAGCGGAGCGGAGCCCGCCTGGAGACCTTGGAACGGAACTGAGCTCACCTGAAGGTCCTGGAGCAGAGAGGTGCTCGCGGGGACTCTCTGGGACGGAGCGGAGCACTCATGGAGGTCCTGGGATGGAGCCGAGCACATATACGGAGGTTCTGGGGTGGAGCCGAGCACTCATGGAGGTCCTGGAGCGAAAGTCAAGTCACGTCAAGTCAAGTTTATTTTTTATAGCGCTTTTCACAACAGACAATGTCTCAAAGCAGCTTTACACAAATCAACAGTGATGGTGAATGGTGTGAATTTGTCCCTGATGAGCAAGCCGTGGCGACTGTGGCAAGGAAAAACTCCCTTAGATGTTATGAGGAAGAAACCTTGAGAGGAACCAGACTCAAAAGGGGAACCCATCCTCATTTGGGTGACATCAAGAGTTTGATCATAAATCTTCCAACAATAGAGAACACTGGACAGTAACATGAGTACTGGAGTATAAGATTAGAAGTAATGTTCTTTCTGCAGTCTTATACATTCTATATGGTTAGTAGATCCTAGTTTTATGAGCTCAACATTTGTGATCACCACAGATCCAGCATCAGCTTCTCCATGCCAGAGCCTTTAAACACTCCAGGATGTCCAATGTCAAAAGTCCACACGTGTAGCGGGATCCAAATGGCACTGGTACGTCTCTAGATGGTTCGGGATGTTTGTGAGTTCGGCATCTACTTCTTTAAAGGTCCGTAATCATCACGAGGTGGGATGTGACTGGAGCTGGCCAAACCTCAGGATGTCTCGGGATGGGGAGAGAAAGAAGCAGTGGAGAGCAACTAGCGTAGATGCTGTTCATGATATTAACAGCACAAGTTGATAATGTGCATGTGATCAGATGTTCTGGAGCACAAGGTTATGATGTGATGTGTGTTATGTGTAGGCTTTGCTAAAAAGATATGTTTTTAATCTACACTTAAACTGGGTGAGTGTGTCTGAACCCCGAACACCGTCAGGAAGACTATTCCAGAGTTTAGGAGCTAAATGTGAAAATGCTCTACCACCTTTAGTGGACTTTGTTATTCTACGAACTACTAGAAGCCCAGAGTTTTGAGATCTCAGGGAGCGTGGCGGATTGTAGCGTGTTAAAAGACTGGATAGGTAAATGGGAGCCAAACCATTTAGTGCTTTATATGTGAGAAGTAATAATTTGTAGTCTATTCGAAACTTAACAGGAAGCCAGTGTAGGGACGATAAGATCGGGGTTATGTGATCATATTTTCTTGCCCTTGTAAGAACTCTGGCTGCTGCATTCTGGACTAACTGAAGCTTGTTTATTAATGACGCAGGACATCCACCTAGTAACGCATTACAGTAGTCTATTCTGGAGGTCATGAACGCATGGACGAGCTTCTCGGCATCGGATATGGACAACATGTTTCTTAGCTTAGAAATATTTCTAAGGTGAAAGAAGGCTGTTTTTGTAACTTGATTGATTTGATTTTTGAAAGACAAGTCGCTGTCTAAAATAACACCCAGGTCTTTTACCGTTATACTAGTGGTTACAGAACATCCGCCTAAATGCAGGTTAAGATGCTGGAGCATCTGTATACTAGTTTTTGGCCCGATGAGCAAAATCTCAGTCTTATCAGAATTTAAAAGTAGAAAGTTATGGGTCATCCAATCTCTTATTTCCTTAACACACTCAGTTATCCGGGTTAATTGAGCTGTATCGCCTGGTTTAGATGAAATATATAGCTGAGTATCATCAGCATAACAATGGAAGCTAATTCCATGCCTTCTAATAATATTTCCTAACGGAAGCATGTATATTGTGAAGAGCAGGGGTCCTAGAACTGAACCTTGCGGCACGCCATAATTTACTTGCATTAGCCTGGATAGCTCTCCATTTAAATCTACGAAATGGTAACGATCGGACAGGTAGGATTTAAACCGCTTAATGCCTGTCCCTGAATGCCGATGTAATTTTGTAAGCGATTTAGGAGGAGATCATGGTCTATAGTGTCGAATGCAGCACTAAGATCTAGTAAAACCAACAGCGAGATGAAGCCTTGGTCTGAAGCTAAAAACAGGTCATTAGTTATTTTAACTAGAGCAGTTTCTGTGCTATGATGGGGCTTAAAACCTGACTGAAATTCTTCAAAGATATTGTTCTCCTGCAGGTAGGAACATAACTGGGCAGCGACAATCTTTTCTAAAATCTTAGACATAAATGGGAGATTGAAATTGGTCTGGAATTTGATAACATGTTTGGATCCAGATTTGTTTTTTTAATGAGGGGCTTAATAACTGCTAACTTGAGAGATTTGGGGACATGTCCAATCAAAACTGAGCTCTCCTTGGGACTCAGGACACGGGAGCGGAGAGGAGCTCACGGAGACTCTCTGGAGCGGAGTTTACCGCTCTTGGAGGACCTGGAGCGGAGCTGAGCTCTCCTGGAGGACCTGGAATGGAGCTGAGCTCTCCTGGGAATTCTGGAATGGAGCTGAGCTCTTCTTGAGGTCCTGAAGCGGAGCTGAGCTCTCCTGGAGGACCTGGAACGGAGCTGAGCTCTCCTTGGGGATTCTGGAAGGAAGCTGAGCTCTTCTTGAGGTCCTGGAGTGGGGTGGAGCTCTCCTTGAGGTCCTGGAACAGGCTGTAGAACTCCGGAAAGGGTCCTGTGGCGGAGCGTACCCGTCCTGAAGGGCCTGGAGCAGGGTGGAGATATCCTGGAAACTCTGGTGCGGAGCGGTGCTCTTGGAAGCAGGGGAGAGGTGATGGAGATCCGCCGTGAGTATCCCGAGTTCCCGGGTGTGGAGCTTAGAGGTTGCTTCACGAATCCTGCCTCCGAGATTTCTTTTTTTCTTTCTTTCTTTCTTTCTTTCTTTCTTTCTTTTTTTCTTTCTCTCTTTCTTTTTTTATTTTATTTTTTGCACCCCCCCTTTTTCAGTCCTTGTACTCCTATTCTGGGGTCCGTTATTTCTGTCATGTGAATACGGTTGAAGTAGCAACAAATAAAGTTTTATTCATAACCAAACACAACCAAGGCAGAGCCAACACAAATACCTGCTGCAAAGGGATAATCTGGGAGCTCCGTGCGGGCGGGGCACGTATGAGAGAAGGAGCAAGGTGCTTCGTGGAGTGCCGAACTTTGACAGCCGCCGAAGTGGGCGTGGCAGGGGAATTCCTGACACCTAGGGCCCTACTCTGATTTTCTCATCGAATTTGCAGATTTCATCAAAATTTTGATACTTCTTTAGACAAAGCATAAATTGTTGGTGACTTTAATATTCATTTTAATATTAAAAGTGTCCATTCTAAATTCAGTTGGAATTAATCAGAATATTATAGGACCCACTCATAGTTGTGGACACACTCATGATTTGTTATTAACATTTGGATAAAAAAATAAAAATAATAAATTGTCATAATTCCACAATCTAAAGCTACTTCAGACCATTACCTTATCTGTTTTAAAATCTGCCGCCGTCATTGCATTAGTCCCTCACCATGTTACTGCGTTAAGCATACATTCACCTCATCTACAGCAGCGAGTTTTATTATTAATCTTCCGGAAATGAAAATGTTAATTAGATCTCCGTCTGACCCTGCAGAGCTTGACTGGGCAAGTTTCTGAGTCAAATTTTTGTTACACTCTAGATAATGTAGCTCCCCTTAAGACTAAAATGATCAGGGAGAAAAAATTAGCACAGTGGTATATGATCATACGTGCACCTTAAAACAGACCACTCGGAAATTAGAACGTAAATGGCGTCAAAACAAAATTGATAGTAATCAAAATAGCATGGAAGGAGAGCCTCCTAAATTATAAAAAAATATCTTAGTACTGCTAGCTAAGCATATTTCTCCACCCTCATAGAAAATAATAGATTTTTATTCAGCACGGTAGCAAAATTAACAGGGAATAAAAGCACTGCAATCACATGCACACCATCAATAGGTAATAATGAGTTAATGAACCTTTTTAATAATAAAGTTGAAAACATCAGGCAAGAAATCCAGACTATTAATATAAATCCAAACTATTTACAAATAACCCTATAGAGAGCAGTGTAATTATAAAAGACAATCATTTATCATAAATCAGTTTTACCCCTATTCAAGAGAATTACATAATTTCATTTATTTCCTCATTAAAATCATCAACCTGCATTCTCGATCCCTTGCCTACAAGTTTCTTCAAACCGATAATTCCAGAGGTAATTGAACCTATTTTATAATTGATAAACTCTTCCATTAGCACTGGTTATGTACCTAAATCCTTTAAACTGGCAGTTATCAACCCCGTAATTAAGAAACCTGACCTTGACCCATGTCAGCTGTCCAACTACAGGCCAATAACCTCCCCTTTATCTCCAAGATTTTAGAAGAGGTTGTAGCACAGCAGTTATGCTCACATCTACTTAGAAATAATATTTTTGAAATGTATGTCAGGATTTAAGCCTCATCTTAGCACAGTGATGGCACTAGTTAAGGTGGTAAATAACCTGTTATTGGCCTCTGATCATGGTTCTGTCTCTTTACTTGTTTTGCTTGACCTTGGTGCAGCTTTTGACACCAATGATCATACTATACTGCTTGCTAGACTTTAGAACAATGTTGGAATAAAGGGAACTGCTCTCTCCTGGCTTAGGTCTTATTTGCCTGATCGCCATTAGTTTGTTGATGTAAATGGTGAGTTCTCCACACTCTCTGAGGTAAATTTTGGTGTTCTGTAAGGATCTGTCTTAGGCCCACTGCTTTTCTCTTTATATATGCTGCCTCTGGGTGAAATTAAACATAAACATGGTATTCGCTTTCATTTCTATGCTGATGATACACAGCTGTATATTTCAGCAAAGCCAGATGAGAGAGATCAGCTTAACAATGTTAAGGAGTGTGTAAAGGACATTAGACAGTGGATGCCTAATGACTTCCTTCTGCTTAATTTAGATAAGTCTAAGTACTTTTACTAGGACCACATGCAGCTAGAAGTAAACTTTTAGATTACGTAGCATCTCTAGATGGTGTTTCTATCCCAGTGTGTACAGCAGTCAAAAACCTTGGTCTGATTATGGACCCTAGTCTTTCCTTTGAGGCTCACGTGAAAATTATTATCAGGATCGCCTTCTTTCACCTTAGAAATATTGCTAAAATTAGAAATATGATGTTGTTACAGAATGCAGAAAAACTAGTTCATGCTTTGTTACATCTAAATTAGATTACTTTAATGTTTTGCTGTCTGGGAGTTCAAGTAAGTGCATAAATAAGCTTCAGTTAGTTCAAAATGCAGCAGCAAGAGTCCTCATAGATCTAGAAAATATCATTTACATTTACATTCACATTTACATTACCTTATCCAGAATGACATACAAAAGTGCTTTGAGTCTCTAGTAATGAATAAATCTACACTGGTACGCAAGATTAGAAACTTAATATAAATATAACCCTTGAATTCTACAAGCTTGGAAGTGCTAATTTAAGTATTTCAGGAAGAGGTAGGTCTTTAGTCGTCGCTTGAAGATAGTCAGGGACTCTAGGGGAAGTTCATTCCACCACCTCGGTGCCAGAACAGAGAAGAGCCTTGAAGTGTACTTACCTCTCATTCTGAGAGAAGGAGGTACCAGTCGAGCAGTACTAGAGGATCTCAGACAGCGTGGTGCAGTGCGACATGTGATGAGGTCATTGAGGTAAAATGGTGCTGGTCCATTTTTGGCTTTGTAGGCAAGCATCAGTGTTTTGAATCTGATACATGCAGCTACTGGAAGCCAGTGAAGGGAGCGCAGCAGTGGGGTGGTGTGGGAGAACTTGGGCTGATTGAACACAAGTCATGCAGCTGCGTTTTGGATTATTTGCAGTGGACGAATAGCGTTCAGGGAAAGACCTGCCAGCAGAGAGTTGCAGTAGTTAAGTCCTAAAATGACAAGAAACTAAATGAGCACCTGGGCAGCCAGTGTGGAGAGAAATGGTGGAATCCTTTGGATGTTATAGAGAAGAAATCGGCAAGAACAAGCAACATTAGCGACATGTGGGAAGAAGGACATTTCATTGTCCATAGTTACCCCAAGGTTACGAGCAGTGGCTGAAGGGGAGAGCAGAGAGTCATGAAGTGTTATTTGGAGATCTTGAACTGGAGAGGAATCACCTGGGATGCCAGCAGTTCTGTTTTGCTGGGGTTGAGTTTTAGTTGGTGAGCTATCATCCCTGAAGATATGTCTGTCAAGCATGCTGATATTTGAGCGGAAGCTGTGGTATCTGATAGAAGCAAAGAAAAGATTAGTTGAGTGTCATCTGCATAGCAGTGATAAGAAAACCCATGTAAGGATATGACTTCACCAATGGAGTGGGTATAGAGGGAGAAAAAGAGGGGACCAAGTACTGAGCCTTATGGGACACCAGTGGTGAGTCTGCATGGGGCAGATGTGGATCCCCTCCATGTTACCTGGTATGAGTGACCTTCCAGGTAGGAAGCAAACCATTCCCATGCTGTTCCACAGATACCGAGGCTCTTGAGGGTTTCACAAAATTGTCTTGTGGTTGCACATCATATAAGCACATCACCTCTGTTTTAATCAGTCTACACTGGCTCCCAATTAAAGCTCGCATTGATGAAAAAATACTACCACTGACGTATAAAGCACTTAATGGTCTCGTGCCGCAGTACCTGAGTGAACTTCTGTACCAATATGATCCTCCCCGTCTACTTAGATCAAAAGGTGCAGGCTATTTGTTGGTACCTCAAATAATTAAGACTACAGCAAGGGGCAGATCTTGCTCTTATAAAGCCCCACAGTTATCCGTGATCCTATCCAATCAGTGTTTGCGACTCAGACACACAGTCTCATTGTTCAAGTCAAGGCTGAAAACGTATATTTATTTAGTCAAGTCTTTTATCAGTAGATTTTTATTAGGTAAAGGAGCAGATCTGGAGTGATCATGGATATATATAGTGTTTGGTGAACTAAGATACTTGTATGCTGTTGTACCCTGACTCTCACATGTTCACTCAGGTTTGTTGATCGGTGGTGTGGTGGGTCATCACTTATCCCAGAGATCCCTCATATCTGTGTTACCTTCTGGTTCTTCCTTTTAGTTTTGCTGCCATAGCGAGTCTTGCTGGAGTCCCAACTGCACAGTGACCTTAACTTTTATACAACAAGGACACATAATAATCCATATCCTTCTCTATCTGTCACCCCTCTCTTCTCTCTCTCTCTCTCTCTCTCTCTCTTTCTCTCTCTCTCTCTCTCATGCTCCAGAGGTTCCAGTAACCACTGTTCATGCCCCTCCTCCCTCTGCGGATCTTCCCACTTTGTCCAGGCCTGCCTCCGGATAGTGTCCTCTTCGTTTGGAAGCCACTCTGTGCAGCTGGGGACGGTTTCTCATCAACGCCTTGGGTGATTCCATGAAATTCCAGAGTAAGAACAGAAGCATTGAGGATGGATTTGAAATGTAGTTAATGTCAACAGTCTGCTATACATCACTCAGGGCTACAGTTTGCTACTGATCACCATCACTGTACCCCGCAACATCGTATATCTGCAATAAATGGACATTTGGTGCAACCCAGATGAGGATGGGTTCCCTCTTGAGTCTGGTTCCTCTCAAGGTTTCTTCCTTTTACCATCTCAGGGAGTTTTTCCTTGCCACAGTCGCCACCGGCTTGCTCATTAGGGACAAACTTACACTTATAAAGAACATATTAATTTTTATCACCACATTATCTGTGTAAAGCTGCTTTGAGACAATGTTCATTGTTAAAAGCGCTACGCAAATATTGGATTGATGTTATTATTCACTCTTATTGTCTTATCACTCACTGAGAGAGACCACATGATAATGTCAATTGCTTTACTGTTTACAGTATGCATAATCTTAATTAATATAATAAACTGTTAAAATTTTGTTTTTTATTGTCTCTTACTGAATGCAAAATCATTGTTATTGTCAGGGAGCACCCTGCGTCCTCGCCCGCACCGGCCCCGCCTACACGGAGCTGCTCGCCTGATTACTAACGCGGGGCACCTGATCTCCATCACCCACACGCACATATAAGCAGCCCATCTCCACAGCCACCTCGTCCGTTATTGTTTACTCACGTCACGCTGTCTGCTCCGCCATTCCCTGGCCGCTGCCAGCGTACCGTGAAGTGAGACTAAAACTGACTGCTTAATTATACTCCGGATTACATTTGCTTAGATGTGTGCGTGCTTTTCCCGACAAAACTTTATTAAAGACTTGTGTTGCGTTCACTTCGGCTTCCGCCTCATTCTCTGCATCACAGAATAACGGACCGAAGAAGAATTCAAGAGCGGCTTACCTCAAGATGGATCCCCAACCCAGCGCACTTTCGGACTCCGTTCGGGACCTCGTAGCCGCGCTCCAAGCCGCCTTCCCTTCCGCGGCTGCTCGCCAAAGCCTCCCCGCTGCCACCGGCAGCCCCATGGCACTCCCAGCGACATTCTCCGGCGAACCCTCTGAATGCCGCGGTTTCCTCATGCAGGTCAATCTGTATATCGAGATGCAACCACAGCGATTCCCCACCGAACGGTCAAAGGTCGCCTTTTTCATCTCGCTCCTGTCAGGGAAAGCGCGAGCGTGGGCGCAATCGCTGTGGGACGCCGCGGGTCCGGTGGTAAACGCTTACGCGCCGTTCACCGCGCACTTCCTGGATGTGTTTAGCGCCGCCCCCGGGGTCCTCTCAACGGCCGATCAGCTGCTCAGCTTGCGCCAGGGTGACGACACGATCTCGGATTACAGCCTCCGTTTTCGCACTCTGGGGGCATCTAGTGGCTGGAACGAGTCGGCGCTTCTCGGGGTGTATCGGCAAGGATTATCTCCAGAGATCCGGCAAGCTATGGCTATCTATGATGACAAAGTGGGGCTGGAGAGTTTTATCCAGAAATCCATCGGCCTCTCGCAGCGCCTGGCAGCTTGCAGTTCCACACCACCTCAACCTACGCCCCTACTGCTAACGACACCACCTGGAGCGCAGGCGGCCGCCGGCGCAGAGCCAATGCAGTTAGGCTCCCAGAGACTGTCCCGAAGGGAGCGAAACAGCCGCCTGGTCACAGGTAAATGCCTGTACTGCGGTAAGCCGGGTCACTCGATCTCCAAGTGCCCCACACGCCCTGCGCGCACCGCGGTGAGTACAGTTAAGTTTCCTTCGGACATTTCCCCTCTGTCCAAACTCACTGTGACTCTGCTAACCCCTGCTCTCTCCTTTTCGGTTCGGGCGCTGGTCGACTCCGGTTCAGCAGGAAACTTCATCTCTCAGGCCTGCCTCGACCGCCTGCAGCTCCCCCGAGAGAGGGGTTCCCAGGACTTAGCCGTCCAGACCATCCAGGGACGTCCTCTGGGCAGGGGCTGGGTAAAGTACTGCGCACCGGTCGTGACACTACAAGTCGGGTTGTTCCACCGGGAGGAGATCCGGTTCATGGTGCTCGAGGACTCCACGGTCAGTGTGATCTTGGGGAGACCCTGGCTACAGCAACATGCCCCCCGATGCTCCTGGGACCCGTGTGATATCCTGGAGTGGAGTCCCCACTGCCTAAAACACTGCCTCTCCCGGCTTCCATCCAGGATCTCCAGAGCCACGGTGGGCGCCACCCGGGTGGAGGAGGCGACAACCGCTACCCAGGTGGAGATTCCAGAGGAATATAAGGCTTTCGAGGACGTGTTCTGTGCAAAGGCGGCCACTCGTCTTCCCCCACACCGGCCGTGGGATTGCTGCATTGACCTGCTCCCCGGGGCGAAGCTACCCAAGGGCCGCATCTACCTCCTGTCGGCCCCTGAACATCGAGCAATGGAGGAATATGTCCAGCAGGCTCTACGACAGGGGTTTATCGCCCCATCTACCTCCCCGGCGGCGTCTAGCTTCTTTTTCGTGGGGAAGAAGGACGGAGGCCTCCGTCCGTGCATCGATTACCGGCAGTTGAACTCCCAGATCGCTCCTCTCCCTTATCCCCTCCCGCTCGTTCCTGCGGCCCTCGAGGACCTAAGGGAGGCTTGGGTGTTCACAAAGCTCGATCTCTGGAGCGCCTACAACCTGGTACGGATCAGGAAGGGGGACGAGTGGAAAACCGCTTTCATCACCCCGTCTGGACACTACGAATACCGGGTCATGCCGTACGGCCTCTCCATCTCCCCGGCCGTCTTCCAAGGGTTCATGAATGAGGTGCTCCGACCTTACCTCCAAAGGTTCGTGATGGTGTACATCGACGACATCCTCATCTACTCACGGGATCTGGAGGAGCACCACACCCACGTGCGACAGGTCCTAGGAGCCCTCCGGTCGCACCATCTCTACTTGAACCTTTCGAACTGTGAGTTCCACCGCCCGCTGACCCGCTTCCTGGGGTACGTGATCAGCGCCCGGGGTATACAGATGGATGAGGGGAAAGTGAAGGCCGTGCGGGACTGGCCCCTTCCAGAGACCATCAAGGAGCTCCAACGCTTTCTGGGCTTCGCCAACTTCTATCGCCGGTTCATCCAGGGCTACAGCCGGATCGCCGCTCCCCTCACGTCACTCCTCAGGGGTAAGGCACGAACCCTGAAGTGGACCCAGGAGGCCCAGGAGGCATTCCACGATCTGCGCCGGCGTTTCTGCGACGCTCCTGTACTCCGCCACCCGGATCCCAGAAGGCCGTTCGTGGTCGAGCTCCCACAAGCTCTCCACGGCCGAGCAGAACTACGACATCGGCAACCGGGAGCTGCTGGCGATCAAGCTTGCCCTGGAGGAATGGAGACACTGTTTGGAGGGTGCCGAGCACCCGTTCACGGTGATCACTGATCATAAGAACCTCCAATACCTGCGAGAGGCTCGGAGGTTGAACCCCAGGCAGGCTCGGTGGGCTCTTTTCTTTACCCGGTTCCGTTTTCAGGTCACCTACCGGGTGGGATCGCAGAACGGAAAGGCTGATGCTCTCTCCCGCATGTTTGGGCCGGAGGAACCCTGTGATCCAGATCCCATCCTTCCCCCCTCGCTCGTCGTAGGGCCCATCATGAGGGAGGTCGACGAGGAGATCCGCACAGCCTCGAGCCAGGAACCTGCCCCTGAGGGCTGTCCGGAAGGAAGGGTATTCGTCCCCACCACCTGTTGGCGGGGTCTCATCCAGTCCGTCCACGAGGGGCTGGGTACGGGCCACCCAGGCGAGAAACGCACGGCCCAGCTCGTCCAAGCATGGTACTGGTGGCCTGGCATGATCAGGGACATCAATCGCTTTGTCCAGGAATGTGCCTCCTGTGCCATGGCCAAGGTCCCACGTCACCTGCCCGTGGGGAAGCTCGTGCCGCTCCCGATCCCTCAGCGTCCCTGGTCCCACTTGGGCATCGACTTTGTGACCGACCTCCCTCGGTCCGAGGGCAACACTTGCATCCTAGTGGTGGTGGATCGCTTCTCCAAGGGCTGCCGCTTCATCCCCCTGAAGGGTCCCCCCACTGCCCTTGAAACAGCCGAGGCCTTGTTCCACCAGGTCTTCCGCACCTTCGGCCTTCCGGAGGAGATCGTCTCGGACAGGGGACCTCAATTTACCTCCCGGGTCTGGAAGGCTTTCTTTCAGCTCCTAGGGGTTTCAGTGAACCTCTCCTCAGGTTACCACCCCCAGTCCAACGGCCAAGCAGAGCGAAATCCAGGAGCTGAGCCAGTACCTCCGGATCTCTTGCAGCCAGGACCAGGGGAACTGGTGCCGTTTCCTGCCCTGGGCTGAGTACGCACAGAACTCACTCCGTCAAGACACCACGGGCCTCACCCCCTTTCAGTGTACGCTGGGTTTCCAACCGCCCTTATTCCCCTGGTCCGACGAGCCCAGCAACGTGCCCGCGGTGGATGAGTGGTTCCGAGAGAGCAACCGGGTTTGGGAGTCAGCGCACACTCAACTACGTCGGGCGGTCCGGAACACCCGTAGACACGCCGATTCTCGTCGTCTGGAGTCGACGCAGTTCCGCCCTGGGGACCGGGTCTGGCTGTCTACGAGGGACCTGCGGCTGAAGCTTCCATGCCGTAAGCTGAGCCCCCGATTCATCGGGCCCTTCAAGGTGGTCCGGCAGATCAATGACGTGTCCTACCGGTTGGAGTTGCCCCCCAGGTATCGTATCCATCCGACCTTCCATGTGTCCCGGTTGAAACCTTACGTCTCGTCCGCCTCTTGTCCTCCAGGTGACCCCGCGGCGCCCGTCCAGCCAGAGGTCGTGGATCAGCCAGAGGTATATGCGGTCCGGGAGGTGTTGGATTCCCGGCGGCGCGGGGGTCGCCTCGAGTACCTAGTGGACTGGGAGGGATATGGTCCGGAGGAGCGGTCTTGGGTGGCCCGACGGGACGTGCTGGACCCGGCACTGCTGGAGGAGTTCCACGCCGCTCACCCGCGTTGCCCGGAGCCCAGGGCTAGGAGCCGGCCTCGTCGCAGAGTCAGGGCGTCCGGAGTCGCCCCTGAGGGAGGGGGTGGTGTCAGGGAGCACCCTGCGTCCTCGCCCGCACCGGCCCCGCCTACACGGAGCTGCTCGCCTGATTACTAACGCGGGGCACCTGATCTCCATCACCCACACGCACATATAAGCAGCCCATCTCCACAGCCACCTAGTCCGTTATTGTTTACCCACGTCACGCTGTCTGCTCCGCCATTCCCCGGCCGCTGCCAGCTTACCGTGAAGTGAGACTAAAACTGACTGCTTAATTATACTCCGGATTACATTTGCTTAGTTGTGTGCGTGCTTTTCCCGACAAAACTTTATTAAAGACTTGTGTTGCGTTCACTTCGGCTTCCGCCTCATTTTCTGCATCACAGTTATCCTTATTGATAATGATTTTTTACATGTAGCAAAAAATATCAGATAAGTGTGGGAGGAGGGCCTTGTGGCACGGAAACCCCTGCGGCACCCCTGGATGCCAGTAATGCAGACCGAGCAGTTCTTATGAAACAAACCCCTGGCCATATTTAAGCGGTCACTTTGACTTCAAGAAAGGCAACAGCTTAATTATGCAGTGTAATCTGTGTTTGCAGAAGGTGACTGACTGGCACCTTATAAAAACTTGTCATCAGACCTGTGTAAGCATGTTGATGTCAATGAATAATATTTATATCTTTAGATGACATAATTGTTGTACTGTTGCATTACATTAATGCATGACATTGCTAAAGTTGGTTAGCACCAGGGTTGTAAATTAATGGAGACTGGGGTAAAAATTGTCACTGCACAATTAAGCTAACACTATTACCAGCGTCAAGATTTAAGTGGCATATGAAATAAATGAAAGGTGCTGTATTTTAGAGTAGATCTGCTGATGTTGCATTAGATTTGAGCGTAATTCAATAACCAATCACACACTTTTGTTAAAAATGCAGTGTCCAATCAAAGCAGTTTGAGTCATCATTGTGGAAAATGCCAGCGGTGTTCAATGCCTTGTGCTTACTGTCTGTATTCTGAATCTGCATTTGTGATTTCTCTCGTTATTATAAATGTCATTACCACAGGAGATTTTTTTTAATAAACAACGCTTTTTTTATTTTCTAATCTGTAGAAATCAGTTAACAAATTCATAAATGTTTTTAAGTTTGCTTTATAGAATACTACTTGTTTTTTCTTCCCCTAGATTATAATGCTAATGATCAAATTAATTCAAATTACTTCCTGTTTTATGTAAGTAGATATATGAGGCCATATACTGTTACTACAAATGTAGCTATGTTACCCATAGAAGACAGCGGTTTGCACTCTTCTAGTTTGCAGGAGCAGTCTGTAAATTTTACTCTGATTACATTTTAAATGAGCTATATTTACTTTAACTTGAGTAGATTTTGTAAGACCAGTAACTTTACTTGTACTTAAGTAAAATTTAATTGAAGTAACAATACCTTTACTTGAATAGAATATTTTATTACTTTTTCCACTTCTGCTAATGAACATCTTTAGGATGAATGTGAATGCTGACTGCACCATAGGCCTTCTCACCTCAACTACATCAATAATTTACTTTACTAACACCCCTATGGATGAATGATCAATAAGCACACTCTGAAATCTAGTGGTATCTTCCAAAAAGAGTAAGCTTATTGTAACAGCAAATTGGGAATAAATGTGGAATGGGATGTTTAAAAATCACATGAGAATTTAATGGTTAGGGTTTCCAAAACCTTTTTTCTTATAATTTATATAAGATAAGAACACCTGCAAAAACCCCCTCTAAAGAGCTGGAAAAATCTTAAAACTGTGTCCTAAACAGAAAAAAATATGAAGATAATAGGTTATTACCTATTTATGTCTTATACAGTGGTCCCCCGGTTAATCGAACTTAATTCGTCCCTTAAAACCGTTCGAAATCCGATATGTTCGAAAACCGGACCTAATTATCCCATAAGAAATAATGGAAAACCAATTAATCCGTTCCCAAACTCCACCAATACCCGATAATTAACAATTTTTTCCTGTTTTTAGCCGTATTAATAGTCAGGAATCCCCCTGTCACGCCCCCTACGGTGGCTGTCATGGTGTTTCAGGGAATGCCCTTTTCCTTTGCTCATGCGTGCCCCGCACACAATGAGCTCATCGCAATCGGGCTTCCTCCGTAAAGCACCATGGATATTATTTATGGAGTAAATTTAAGTGTAAGTTTGTCCCTGATGAGTAAGCTGGTGGCAACTGTGGCAAAGAAAAACTCCCCGAGATGGCATAAGAACGAAACCTGGAAGAAAGAACCAGACTCAAGAAGGAACCCATCCTCATCTGGGTTGCACCAAATGTCCATTTATTGCAGAGATACAATGTAGTGGCGTACAGTGATGGTGATCAGAAGCAAACTGTAGTCCTGAGTCAGTGTAGCAGACTGTTGACATTAACTACAGTCTAAATGAATCCTTAAAGCTCCCGTTCTTACTCCGGAATTTCATGGAACCACCCAAGGCGTTGATGAGAAACTGTCCCCAGCTGCACAAAACTCTAAATATATGGATAATAGATAGTGAGACCTAAAGGATAAACCCCCTGTTAAGCTGATGAGGATACAAGAAGCAAAATCCTGCTGACACGCTAAAGGGGAGATGACAAGCAAGAACCGACTGATACACTAAAGAGAAGGAGTGTTCGGATAAAGATTTAATGCTGCTTGATCGCCTACCCATATCACACAGGGCAGGCTGTTTTAACATAGCACCAGCTCACTCTCAACCTCTGCCAATATACTCTAGAAATATTTACTCTCATAGATCAAAGTATTTTGTTTCACATGACAGACAGACATTAAGTTTTCTAATTTTCAAGTCAGAGGAGTTGATGTATCTTTGTGGTTTCTCAGTAATGTGAAAAGCTGTGCAAAGTTATCAACTTTGAGAGAGAATAAAGAGAGGATGTTAAGGTATTAATTGTGTACAGCTGCAATAACATAAGTGACAACAGGAAGAGAGAGAGAGAGACTTGTGACTATATTAGATAAAATGTACATGTCCTCCTTTAATAAATACAAAGTATAATTGTTGGTAAAACAGTTTGTAACAAAGACTGAAATAAATCCCACAATTTACTAGTTCTCAGTGTTAATATTTATTTATTCCCATTTAATTTTTTTTTTTGGGGGGGGGGGAATCAATGGGCAACAGATGCCATCTGTCCACTGTGCTAATCTCCAACAGCATGTTGTGGTGTTATTTAAACAAACAGCTCATGTTGCCACAGCTGCTTTGTATTTGATGAATATGTGAACTAGAAATGCAGCACAAACAGCACTTAGTGATTCATGCTTTTAGCTAAAATAGATTTTGGCAATGAACCAGCATCTTCACACACATAAACATACACACACACGCGCGCGCGGGTTGTATATGCAGCAAGTTGTAATTTGTGGTTCTACAGATGTGAATAAAGGTTATGTATTTTCATATCAGTGTAAAATTTATTTCAGCACACTGTCCCAAACTACACACAGTATTTATATATAACGAAAATGCATTTTGGGAGTCCACTAGGTTTAAAATACACATTTCGATGGTGCAGGTGATGGTGGTGATGGAGGTCCTCTGTGTTCAGTTAGAGATTAGAGTGAAACTGGGCTGTCCTTCTCCTTGGTGCTGTGTGTGTGTAAATGTGTATGAGCAGTCTGGCATGAATAAAGAAGCAATTTGTTGTTCATTGATATCTCCAGGTATGTACATTTGTCTTCTTCAGCAAAAAGACAATCTTCAAAGACAGAGAGAGAGAGGTTATAAAGCTGTAAAGATGTGTGTAGATTTTCATTAGTGGATACTCATTGTGCCATCGAAGATAGAAGCAGCCTAGCTGAACACACACAAAGACACACACACACACACACACACACACACACACACACACACACACACACACTCTTCTTCTTTTATTCTTTTTCTTTCGCCTGCTTCCTTCAGGGGTTGCCATACCCCCCTGTCCTCTACATCTGCCTCTTTTAAACCAACTACCTGCATGTCTTCCCTCACCACATCCATAAACCTCCCCCTTGGCCTTTCTCTTTTTCTCCTTACTGGCAACTCCATCCTCAGCATTCTCTTACCAGTATACCCGCTGTCCCTCCTCTGCACATGTAAAAACCATCTCAATCGTGCCTCCCTCACCTTGTTCCAAAATGGTCCTACAATAAAAATCTCAAAATCTTCAGCTCCGCCTCCTGTCTTTTAGTCAATGCAACTGTCTCTAAAACATACAACATAGCAGGTAATCAAACATCATAGTCCATGGAGACTCCTGTCTAACCTCGTCTGTCAACCTGTCCATCACCACTGCAAACAGGAAAGGTTTCAGAGCCGATACTTGATGCAATCCCAACATTTACATTTACATTTGCGGCATTTAGCAGACGCCCTTGTCCAGAGCGGCGTACAAAAATGCTTTGATCCTCTAGCAATGAATAAATCTACACTGGTATGGTAGATTACAAACTTATTATAAATATAATTTTTAAATTTCTACAAAGCAAACTTTAAAAAAGTGCTAATTCAAGTGTTTCAGAAAGAGGTTGGTCTTCAACCGTCGGTTAAGGATAGCCAAGGACTCTAAATTCTGTACGGACATCTAGGGGAAGTTCCACCACCTCAGTGCCAGAACAAAGAAGAACCTTAAAGTATACTTACCTTTAATTCTGAGAGAAGGTGGTACCAGTCGAGCAGTGCTGGCTTATCTCAGACAGTGTGGTGCAGTGCGAACTTAGAACTTAGAAGCTTTCTGTTTCTGTTTGAGTAAATAATCTGTAGATTGCTGTAGCTGATGATGTGTGAGTTTTGTTTATTTAAGTTCTTTGTCTTTTATAACTTAATACACATCCTGCAAATTCTACTGTTTGTAAATTGTTATTCACTAAATCTGATTGGACTTTTTGATGTTTACATTCACCATACTGCATACTGCACTGGAAACTGCACTGCATTCTGCACACTTTACTGACAACTGCATTGTATGCTGCATACTGCACTGTACACAGCACTGTATACTGCACTGCAATACTGCACTGTATATTGCATACTACAGTAACAACTGCACTATATGCTGCAAACTGCATTGTATACTGCATTGTATACTGCACATGGCTATGCAACTCCATTAGCAAACAAACTGTGACACACTGTGTATTCTGACACCTTTCTATCAGAATCAACATTAACTTCATTAAGTTTGACCTGCCCATGACCCGTTTGCCGATTCACCACTATTCCACTGTTCGACCACTGCAAACCGGGAACAGCCCACAAGAGCTTCAGTTTTGGAGGTGCTCTGACCCTGTCGTCTGTATACTGTGTACTGCTCTGTTAGTTAGTTTTGTGTGTTTGTGTTGTGTGTTTTATATTAGTGTAATGTTAACACACTAGTGTAGTTTATGTAATGTTGTAATGTTAAATGTCGTGTAACTGTATTTATTTCATGTCTCTGTGTGTGTGCATGCATGTGTGGGTTTGTTTAACATTGTGGGCCCAGGAGAAAGGTTATATCATTGCACTGTTCACTGTACAATGCATATAGTTGACATATAAATAAATATTCACTAGATTTTCCTTTAATGTTCTTGATAGATCCTCATGATTCCTGAATGTTTCTTGTGGGTCGAGGCACCCCTGAATGTTCCTTATGTTACCTGTCAGTCTCTGAATGTTTCTTGTTATTGTTCCGGATTGTCCCTAAAGCTTTTGTTCATGATTCGTTCTCATGATTTTTAGTGGTTCCCTGAACGTTCCTCATTGTTCCTTACACTGAAGGTTTCTTATGGTTTTTGACGTTCCCTGAATGTTTCATGTGTGCCAGTATAATTTATAAACAGTGTTTGTTGATTATTCAGACATATGAACTCATCTGTGCCGAGGATTTCTCTGTCTTCTGTTGTCTTGCATCTGTAAGAGTTTCCATGTAGATTAATTAGTGTAATTGTACTTGAGCCAGAAATAGTCCCAAGATCATTTTCTCTTACAGTTTCTGGGCAGAATGCTGGCCTATAGATCATAAAATAATAAGAGAATGAGCACAATGGGCTCTTTCTGCTTATTATGGTCTGTAACAAATTGAAATTAATTCAGCGAGGGGAATTAGTGTCTCGCCTCTCCTTCTCATCTCTCTCTCTCTCTTTCTCTCTCACATGACCGCTGCTTTTTAATGCTAGTGGCTAATTTATAACTGCTGGGAATGTGGCTAGTGTTAAGCTTCCTGTGTAATTAACAGACTCATGCATATTTGAATATACAGAATGGTGCAGGCTATTCTTAGTGCTATTTCTGAAATTTTCGAGTAGAATAACAAGAAAAACTTTTTTACTGATTACAAAAAAAATTTAAATTGCCTCAGTGCATGCGCCTGCTGCTAGCTGCTGATATCTTGTTAGCTATCCATGTAATAGCTAATGTTTGTGAATACATTAAAAGTGTAAAGCAAAATATTTTTATATATGCTGCCTCTGGGTGAAATAATACATAACATATTAGCCTTTCATTGCTATGCTGATGATACACACTTGTATATCTCAGCGAAGCCAGATGAGAAAGATCAGTTTAAAAATGTGAAAGATTGTGTAAAGGACATGCTTGATAACTTCTTCTCAACTCAGACAGAACTACTTTTACTAGGACCACATGCAGTGTAAACTGTCCAATGACGTATCATCGCTGGATAGATTCTGTTTCAGTGTGTACCGCAGTCAAAGACCTTGGTGTGATTATTGACTCTTTTCTGTACGTTGAGGCTCATGTGAATAACATTACCAGGATATCCTTCTTTTACATTAGAAATATTGCTAAAATAAGAAATATGATGTCGTTACAGTATGCAGATAAAACTAGCTCATGCGTGGTTACATCTAGTTTAGACTACTGTAACTCTTTAATGTCTGGGTGTTTGAGTAAGTGCATAAATAACTTCTGTACCAATATGATCCCCACTTTTACTTAGATCAAATAGTGCAGGCTATTTGTTGGCTCTTCAAATAATGAAGACGACAGCAGGGGTAGATCTTTCTCTTATAAAGCCCCACAGTTATGGAAGAGCCTTCCAACCAGTATTTGGGACTCAGACACCGTCTCAGTGTTCAAGTTGAGGCTGAAAACATATTTATTTAGCCAAGTCTTTTATCGGCAGGTTTTTGTATGCTGTCATTTGTATGCTGTCATCCCCTTACACGCACACGTTCACTCAGGCTTGTTGACAGTGGTGTGGTCCCACAAAGATCTCTCATGTTGGTGTTACCTTCTGGCTCTCTCTTTAATTATGCTGCCATTGCGAGTCTTGCCGGAGTCCCCAACTGCAAAGTGTCCTTAACTTTTTATACAACAATAAAAATTCTTAATAACTCTATATCTTTCTCTCCCTGTCACCCCTTCTGTCTCTCTCTCTCTCTCGATCTCCCTCTCTTTCTCTCGATCTCTCTCTCTCTATCTCTGTCGAGTTAAACATGCTCCTAAGGAAACCAATTACCAGTGTTCCTCTCCTCTCCTTGGATTTGCCGCTCTGGCCTGACCTGCCTCTAGATGGTGTTCTCTTCAATTGGAGGCCACTCTTTGCAGTTGGGAATATTTTACATCAACAGTCTGGGGATCCATGAAATTACGGAGGAAGCCAGGAGCTTCAAAGATTGATTTGGACTGTACTTAATTTCAACAGTCTGCTACACTGACTCAGGACTACAGTTTGCATTTGATCATCATCACTGCAAACCTCGACATAGTTTAGCTGTAATAAATGGACATTTAGTGCCTCCCAGATGAAGATGGGTTTCCTCTTTAGTCTGGTTCCTCTCAAGGTTTATGCCATCTCAGGGATTCGCCATCGGCTCACTCATTAGGGACAAACTTACACTTATAAAGAATAATTGTATTCATTCTTTTTACCACATTATTTGTGTAAAGCTGCTTTTACACAATGTCCATTCTTAAAAATGCTATACAAATAAAAATGAATTGAACTGAATTGAATAGAACACCCCCACTTACAAAAACGGCTAATCAGAACACCCCCTCAGACCAAACCAACTAAACAACACCAACTGGTACCACACCCATTCAAAAGACAAACCATCAGACCACTTACAACTGAGACCACACTCACCCTAGAATACATCCACTTAGCCCACAACCTATTAACTTTTTCCTGTATAGAATTATAATGTTTTGTTTTGTTTTCTGTCTTTGTTTCTTTTTTGACTTTGTGCAATTTTCTGCTTGTCCTCGTTTGTATGCTGGTCTGTATAGTCTAATTCCCGAGCGATTGGTGTTTGTGGTGTGAGAGCTGCAGTTGTGACGTTTATTAATCAGCACTACGGCATTGTTCCTCAGGGACGCGACTCAGCAGCAGCGCTGTGGGATGTTTTAATGAGCTCTCAGATGCTTCGTCTGTGCTGGAACGGTCACTGTGTCTGCACTCAGGCTCGGCTCAGTGATGCTCCATCACACAACACTACATGTTACACATTTGTGTACGTGTGTGTGTGTGTGTGTGTGTGTGTGTGTGTTGAAATACTGAAAACCAGATGTACCTGAGACTGTCACACACACTTCTTCATAATTAATCAGTGCTGCAGCATCAAACACAAACATAATGGATTCATCACATTGAAAGTGAAACTGGCATGGTGGTAAAGAATTTTCTCAGCTGCTTACAGCTGCTTACAGCAGCGTCGCATTGTAGGATTGGTGGATAAACCACTGTAAACAGGAAAAAGACGCATTGTAGCATTGTAGGATTGGTGAATAAACCACTGTAAACACGAAGAAGTGGGCGTGTCTCCGTTTATTCAGTTCTGTACGGCAGTAATGGCGAGTCGAGGCGAGAGCAAGACGAGTTTCTCAAAGTGGAAATATGCTCATTATTATGCATATATAGTTGAGTATAATGACAAAAGCTTTTAAGGCAAATGTAAGTTGTGTCTTTCTGGTTCGAAGCTCGTATCTACTGCGATAAACAGCAACTCCAATCTGTTGAAAGTCCAACTCCAGAAACGACATGCCTGAGGAGCTAGAAGCTAGAAGCTAACCCGGTGTTCTGTTCTACATTGTTGATAGTTTTCATACTTCAGCTGTGAAAGCAACATTTTTAAAAGCTCAACACAACAGCAGAAGCCCCTTTAGTTTTTGATTGTGAATATATTATTCAGCTTGTTTTGTTATTTATTTCAGAAATTATTTTAAAAATATTTTATTTAGAAATATTTTAGAAATATTAAAAAATATTTCAGTTTGTGCTGGTCTGACTTTAATAAAATGGTGTTTAAAATAGTGTTGAATCCTGCACCCCAGGATTCATCATTCTACATCAGTACCTGACATAACTAACATCCTTGTGGCTGAAGCCACAAAAACACTCCAAAATCTAGTGAAACAGATTATAACAGTAAATAGGGACTAAATGTAGAATGCAATGTTTTGTCCATATAGTGTAGATAGATAATTGTTTCATTTTCTTTTTTTTTTTACATTCAATCAAAAATTTTTAAAACAACATATTTTCTTAAAACTCAAGTTTCTCTTGCACCTCCTCTAATCTGCAGAGTTTCTGCAGGTCTTTATCTTTCTTTGAATGTTAGTGTCACTCAAATTCTGCACAGAAAAAAAACAACAACAAACAGAAAAACTGCTGCCGGTATAGAAAGGAGAAAAGTGTGACATGGTGTTTAAGCGATTCAGTGTCTGTCAGTGTAGATATACATCTCTGTTTTCTCATGTGTCTCTCTGTGTGTGTGTGTGTGTGTGTGTGTGTGTGTGTGTGTGTGTGTGTGTGTGAGTGTGTGTGGTATGGCCAGCTAATAGAAAGCAATCTGTTTGGTGTTGCGAGCAGTAATTTAGAGTTCCCGACACCAGGCCCTACATTAAAGCCTCTATTATTTAATTAAATCTGCCTATAAAGTCCTTATTTTTTTCTTCTTCCTGTTTCTTATTTACTGCACACTTTTCTATTGTCTCCTCTACAGTGTAAAAAGCATAATGCAAAGAGAAGTGTGTATTATATCCTGGGATGCAGCCGTGCTCCACGCTGTGCTCTTAATATCAGTTTACTCTCCTGCTGTGCTACACAACACACATTCACTTCATTTCAGATATATGCAGCATGGTGATGCTGAAAAACACATTAACATTAAGCTTCACCTTGACGCAAAGCTTGTCTTCCCTCAAAGACACCTTCTCTTGTCTCTTCTCACAGACTCTCTTCTGCTGATATATCAGAATTTAAATATATACATTACTTATACAATGCAAAACAGCAATGTTCTATTCAAACGCTACTTAAAAAAAAAAAAAAAAGTTGTTCCTGGTTTGTTGGTTTTGAGATTAGAAAAAATGTATGTCCTGCTGGATCTTTTTGATGCATCTGTGCAAAATCTAAAATATTAAAATCATAGTATTTAAAATATAAAGAAATTTTAGTGGAATTTGTGCATGTTGATGCACATTTATCACCACATTATCTGTGTAAAGCTGCTTTAAGACAATGTTCATTGTTAAAAGCGATATACAAATAAAAATTTATTGAATTGAACATACAGCAGGGGGCAGTATGAGAGCTCACAATTATCTTCTGATTTACATACAAAAACTAAACAGTGTAAAGGATGCTAGATTCTCTCTGTCTATCTGTCTTTCTTGGTTTCCCTCTCCCTTTCTTTTTAAAGAGTATAACGTTGAAGGGTAAAGATGAATTTAAGCCATGATGTTTACCTTCATGAGTCTTTCTCTCTTACTCCCTTAGTCACTCCATTATTTATTCTCTCACTCCATCTCTTCTTCACTCACTCCTTCATTAACACTTTCACTCTCTCTCTCTCCTTTACTCACCCCTTAATTCACTCTATGTTTACTGCATTTATATTTCTGATGTTTTTTCTCATAATTTTCAGGATTTCAGTTTGTTCCCTTGTATCTTTCAGACTCATGAGTCTCATGAGTCTGGAATGTTTAGTAAAGGAGAATATTTTACAATGAGAGCAAGATAGCCTCCTGCTTGCTTTTTTTGTTTGTTTTGTTTTGTTGTTTTGTCCTGTAATTAAACATTTTGGTAAAATCGATATTTTCTACTAATGTGTTTGGTTATTTATTCTCTTAAAGCCTTTTCGTTTGTAGGCATACAAACAAGAAGGCATACAATCCTTATAAACACATAGCGCCTGTGTAACTATGTGTTTATAAGGATTGTATGCCTTCTTGTTTGTTTCAAACCCAGCTGAGGTAATTATTCCTGTAAAACACACTCTAACATGTTCTGTTTACTTTATAGTTTATAAAAAAAAAAAAAACAACAACACTTGTGTGGTTATTGTGGCTTGTATTTGCTCCTGTTATGTTTTTGTGCATTTTGTGTTTCATAACTAAGTGTTATCTACTTCCATTTCTTGTTCTTCTTTTGGCTTAGATTTTCATTAGTGGAGACCCATTGTGCCATCGAAGATAGAAGCAGCCATGGCTAAACACACACACACAAATACACACACAGAAACACACACACACACACACACACACACACACACACACACACACACACACACACACACACACACTG
>MU527382.1:1886573-1935653 GCA_024362625.1 Silurus asotus
GTTAGAGGAAGAGGACAAGGAGGAGCAAGAAGAGGCCGAGGAGGCCGAGGGAGAGGACATGGAGGTGAAGAAGCGAGAGGGTTAGAGGAAGTTAAAGGAAGAGGACAAGGAAGAGCAAGAAGAGGATGAGGAATAGAAATAGAATACAGTTTTTTCTGAATGCTTAAGCGCTAATCGTGATTCTTGTAGCACAATTTCTAAAACTATTAATACGTATAGCAAAACCACTCACTGAGTTTGCTAAACTAAAAGCACAAACACTGCTTTGCACTCAGTTTGCAATTTTGTAACACACACTTTGCAAAACTGTAGGCACAATTCACTGCACAACACTCTTTTTGCAGAACTTTAAACACAACTCACTGCTTACGCTCAATAAACAAATTTCCAACACACTCCTAGCAAAATTATACACATGTATGGCTATCATTAACACTATTTTGCCAACTGTCTGGCACACTTTCACATGTGAAAACTGTTTTAGATCATTAGTTCACTTTGCAATCAGCCTAAGCACTATAAATAAGCCACAGGTAAGCTGTCTGTGTGGAGTACAATGGAAGGAGCAGTAAGAGTGAGAAGAGTGAGAATCAGAGGAGGCCGAGGATGCCGAGGGAGAGGACGTGGACGTGAAGCAGTTGGAGGAAGAGGACGTGGAGGTGAAGAAGCGAGATGGTTAGGGAAAGTTAAAGGAAGAGGACAAGGAGGATCAAGAAGAGGACGAGGAGGGGAAAGAGGAAGGGTAAGAAGAGGAAGAAATAGAATAACTGATGACATCAGAGCTACAATAGTGGACTATGTCATCAACCATGGGATGACCCTGAGGGAAGCTGGCCAACGGGTTCAGCCTAATTTGAGCCGCTACACTGTGGCTCGGTAAGTACTTTGTAGCACTGCCATACTCTAATGAGAAACACAACAGTACCATACATGCAAAAATACTAAAATTGTTACTTTAGAGAATTGCTAGACGTCCAGATGTTGGGGGCAGAGGAAGAATGTTCACTCCAGAGCAAGAGACCCATATAGTGAACATGGTGATTGCCAATAATGCAATAAGACTGCGCGAAATACAGCAGCGCATAATTGATAATGACACCATCTTTCAAAATATACACAGTGTAAGCATTACTGCACTAAGTCGTGTACTTGCGGCCCCCCACAGAATAAGAATGAAGCAAATTTACAGATTTCCTTTCGAGAGAAACACAGAACGTGTAAAGCAACTGCGATATGACTATGTGCAGGTAAGCTATAGTGTCATTGGTTCTGAATTTGGAAGTGCATACTGTAGTGCTGTGCATGGGCCTGATGTGATGCATTTGTTTTGTCTTGTCCAGA
The DNA here is from genome assembly GCA_024362625.1 of Silurus asotus. Classification (NCBI taxonomy): domain Eukaryota; kingdom Metazoa; phylum Chordata; class Actinopteri; order Siluriformes; family Siluridae; genus Silurus; species Silurus asotus. The sequence goes on from MU527382.1 coordinate 1,887,915, forward strand.
GCGTGATGGAACTAGAAGCAGATGCAATGGGACATGAGCTACTTTTTGTACATGAGGCCGGTTTTAACCTCAGTAAAACCAGGAGACGTGGCAGGAACATTACTGGACACCGTGCCATCATCAATGTCCCAGGAAAACGTGGTGGTAACATAACCATGTGTGCAGCTATAAGCCAAATTGGTGTTGTTCACCATCCTGCAACCATAGGCCCATACAACACTGCACACATTATTGCATTCCTGGACACCTTACATGACATGCTAACTGTTCAGAGACCAGAGCATACCCGATATGTCATCATATGGGACAATGTTAGTTTCCATAGGGCTGCTTTGGTCCGCAACTGGTTTACAGACCACCGATCCTTCATGGCACTCAACTCAGAGAAGAGTTCTTCGAGTGTATGACCATCATCCTCATCAACAGGTAGCCCTTTTACAGGCAAATGGAGGAGGCATGCGGAGATATTGACCAGGCATCATGTCAGGCCTGGATACGGCATTCAAGGAGATATTTTCCCCGGTGCCTTGGACTGGAGGATATTACATGCGATGTGGACGAAATTTTGTGGCCGGACCCAGAAAGACGACATGATGTAGGCTGATTGTCTTTTTTTTTTTTTTTTTTTTTTTTTTTTGTGAAATTACTTTGTTGTGTTCTGACTTTGTCTTGGTTTTGATGAGTTTGAATAAACACCAATACTTGAAGTTTGGATCCTTGTATGTTTACATGACAATATGACAAAAGTATGACCTCAAATTGACATCTGTACACAGAGAAAGCAAAAGCCAGATGTGTTTTGTATTCATACCATCAGTGTGTAGTTGGCACATTGTGTGCTTAGTAGATGATGGCTTGTGTTTACTGTTTGATTCGAAAACACAATTTTTACGAAGGTGTGAAGAGTTAATCCAGCTGTGTTCGCTTTTGCAAGAGAACTACAATGTTTTGATAATTGGGTGAAAGGTTTTCTTATTTGTGTGTAGAGTTTTGCAAAAATAGTCAATAGTTACAAAAAATGTGCTTAAGCAATCAGAAAAAACTGTAACTGATGACATCAGAGCTACAATAGTGGACCATGTCTAATGAGAATTGTTACTTTACAGAATTGCTAGACGTCCAGATGTTGGGGGCAGAGGAAGAATGTTCACTCCAGAGCAAGAGACCCATATAGTGAACATGGTGATTGCCAATAATGCAATAAGACTGTGCGAAATACAGCAGCGCATAATTGATAATGACACCATCTTTCGAAATATACACAGTGTAAGCATTACTGCACTAAGTCGTGTACTTGCGGCCCCCCACAGAATAAGAATGAAGCAAATTTACAGAGTTCCTTTCGAGAAAAACACAGAACGTGTAAAGGAACTGCGATATGACTATGTGCAGATAAGCTATAGTGTCATTGGTTCTGAATTTGGAAGTGCATACTGTAGTGCTGTGCATGGGCCTTATGTGTTGCATTTGTTTTGTCTTGTCCAGAGAGTGATGGAACTAGAAGCAGATGCAATGGGACATGAGACACTTTTTGTAGATGAGGCCGGTTTTAACTTCAGTAAAACCAGGAGACGTGGCAGGAACATTACTGGACACCGTGCCATCATCAATGTCCCAGGACAACGTGGTGGTAACATAACCATGTGTGCAGCTATAAGCCAAAATGGTGTTGTTCACCATCATGCAACCATAGGCCCATACAACACTGCACACATTATTGCATTCCTTGACACCTTACATGACATGCTAACTGTTCAGAGACCAGAGCATACCCAATATGTTATCATATGGGACAATGTTAGTTTCCATAGGGCTGCTTTGGTCCGCAACTGGTTTACAGACCACCCATCGTTCATGGCACTCAACCTTCCTCCATTACTCTCCATTCTTAAATCCCATCGAGGAGTTCTTCTCTGCCTGCCGCTGGAAAGTGTACGACCATCATCCTCATCAACAGGAAGCTCTTTTACAGGCAATGGAGGAGGCATGTGGAGATATTGACCAGGCATCATGTCAGGCCTGGATACGGCATTCAAGGAGATATTTTCCCCGGTGCCTTGGACTGGAGGATATTGCATGCGATGTGGACGAAATTTTGTGGGCGGACCCAGAAAGACGACACGATGTAGGCTAATTGTCTTTTTTTTTTTTCTTTTTTTTTGTGAAATTACTATTTTGTGTTCCGACTTTGTCTTGGTTTTGATGAGTGTGAATAATCAGCAATACTTGAAGTTTGGATCCTTGTATGTTTACATGACACTATGACAAAATTATGACCTCAAATTGACATCTGTAAACAGAGAAAGCAAAAGCCAGATGTGTTTTGTATTCATACCATCAGTGTGTAGTTGGCACATTGTGTGCTTAGTAGATGATGGCTTGTGTTTACTGTTTGATACGAAAACACCATTTTTACGAAGGTGTGAAGAGTTAATCTAGCTGTGTTCGCTTTTGCAAGAGAACTACAATGTTTTGATAATTGGGTGAAAGGTTTTCTTATTTGTGTGTAGAGTTTTGAAAAAATAGCCAATAGTTACAAAAAATGTGCTTAAGCAATCAGAAAAAAACTGTATTCAAAGTGAAAAAAAAAAATTACATTGGAATTTACACATTTTGGTTGAAGGAACGTGTGTATGTTGAAAGTGTAGTATTAGTAAATAAAAAGCTGTTTTGGGTTCAGCCTCATTGCATGTTTGAAGATTTAACTTTTAAAATGTTTTTTTGAGATTTTACTTTTTTACTTGTCTCTGTAATGACTATACAAATGAAATCAGCCAGTAAAGAAAATCTAGCTGAGATCATATGAGGAACAATCCTTTGGAGAAAACAATTAATTATCAGCGACATGAAAACATCACTGCGACTAAATATATAGTCTGAGTCTGAAAAATGTATGTTACAAATAATGAATGAATGAATGAATGAATGATTAATTAATTATCAACTAATGGGCCAATAATCCTAAAATTCCTGTGTTTGACCAATCACTTATTTACTACAGCAAGGTTTGTTCACAATAACAATAATTCAGTGTGTCCCCACTGCTTAAAACTTGTTCCTAGTTTCTAGAACAAACAAATGTTTACTGACCATATAGATAATAATTTAAATACAAACACAATTTGACTAAGAGAATAAGTAGCTAGCTACCGCATGCGTACTCATTAGCTTATGCATTAGTCAATCTCCATCTGTAGCAGAACATTTGCAGGCATTTTCAGCGTAAATCTTGAACTATATCTGAGGAATTTTTCGGTTAGCTGTAATTGATCCTTCCAGCAAAAATCAATTGACATGACAGATAACATCATGTTTACTTTCGGTTAATGTGCTGAGATTAAAGCACACACACACAGGTATCTTATGGCATCAGATTTACACTGGAACACCTTTAAGTGCCACCAGCAGGAAAAAAGTGCTCTCTAATATTGAGTTAAAACTCTGTAATTGTTCTTTTTGCATTTCTGTGATTAATTATTTTTTAAATGTCACTTGAAAAAAGCTCAAATATTTAAATTTGTATATATATATATATATATATATAATTTTTTATAAATATTTTATATATTTCACAAATTCTTCACAATCAATATGAAAAATCTAAGCTGAAAAAAAATCAATGAAGACATGTGTCAGATTTACATGATTTACAGTTTTTTTTAAGATTGTTTACACACTAAAGTTAAAATTTCCACACAATTAGCAAAATTTTACTCCAATGAGCAAAACAACTCCACAGATTTGCACAAAATTACACACAATGTCTGCTTCACCCTTTTTGCAAAACATTACACACAGTGATTTGCAAAACTCTACACACATTTTCACACCTTAGACACATAAGGATTGTGAGGTTACTTCCTTGTAATTACAAAGCACCGGATTGCCAATTACCACACTAATGAACGAATTGGATAAACACATCTACCAGGAGTGGAAGCACACATGTGCTAATTTGAAAAAGCAGCACTCAGGTGTGCTATAAAAGGTAGCAGGTGAGTTCACCTGTCTTCAACAAAAATGGAAGGAGTTAGAAGAAGAAGAAGAGTGAGAATGAAGGGGAGATCAAAGAGGAGATGAAGGCGGTAGAGGAAGAGGAGAAGGAGGTAGAGAAAGAGGCATAGGTAGAGGAGAAGGAGGTAGAGGAAAAGGAGAAGGAGGCATAGGTAGAGGAGAAGGAGGTAGAGAAAGAGGCATAGGTAGAGGAGAAGAAGGTAGAGGAAGAGGCATAGGTAGAGGAGAAGAAGGTAGAGGAAGAGGCATAGGTAGAGGAGAAGAAGGTAGTGGAAGACACCTAGTTAGAGGAAGAGGAGAAGGAGGTAGAGGAAGAGGAGAAGGAGGCATAGGTAGAGGAGAAGGAGGTAAAGGAAGAGGCATAGGTAGAGGCGAAGAAGGTAGAGGAAGAGGCATAGGTAGAGGAGAAGAAGGTAGAGGAAGAGGAGAAGGAGGTAGAGAAAGAGGAGAAGGAGGTAGAGGAAGACACCTAGTTAGAGGAAGAGGTAGAGAAGGACTTGAAAAGGTGATAGAACCAGAACAAAGAAGACGAGGACCAAATTTGACTAGAGAAATCCGTGCAAAACTTATTGACCATGTTATCAACCATGGACTGACACTGATGGAAGCTGGACAATTCAATGCAGAAATACTGTTGCGTCAGTAATTCGGACATTTCATCGAGAAAACAGGTAAGCTAACCACACAGTCTACATTGAAACTGTAGCTTGTATAATCAATATTGTTTACTGTGACATTCGACAATAGGCTGCATATATATATATATTTATTTATTTTTATCTTTTTTTTTTCTTACATAGGATTGAAGGTCGAGGACACCAAGGTGGAAGGGGCCCTATGTTTAGTCGTGCACAAGAGGCGCCATTGTGAACATAGTTTTGGCCAATAATTGTATGAGGCTACGAGAAATCCAAGCCAATATCATCAATGATGACAATTTTTTTAAACACATCCAACAAATCTCTCTGTCAACATTAGGTCGAATCCTAAAGAAAAATCAAATATACATGAAGCAACTGTATCGGGTACCATTTGACAGAAATTCAGAGAGAGTAAAACATCTGCGCAATGAGTATGTTGAGGTAGGCATTGTTCATCTGACTATGGTGTGGTATCATGCACTGCTCATAATGTTCTGTCACAAAAAAAATACTGTGCTATAGATATTTAATAGCATCCTATTTTCTTTAATATGTGTCAGAGAGTCTTGCAAATGGATGCTGCTGAAATTCAACATGAATTTATATATGTGGATGAGGCTGGATTTAACCTTGCAAAAACAAGAAGAAGAGGGAGAAATGTAATTGGGCACAGGGCAATCACCAATGTGCCAGGGCAGCGAGGGGGTAACATCACCCTTTGCTCTGCTATCACACAAAATGGGGTCCTCCACCACCATGCAAATCTGGAACCCTATAATGCAAATCTGATACTTGCATTTCTTGACCGATTGCATGAGATTGTCACAGCATTACACCAAGTGGACCAGATGTGGTACATTGTCGTTTGGGACAATGTCTCATTTTATCGGGCTGCTCTGGTCCAGAACTGGTTTCATGATCACCCTGATTTTGAAGTTTTATACCTTCTCCCATACTCCCCCTTCCTAAATCCTATAAAAGAATTTTTTTCAGCGTGGCGGTGGAAGGTATATGACCTACGGCCTATTGACCGTTTGCCCCTCATTCAGGCCATGGAACAGGCATGTGATCTTATTGAAGCAGCTTCAGTGCAGTGGTAGATTCGTTACACAAGGCGATACTTCCAACGGTGCCTTGCCAATGAAGACATAGCCTGTGATGTGGATGAAATCTTATGGCCTGATCCAGCCAGACAGAGAGACGGATAGTTACAGTATTCTTGTTGCTTTTACAGTAGTTTTCTTTCATTTCTTTTTACTTTTACTTTACTTTTCTTCAGAGTCAAAGTGTATGTACTGTAATTCATGCAGTGATTTTTATTTGTCTATAGATTTTATTTGTCTATATATTTTATTTTATTTTACAGTAATTGATTTCATTGTTGGTTGATTACTGTAACTGATTATGGTAAGAAATACTGTAAGTATTGAAATATTCAGTCTGCAGCATCAAGTGTTGTGGAGTGCTTGGTAAGGTTATAGTAGGGCTACAGTATTTGTCTACATATCTCAAAACAAATCATGAATAATGTTTCTCACTATTTTTTTGTCACCTAAATTATCTCTTACATACAGTAAGAATGTCTGGCCAAAAGTCTATTTTTTTAAATTTTTTTTACAAATGTGTTTTTTATTTATCACAGCAGTGTGAAACTGGCTGCAATAGTGTATGATCATTGATGACTGTGTTGGTTAAATGAAAACAAATAGCATTTTCACAAATATGTGTATATGTTTTGACTGAAGTGTGTCATTTTGCAAACAATCTAGGAATTTTGCTAATTGATTGTGGTGTTTGGATAATTGTGATAATATTTTGACAAAAATAACAATTTTTTTTCAGAATTGTGTGTAAAAAATTGAAAAAAACTGTAATAAACAAATTACACAAATAGTGCACACAAAAGATCCACATAAATCCTACTTAAATAATAACACCAGCATGATTTATTTGTGAGTTGCTAACAGAAAATCAGTGAAATTTCTTATTTAGCCATGTTCAATTATATAGTTTTAAAGACATGCCTACATATCTATATATGGTTCTTGGACACTTTTATATTTCCTAATGATACAAACAAATTTTTATATTTGAACACAGGACACAACATATTTAAAAATTTAAACCAAAGTCACAGCCACATTTTTATATATAAACCAAAAACGCACTCACAACCATATATAAGTTAAAGACACATTTCCTGTGAAATATTAATCTATAATGTAGATAATGTTATTTTTGTATTTTCATAGTTTTTAACAATAAACCAAAACATGGTGTCTGTGTGTGCAGTCCTAATTTTATTCATGAATATAGATTAATTTCTGTCTCACTGCAGCTATTTGCTGATTCCTATTTTCTTTACTTTACTTGTTTTGATGTGTTTTAATATTTTCCATACCACATGCTGCGTTATAAAGCTCTGATGTTTCAAATATTTCTCAGATTTCCATTTTGCTCAGTGACCTGTTTGACCCCATGGTCTTTTTTTATAGCTGAATTTCCTATAAATTGGCATGACGACGTGTCCACCCATCCATCCCTCTGTTCACCCTCTTTTGCTCTTCCACTGTCTATGAATCATATTAGAAGGATAACGAACCATTTAATGACTTGTGTGTTGATTTATCAGATGTTCCGGAGAGGGCAATTTAAGAATATAATGCTATAAGTCAGCGAGTCCTGGGGCCAGTGAAGTGGGCGTTAATCAGTACATCGTTAAGGGATGGAGGGATTTGCACTCTGTCTCTCTCGTGTTCTGTTCTGTCCACTAACATATTGGGTTCAGTCATGAGAAAAGGAAGGAAAAGAGGAATATTTCTACTTCTCCTCATCATTACACTGAAAAATCTCCCGCAGCAGGCCATGACAGCTTTAAGCCATGCATACACACACACACACACTCATACTGCAGTGTTCCCTCCTCAGCTTCAATGTTGTGTCTGCTCTCTCCACAATGTTTCTGTAGGTTTTATGCCAATACGTCTCTAACATTAATTTTTAAATTCCCCAATTTATCTTCTCTTCATCTTAGCAGTGATCAATAAAAACAATCCTAAAGAAAACAGCCATTAGAGAGATTGAAGGAGAAGTTCTGCCAAAAACTGACATGTCCATCAAATCCCTTCATCCCAAAAGTAGTCCATCAGCTGAGGTGTGTTTGGTGTAGCTAACACAAAGAGGAAGTCTATAGGCTCCAATTTAGCATCATGTCTAAATAAACATATAATCGTTTTTCTTTGGAATAAATTTTATAATAGGATTTTAGCATCTGAACATTTTCTAATTACCAAATAAATGTTCTTCTTCTTTTTCTTTCGGCTGCTCCAATTAGGGGTCGCCACAGCAGATCATCCGTCTCCATACCCCCCTGTCCTCTAAATCTGCCTCTTTCACACCAACTACCTGCATGTCTTCCCTCACCACATCCATAAACCTCCTCCTTGGCCTTCCTATTTTCCTCCTTCCTGTTGGCTCAATCCTCAGCATTCTTCTACCAATATAACTCATGTCCCTCCTCTGCATCTGTCCAAACCATCTCAATCTCGCCTCCCTCACCTTGTCACCAAAATATCCTACATGGGCTGTCCCTCTAATAAACTCATTTCTAATCTTGTTCATTCTTGTTACTTCCAACGAAAACCCTAACAACTTCAGCTCTGCTTCCTCCAGCTCTGCCACCTGTCTTTTACTCAATGCTAAGCCATACAACATCGCAGGTTTCACCACAGTCCTATAAGCTTTCCCTTTCATTCTTGCAGATACCCTACTATCACAAGTCACTCCTGTCCCTCTTCACGCACTCCACCCTGCCTGCACACTTTTCTTTACTTCTCTAAAACACTCTCCATTACTTTGCACTGTTGACCCCAGGTACCTGAACTCCTCCACCTTCTCTACCTCTTCTCCCTGCAACCGCACCACTCCACTGCCCTTCCTCTCATTCACACGCATGTACTCTGTCTTACTCCTACTGACTTTTATTTCCCTTCTCTCCAGGGCATACCTCCACCTCTCCAGGCTCTTCTCAACCTGCTCCCTACTCTCACCACAAATCACAATATCATCCGCAAACATCATAGTCCAGGGAGACTGCTGTCTGACCTTGTCCGTCAACCTGTCCATTACCAGTGCCAAAATATGAATATCTAGAATACATGCCTCCTGGTAACAGCTTGATAATGCTAAATGGGAGGCTATGTTGTACCACAGGTTAAGGAGAAGTGTTATGTTATCTGACTAGTTTAGATGTCAATAAACAGCCACCTGACTTGAATATGTGTTTCTGTTGCTATTAATGACAGCAAACTTAAGCTTCACTACATTATTTATGAACAGGTCCTTAAAATCTGAGCTTCACGTCACATAGCTGCACTTTTTGTAAAAATCCTCACAGGGTCATTTTGACCTGAACACATCAGGGGGGTTGTTAAGTTTCATTCCTCTGATTGCCCTCTGAGTGAATCACTTGTCTCCCTCCTGGGACAATCCGGTCGTCCTGGATCAATTTCCTCCAAATCAATGAAGCGCTTCAGCTTGCCATCACAGAGGAGAGGAAACACTTAGAAGTGACATCTGAATGGAAAATTCCTCTGAAAAGACTTCTAACGAGTTCACTGCCTTCCACTGTCCTCTACACTATTGCACATATAACCCTTTAAACTGTTCCCTACACCATCCTTAACTTTGTCCCTCCAAACCATATCCTGCACTATCCCAACACAGTTCCTCCAAACCACCACCTATACATTTTCTCAATACTGAACTACACTACACTATCCACTATACTGACCTCCCAAACCACACCCTACACTATCCCCAACAAAGTGCCTCCTAACCATCTCCTGCCCTATCGCCAAACTGTTGCTCCATACCACCCCTACACTATCCCCAATACTGTTTCTCCTAACCATCCCCTGCACTATCCTTAAGATAGTTCCTCCAAACCAGCCCCTAAACTATTCCAAGCTAAGTTCCCCCAAATTAGCCCCAACACTATTCACAATACTGACCTTCCAAAGCCACGCCCCACACTATCCCCAACACAGTGCCTCCTAACCATCCCCTACACTATCCTTAAGATAGTTCCTCCAAACTAGCCCCTACACTATCCACAATACTGTCCCTCCAAACAACCCCTACGTTATCTTAAATACAGTTCCTCCAAACCACCCCTGCACTATCCCCATCAGAGATCTTCCAAAACAAACCTCAATAAAGTTCCTCCAAATCGCTCCCAACATTATCCACAATACTGTTCCTCCATTGAACTTAAGCAGTTCAAAACACTTTGCTTTATGCCTTACACTGTCCCCTACACCATCCCTAATAATGTTTTATGTCTCTCTACACTGCAAGGGCGTGTCTAAATGGGTGGCCCCCTCTAGTGCCTCCCTAACAGCACAGACTGATCAGAGTATTACATCTGCGGTGTGGGAGCAATACGGGTGCATTTAAAATCTCATGCACTGATGTCATACGCTAATCGGCAGCGTATTTTACCACCTGAAGTAGAACACAAATGCTCACTGTCTGGTTCACTACCAATTATTTCCTGTATATTTACGATGCCATTGTATTAGAGTGATGTCAATTTCACAAAGCTCAATGCCATTGGATTAGAGTGCTCATAATCTAACAATGCTTAATGCCATTGGATAAGACTGCTGTGAATTTCACAGCTAAAACAAGAGAAATGCGATTTCACAGGCTGCAGACCACGTCTTTGTTCATTGTCCTGTTACTGTGCATCTTTTTCAATCCACTGGTGTACAAAGTCCTGACTCTCTGTCACCACAGATGTAGACCAGTTTACGAAGCTAAGAATTAGCAGACAGAAGGCAGTAAGAAGTTTGGGGTTAACGTGGATGAGACGGAGGGAGTCAGTGATGTAAACATATAAACACATTCATGATCATCATCATCTTTTCTCTGCTTGTGTTTTATATGTGGATGTTCCGCCTGGACACATTCATTCAGTAACAACATTTTAAATTTGTTTTGTATTAATATATATATTTGGCTGTCAAAATTAAAATGATTGTAAACGGCACAACATTTTATTAACGCGCTATCAATTTATCATGCATTTCTGTTTTTACCATTTTTATAAAAAAATGTTATACATAAATAAATATCTAAATATAAAAGAGATAAATTAAAACCTTCGGCAAAAAATACATTTATTCACAACGTCCTTTCTTTACTTAGATATAAAATGATTAAACTCCAGATAAAAATATTTTTAATCCGTAAACTTTTGTTTTATTTCTGCGCAAAGTCTCCAAAATCCGCCATGTTTTACACAATTAACCCTCTATGCGGCGTTTTGTGGGTTTTTCCCTCATAATGGCGACATGAACTTAAATTACTGTCTTTATTGATTGTACAGATTAAAACAATACAGCATTCAAATCTGTAAAATGTCTATGATTATATATATATATATACACAGTGAGGAAAATAAGTATTTGAACACCCTGCTATTTTGCAAGTTCTCCCACTTAGAAATCATGGAGGGGTCTGAAATTGTTATCGTAGGTGCATTTTTTTTACTATTTATTTGTATGATACAGCTGCAAATAAGTATTTGAACACCTGAGAAAGTCAATGTTAATATTTGGTGCAATTACAGAGGTCAAACGTTTCCTGTAGTTTTTCACCAGGTTTGCACACACTGCAGGAGGATTTTATTTTATCTATCTATCTATCTATCTATCTATCTATCTATCTATCTATCTATCTATCTATCTATTTCTATCTATCTATCTATCTATCTATCTATCTATCTATCTATCTATCTATCTAATTAATATAATGTGAGGTCCAGTTAACTGCTAAAACAGGTAGAAGTAATAACTACTTTTTACTTAAGTACATGTCAGAGCCAAGACTTCTTTACTTTCACTTGAGTAAAAAGGTTTAATCAGTACTTCAACTTTTACCCGAGCATTTTTAAACATAAATATCTGTACTTCTACTTAAGTAAAGGATGTGTGTACTTTTGCCACCTCTGACACACACATGTTAATGTATGTTCACAGCTCCTTAGAGTTTGTGCTTAGTTGTGTAATTCAGCTACGATGCACCAGCACAGCTTGAAATGAAAATCGTTATGTTACTTTTCTTCCTGTTGTTTAAAAGATCTATGGCACAATCACTTTCTTGAATATTCTGCAGAAACATGGTAAATTCTAAAATATGGGGGTTTAATATTGTGAGTGTTCTGACACTTCGAATTTTAAGATGTGAATAGTAAATACCTGTTTGTACTAAATAAACAAACATTTTTGCATGATAGTCTTATATTTTTTATTTTCATTTGCAATGTCCAAATACAGCTTCACATTCAAATGATTTTGACTTTAATCAGATGAGAATATGGCTATTTATTATACTATTTATGTAATATTAATGATTAAGTTAGAGGTTTGTTTATTTTTAGACACAATTTTATGGAAACTTTTTTTTTAAAGGGGACAAAGACTAGCACAGCAGCAATTCATTCAAGGTTTTTTCAAGAAGAAATCATGTCAGAGGCAGGTAGATGCAGTACAGTGTAGTGCAGTTGAGAACGATTATTGTCTGTTCAATAGTTTTTATTTATAAAAAGAGAGATGCGTTGTCCAGGCACTTGTGCTGTGCCATGTTTATGTCATCCTATTTGTGTTACATAAATTTATGTGTGAACAAGTCTACCTTATTTACATGTTAGTACATGTTTGTTAATGAATGTATTAATTAACACTTAAGTTTAAACCAAATGTAACTTGCTCTCTAAGAAAGAATATGAATTAGAAGTTGTTACATGTTACAAAGCCACGTATGTGTTTGCTTTTTTCCGCCCTCCGTCTCCCTGTTGTCTTTCCTCAAAAGCAGGTGCCGGTTCCTTTTGTTCGGCCATTATGGGGGATCTGCCACATCCTTGTTGAAAGCGGACGTCACACAAATAGGCGGAGCTTCAAGGATTTATGCGCCGTCACAGAGGAAGGAGAAGAGGTCCAGATAGCGAGAGAAGCTTACACTTAACCCCAATCCTCCAATTAGTTAACCCGCAGTTACTACCATTTTCAACTGGCCGTGTGGACAGGTAGTTTGGGCATGCCCCTACATATCCCACATAGAAGTTTTCTCTGTTTAGACACACTAGGGTTAGAGGCGAGTGCCACCCGGTGTATTTTGGGGCAGGTTAGGCTGTACATAGGTAGGGAAGTTGTTTTTTCGTTGTCTTTGTTTTAGCACCGTCACTAAGTCCACCACCGTGATTCACTATTTCAAGTTTACTGTCCTTGACTGTTTGTTACATTTTCTTTGTTTTGTGGTATAGTTTTTCTTTTCCATGTAAATTTGTAATACTTACTCAACAGTAAAGTGCAAGAAAGTCTAAAACTGAAAGTCTCTGTTATATCATTTCTTTCAACATCCATCACAAAAACATCATTTGTTACTTACCTACCCTAGACCGCAAAAGGGAACATAACAGAAGTGCAATATTAGAAATACAATACAAAAATCATTGGATAGTGCTGAATTCTTCTTCTTATGAACTGCACAAAGGCATAATAATAAACACCTGTTGTCACCTGATTATGCATACCTTTCTCATCAAATCTACCCACCATGAGTGGTTACAGTTGCCTGACCCAAAGCAGTGCTCCATTGTCATCATGAGTCAGGTACCACACTACCATGCATTCATGAAGCAAACATTACTTTCCAAACTACAAAACAGCTTTAGCCTACAGATGATGCTGATACTCTTTCCCATACAGTAGGTTACATTTAGCTTAACCTTAATACATTAATTTACAAGCATGTACAAACGTTATTAAGGTAGCTGTTGTTCACATATGAATTCATGTGACTCATGGTGTAGTTAAGGTTAGTTCTTGATAAGTTTATGAATGAACTCATCATTAGTTCATAATAAACATTGAAATGTGTCCACAGTGAACTGAGGATGATGTGGCCTTCTGCACATCCACACACACACACACACACACACACACACACACACACACACACACACACACACACACACACACACACATGAAATGCCTGGAAGACTAACACAGTATGTGTGTTAGAGTGTGCATGTGTTTGAGAGATTTTGCTCTGTAAGGCAGTACTGATGGGTGTGTGGAGCTTAGATCGCTGGTGGAAATCAATAGCAGACAGAAAAAGCAGCTGTGTCACTTTACAGCCTAAAGGGCAAAAACACCATCTGCTGTACACACACATACATATGCACAAACTCACACACACACTCCTCCTTAAATACAAACAAAAACACAGCTTTTTGGAGCACAGCTGTTTTGTTATGATGCAGTTACCAAATGAGAATTCAGAAGAAAAAACTAAAACCTGCATGGATCAATTGTTAACTGAATTAGATTAGAATAGATTACATTACATTATATTAGAATATATTAGAGTAGAGCAGATTAGATGATTAATTAGTGATCAGCACCACTATAAAAGAATAAACAGGGTTCAAGAAGAATAATTATTCATACACCATCACACTGTAAATAAATGTTTTGTGATATAACATCCGATACACTATCAAACGAACAAACAAACAAACACACGCACACAAAAACTCACACCCACACACCATTATTCAGGATGTCTATCATGCACAGAATTTACATATAAATGCAGTGGACTCCTTGTGTTTGTCCTTATTGTATAATCAGCTTTAGTGTTATAATGTGAAAATACAGCAGTAAGAATCAATAATACAGTTGCAGAGGAGTGTCTCTTTCAGCCCGACACACACACACACACACACACACACACACACACACACACACACACACACACACACACACACACACACACAGACACACACACAAACAGAAAGCTTCATGTCCTAACATAAAAGTGTCAGTTCATTTTTCAGCCTAAGCCTGAAAAGGATTCAATGTGACATTTGTTTACAGAGGTATACACACACAGTGAGAGAGAGAGAGAGAGAGAGAGAGAGAGAGAGAGAGAGAGAGAGAGAGAGAAAGAGAAAGAGAGAGAGAGAGAGAGAGAGAGAGAGAGAGATAATAAAGAAAAGTAAGAAAGAGTGAATCAGTAACTTAGTGAATTACTTTAATGCTTATAATTGAACTGAAATGTGATTATGTGCAACGCTCCAAGTTGTAGGAGAGACCAAGCTACTTTTTCTCCTCCTGATTCATTCATGTGCACGAAAAGCTCTTCATTAGCTCTTACACCACAGTGAGAGAGCACTCAGGTTTCAACAAGCCAGTAAATGTCACACATCAATTTGACACAAGGACATTCCTAACAGGAAAAAAATCAGTCTGCACCCAAATCATCCTGTTTCAAAGGATAAAGGAGAGAAAAAAAATGACTATCTGGAATTAGGAAAGAGAGTGAGCTGTCCATTTCATCATTACTGGTGATGACACAGAGCCCATCGATCGGCCCTTTGCTCTGAGTGCACTTAAAAGGGCGCATTGATCTGGGGGAAGTCAGCGGTGAGACGACAGAGGTGCTGAATGATTAAAACATCAGAGATGGATGAAGAAAACGTCATTATTCCTCTGACAGCAGCCTTCTTACCAAGATTTATTTGACCTTCAACAATAAAACAACGAGCACTCATTCTTTTTCACTGTGATGGACAGATGGAACGTAGGCACTCTCAGTTTTAGTCATCAAGCACAGATCAAAGATGTGATTATAAATTATAATTGTTAGATTTTTTAGATGCCCCTGTGCAGCTGAATTCTCTATTCAAAAGGTATATAAAAGATGCTCCACATAAGTGTATTAGGTGGCTTAAATATCACAAAAGTATTTATTTAGTTTGATCAGAATTTATGTTGAATCAAACTCAATCATAGTTTTAATTTACTCAGTCTGGGAGAGGCAGCAAAGCATCAAGGGCCTCTTAACCAAAAGATGCCTAAGACCATGATTAACATTTAAACAATACCCTAACCTGACCTGCTTGGGGGGCCGGTGGCAGCAAAGGTGTAAATACTGGTAATTGCACTTCGCCTAGACAGTAATATAACCCAGCCATTTGAACCTTTACTCATTTCCTAAACTTATTTTACATTTACAAGCCAAATGCTATTTACATTTTAAAGGGATGAAAAGTATAAAATTTCTGAGCAGAATTTGTCCTGTGTTCTTTTTGATTCCAAAGAACCAGATGTAATTCATATATTTTGTCATGGCTGCGCTGTTTTGAACTTCTTCTTCCTTTTATTCATCATTGTCCTCATCATTTTTCTCACACTGGTAACTTAGTATGGAGGAATTTTGTACCCCTGTGGTTATTATTTTTATATTACATCATGCACTGTTGTGTGTTTTTCCTTACTTATCTCTTTCATTTGTAATTCCTAGTTTTTGGTCCCTGAAAATTCTATACACTGTTTTTTTCCTATAGTTTATAGTTTTAAAGCACAGTCTTTTCTATTATCCTCCTCAAATTTTATTTACAGTTCTCAAATTTCCCACTTTCTAATTCCTAAATCCCCTATTTCATATTAATCTTTTACTTTACTTATAGTTTCCTAGTTCCTTTTTAACTATAGTTTAGTCACTAATACCCTCTATGTCTATTTCAGGTTTGCTTAGCACTTATCCTATACACCACTCAGACATAACATAATGGCTACTGATCTGGCATAGCATTATGACCACCAGCCTAATATTGTGTTGGTCCCGGTTTTGCAGTCCTGACCCATCGACAATGGTGGACAAAGTACACAAACCAAGTACTTGAGTTACAGTGGAGATACACAAGGTAAAATATTACTTCAGTAAAAGTAAAACTGCTCTGTATTAAACATTACATTAAGTCAGAGTACAAAAGTATTTGCATTCAAATGTACTCGATTTATTATGACTATAATGTTCCAAACTGAGCTGTAATCAGATGAGTTTATGTGAAAAGTCTCTAATGTTACTCTTAGAACACCAATATATTAATAGAATAATATTTATCAGTCAAACACTGATGTTTATTAAAATGATCATGAGCCCAAAAAGCCCTTCTTTTCCACTACTTAAAATCGTGTTCACAAGTGTTGTGGCAACTTCAAGTGTTCCATTATTAAGTACTTTTAAAATATTCTGCTTGCTGTGGAACTGATGCTGAACTGTATGTTCGTGCAAAGCAGATACCACCAAGAGCCAATCGAAACAAGTTCAAAACAGTGTGCACTCAACCCTGATTGGTGGATTGCTGCATGTTTGAACATTTAAGTTTTTATTCACTCATAAACAAAAAGGAAAGTGATTTCAAAAAATGTAGTAAAAAGTAAGTTATTTGACTCTGAAATGTAGTGAAGTTAAAGTATAATTCTTCCCAATGAAAATAATTCAGTTAAGTACATATACTGTAAAAAAACAATTTAAGTACAGTAACAAAAAACAATTAATATATTACTGTCCTTCTTTATTTTTCTCTTCTTCTTCCTATTTTTCTTTCGGCTTCTTCCATTAGGGATCGCCACAGGGGATCATCCATCTCCATACCCCCCTGTCCTCTACATCTGCCTCTTTTACACCAACTACCTGAATGTCTTCCCTCACCACATCCATAAACCTTTTCCTTTTCCTTATACCTGGTGGCTCCATCCTCAGCATTCTCCTACCGATATACCGCATGTCACTCCTCTGCACATGACCAAACCCTCTCAATTGGGCCTCTCTTACTTTGTCCCCAAAACCAAAACGTCCTACATCCACACACTTCAACCTGCACTCTTTTCTTTTCTTTTCTTTTCTTTTCTTTTCTTTTCTTTTCTTTTCTTTTCTTTTCTTTTTTTCAATTTACTTTTCTAACACACTCTCCATTACTTTGCACTGTTGATCCAAGGTACTTAAACTCTTCTACCTTCTCCACCTCTTCTCCCTGCAACTATATAGGCTTACTGGTCGGTGCTATCTTGTGTTATGTGTATTATCTCAAACTGTCTTGTGTTGTCTTCTGTTGCGTGTCTGTCTGTACTGTTTGTTTGTCTGTCTGTACTGTCAGTCTGTACTGTTTTTCGTCTGCACTGTTTGCACTAGGTTGTAGTCGATGCACTTTATGTAGCTTTATGTTGTGTGTTGTAGCTCTATGTTGATTAGTGTAGCAACAGAGTTCTGGAGGAATGTTGTCTCATGTTTACTGTGTACTGTGTACCACTATGTATAGTAAAAATGACAATAAAAGCCTCTTGACTTGACTTGAGTCTTGACTTGACCACTCCACTGCCCTCGCTTTGATTCACACATATGTACTCTGTCATGTTACTCCTACTGACTTCTCTCCAGCACATACTTCCACCACTCCAGGCTCTTCTCAACCTGCTCCCTACTTTCAACACAAATCACAATATCATCCGCAAACATCATAGTCCATGGAGACTCCTGTCTGTCCTCGTCCATCAACCTGTCCATCAACCCCTGCAAACAGGAAAGGGCTCAAAGCCGATTTTTGATGCAGTCTAACCTCCACCTTAAACCAGTCTGTCATTCCTACTGCACACTTCACTGCTGGAACACTGTCCTCATACATGTCCTGCACCACCCTCACATACTTCTCTGACACACCTGACTTCCCACAACTACCCTCACATACTTCTCTGACACCTGACTTCCCACACAATACAACAACTCCTCTGTCACCACACTGTCGTATGCTTTCTCTAAATCCATAAACACACAATGCAACTCCTTCTGACGTTCTCTATACTTTTCCATCAACATTCTCAAAGCAAATATTGCGTCCGTAGTGTTCTTACTCAGCATAAAACCATTCTGTTGCTCACAGATGGTCACCTCTTCTCTAAGCCTGGCTTCCACTACTTTTTCCCATAACTTCATGGTGTGACTGATCAACTTTATTCCCCTGTAATTACTACAGTTCTGCACATCTCCCTTATTCTTTATAACCAGTACCAGCACACTCCTTCATTTCTCAAGCATCCTCTCACCATACAGAATCTTGTTGAACATTTTGGTTAAATACTTCACTGCTATCTATCCTAAACATCTCCATGCTGCTACTAGTATGACATCTGGTCCAACTGACTTTTCACGTTTCATCCTCTAATCGCTGCTCTCACTTCCTCCTTACTAATTCTATCCATTTCCTGCTTTACCATCTCCACATCATCAAACTTTCTCTCTCTCTCATTTTCCTCATTCATCAGCTGCTCAAAATACTCCCTCCATCTTCTCAACACACTCTCCTCACTAGTCAACACATTTCCATCTCCATCATTTATTGCTCTTATCTGTAGCACATCCTTCCCAGCTCTGTCCCTCTGCCTGGCCATTTGCTACAAATCCTTTTCTCCTTCCTCAGTGTCCAACTTCACATACAGCTCCGTATATGCCTTTTCTTTCGCTTTTGCCACATCTCTCTTAACCTGCTGCCACATCTCCTTCTACTCCTGCCTACTTTTCTCATCTTTTTGCCACCACTGAGCCCCTGTCTGACCTTTTCCCAGAATCTCACACTACAGTCTTCCTCCTTCAGTTTCCACCATCTTATTCTTCTTTTAGTCCTCACTCTCCTCCTCTTCTTCTTTACCTCCAAAACCATCATATAGACCACCATCCGATGTTGGCTAGCTACACTGTCCCCTGCCAACATGTTACAGTCTCCAATCTCATCCAGTTTGCATCTCCTGCAGAAAATGTAGTCCACCTGTGTGCACCTTCCACCTGTGTGCACCTTCCTCTGCTCTCATACATCACCCAATGCTCCTCATTCTTCTTAAAATAAATATTCACCATTGCCATTTTCATTCTTTTAGCAAAATCTACCACCATCTGCCCTTCAACATTCCTCTCCTTAAGGCCATACCTACCCATCACCTCCTTATTACCTCTGTTCCCTTCACCAACATGGCCATTGAAATCTGCCCTAATCACTAATATTTCATTTTTAGCTACACCTTCTACCACTTCATCTAACTCACTCCAGAATGTTTCTTTGTCCTCCATCTCACAACCCACTTGTGGAGCATAGGCACTGATGACATTTATCATCACCTCTTTAAATTCCAGCTTCACATTCATCACCCTATCAGAAACTCTATTCACCTCCACTACACTCTTACTGCACTCTTCCTTCAGAATCACCCAACACTCAATGATAGAACAGTTTAAAACCACCTTCAATGCTCCTGGCCTTACTCCTTTTCCACTTGATCTCCTGAATGCACAACATATCTCACTTTCTCCTTTCCATCATATTAGCTTCCTCTTTCCCTTTACCAGTCATAGTACAAACATTTAAAGTACCAACACTATCTCCACTCTCCTACACATCTCCTTTCCCTGCTGTCTCTGTAGACTTCTTCCTCCCCCCTCTCTCCTTCAGCCAACAGTAGTAGTAGCCAAATTTCCACCAAATTACCCTCTTGGGTAACAATACCTGTGGCGGTCATAACCTGGGACTTAATTGATCTGGCATAAAATTCTGGTTCGTGGCCTGCATATTTGATTTGAAACATGTTTTACGCTGGATGCCCTTCCTAACGCAACCCTCCACATTTATCCGGGCTTGGGACCAACACTAAAAGTGCACTGGCTTGTGCAACCCTAATGGCTGGTTTACTTTGTTACTATTCATCACTGCCCATTGAGCATTAACAGCATTATTTTCTTCAGCATTTTTAACTTCAGTAGTTTGTTGGATCTTGGACCACATAAGCCAGCCATCTCTCCCCACATGCATCAGTAAGCCTTGTCCACCCATAACCCTGTCACCGATTCACTACTGTTCTATCCTTGGACTACTTTTGATAGATACTGAACACTGCAGACCAGAAACACTCTACAAGACCTGCAGTTTTGGAGATGCTCTGATCAAGTCGTCTAGCTATCAAAATTTGGCCCTTTTTAAAATCGCTTAAATCTTTACGATTGCCCATTTTTCCTGCTACTAACACATCAACTTTGAGGACAATATATATATATATATATATTCCACCCTCTAACAGATGCCATAATGAAGAGATAACACCTGTAATGTTATGCCTGATGAGTGTACTTTCTTATTCTAAATTTTGTTTCATTGTTTCCTCAAACATTTCAATTCAATTCAATTCAATTTGTTTAGTGCTTTTAACAGTGGAAGTTGTCGCATTTTACATATTACATTACAAGAAATATACAATTCCCAAATATTTTACTACAGTAAGTTATACTATGTTTATTTCCTTAAATTTGTGTGGTTTTGTTTTTGCTTTAACTGGTCTCTTGGGAGAGCTCTGTATCTGCCCAGTTGTTTTACTGGATTTGATCAGGATACTCCTGGTAATTTGAATGGAAAAAAGACTTTAGTTCAATTTTAGCTGCAGTTCTCTGTATGAGAGGAACATGACATTTAACAGGGCAGTAATTCACTCTGTCTATAACAGCGTTAACCTCCATGCCATTCCCCCACCTCGTTCTGGAGGTATTTTTGTGGACTAAATGTGGGGAGTGGATAATCAAGCTCAGTGGGAATGTTCATCTCCACCTCACACTGTTCTTCACTCACACTTTACTTTACTTCAGTTTACACTTCTCATTCAAAATGATGTCTTTTTGACTGACATCACTTAGCCCACATCAATAATACAATTAAACTGCCACAGTTAAAACAACAAGACACTACACAGAATTCCTTGCCTAAAAGTCAGTATTTTCTGTAGCAGGCGCTGTGTGTGTGTATGTGCGTTTGTGTGTGTAGGGGGTGTATGTGTGTTTACTCTGCTCTATTCTGTACTTGCCTGCAGTTGTTATTTTCTTCAGCAGTATTTCAGCCTCTAGAGAAACTCTATACAGAGAGATAGACAACAATAATAAGAGTGAAACTGCATGAAAAGACACCCACTTTTGGTTTATACACACTCATGCAGATAACTTACAATAAATTAATTTTTAAATAAATACAATGACATTAGTATGATTTTTCTGTAAGCATATTGTATTCTTTTTTATAAATAAATAATTATATATACACACTATAGCCCTGTATCCAATTAGATAAAATTGGTTGTAGTCTTGTCTGGGACATTAAACAATCCTTTGCTAATCATCAGGGAGGTGTCTGATTGTCCCCAAATTTATATTTAAGCATGACAAACATACAATCAATATCATTGATATCTATCTTCAGTGTAGAACAAGAAGTCCTGGATGTAATAGTTGTGGCCCCAGAATCCTGATCTCAAAATTATCAATCAAGTTGGTCTGGGATTAAATAAAGAGACAGAAGGATTTGTGGCAAAATAATGTGTTCAAATTAGGTCAGGTGATATATTATAATATATTACGTGAGGTGTGTGTGTGTGTGTGTGTGTGTGTGTGTGTGTGTGTGTGTGTGTGTGTGTGTGTGTGAAATGTTTCTGTTTCTGAAGCCAAGGTGGATGGAGAAGCAGAGAAAAGAAGAAAGATTTCGCCTGTTAGTGGATTGCTGCAGGCTTCTATTAAACGTGTCAAAATAAATATAAAAGCCACAGGAGGAGAGAGAGAGTGTCGAATCTCCAGCACGTCAAACCTGTAATTTCAGAGACGGAAATTATTTGCTCGTTCACGGAAATCTTCGCCTCATCAAATTGAGTCGAGCTCCCAACAGAAATTGGTTTTTACCTTGGGGATGATAACCTGCTTCATCTCTGCTCAGCATGTGATCCAGCACGGGAATGGGGAGAATGAGGAGAGACTGGCTCGGTCAACACACTTTCTGCTACTTTACTTTACCCTGCTGTAGTGCTCACTACTAAGTAACGCATATTACACTGACCTCAGCCATCCTCTTAAATTTTACACTAAAACACTCTGTGAATCACTTCATTTTCACACACAATACTACCTTATATTTATATATATAATTTCTATGGATTTCTATTGTATTTATTTTGTAAAATAAGTGTCTCATTAAAACATTTAAAACATAAAAACATTTTAACATTGCTGAAACTTTCTGAACCCCTGTAACTTAAATCAATCAGATAAAGCCTTTTCTCACATTAACTCCACCCTCATATTTACCCCTCTCTCACATGAATTGCACCCTCAAATAAACCCCACATTACATTTACCCTGCCCACACATGAACCCCACCTACACATTGAATTCACACTTACATCAACCCTGCCCTCACACTAACCCCACCCACAGATGAACCCCAACCTTACACTGAATTCACACTCACATTAAATGTACACAAACATTAGCCCCATCCTACTTTGAACAGAAAATATACATTAACCCCAAATAGTATTTTTACTTTATTATTTTGCCCACCCCTACTTTAAACCCATGCTTAAATTAAGGCCATTCTCACATTAACTACACCCTCTCATAACACCACCCTTTTTTAACATTTTCACTCTCAACATTTTCACTCTCAATTAACCAACCCTTGCTTAAATCCCAGCATCATATTAACCCCAAACTCACAGTAACTACACACTCATATAACCCCACCTTGTATTAATTCCACTTTCCTATTAACCTCGTCCTCACAGTAAGTCTACCCACACATTAACCCTGCCCCCACAATAACTTCACCTATACGTATTTACTAATCCTAATCTAATACATTTTATTTAGTCTTTATAAGAACCAGAACTAAAAATGTAATCATAGAGTTTTAACATTAATCACACAGAGTGAACCTGAGGAGAGTGTGGAACAGACAGTAAATGGTTAAACATGCTGGAGAGACGAGATAAGATGTGAACGTCAGAGTTTTGCCAGGACGTTTAATATCATCCTCACATCACATACAGGATCAACACATCACCCAGAGGCACACAGTACAATTAACCTTGTCGACCTCATGACGTGAAGCTCGTTTAGTGAAAATGCTGGAAATGTCTACGCCAGTGTTTTGCCCTGAAATCTGAACCTTGATGATGTTTGATTGCTGCTTTCTAAATGCAAAAGGACATTTGAGCACTTTACTGGCATTTTGTACAGAATGTCTGAGCGCTTTACAGTAGCAAGCACTAATTTCCAAACGCAGGGTGCATTAGTGGAACAGCGAGTCGGAGCAGTAAAGTGAATGTAGATGGACTTAAAATGACCTTGCAGTGACTCTGTGATGAAATGCAAGCTGAGGCAGTGTCAGCAATGAATAATACACAGTTCAGAGGAGTATGATGTTTGGGGAATTGGTTTAAAACTGATGTTTACTGTGATGAACTTACAAAAACACACTCATCCGTTCCACTGATTATCATTACATAACTCAGAGACATAAGCAAAGTCGGAGGGAATAGTACAGTCCATCAGCTCTGCTTCAACAATATGTGTGTTTGTGTTTTTATTGCATTCTCAGTTTATATAAGTGTTTATGTAAATGATTATATAAGGGTTGGTGAGTGGGCAACATTCTGGCTTCAGCTCAGTAAAAAAACATCCTGTTGAAGTGCACTCCAAAACTTTAATCTGGCTTTCTGTGAAAAGTGCTGAATTCTGCTTTCTGCTGATCATGGGCCAGTTCACTAATCACATCCATTGCATCTGTAAACTAATTACAAATCTTTCAGTAAATCAGAGGCTCCAAAGGCAAGTGGACTTCACACTTTCTCTAAATCATTCACTGAGCTACAGAATTCACATTTCAAACTTCATCCAAAAAAGGTTGTTAAAATAACTGTAGTGTATATTTGATGTTGAAGTTAATGTGAGGTAGACACTGCTCTTTTATAGAGTCAAAGAGTGTTGTGTGTTAAAAGGAACTTCAGTTTGAGCAAAATTAGAGTTTTAACTTTGTTTCTCTGATCAAACTGACATTATCAAGGGTTAATGATTAAACTTTGACTGTAAACTGTTTTTAATGTTGCATTTATTATGTCCAAAGTAGAACATCCACAGCCACTTTTATAGCTTATCTATGGTTTCATTCATAGTAATGTCATGGTGATATGTAGGCCGGCAGCTCCACAAGAGCAACCTGGAAGAAACCACTGGAATGCCAACTGTTACTTGTCCTCCTGGAACCTGTCGACGACCGTATTTACGGAGTTACCCAATAAGCCAGTCGGCACTAGAGGGGCCTTCAGCAGAATGCCCTGTTCCAGTCGGACCTGAGCCATAGGTGCCTTTTAGCAGACACGAGGCCAGCCATGGAGCCTCAGCAGTCTTTAAAAAAATCCTGGACCTCCTGGCCACCTGAGATGCTCCCCACGTCCAGTTCTTGCAGCAGGTCACCCTGATAAACCTGCAACAACGTAACGTAACCTGCTGAAGCATAAGCTTTGCCATATTTTTGCTGATCGAGTTTGGCTACAGCATGGGTCACCACCTCCAATAGCTCCTTGTAACAGACTGGCTCGCAGAACACAGACAAAATAAATAGTGTTATAGAATATTGCACTAAATCCTGCACTTAAAGATAACCAATTCCATCTGTAAAGCTGAGCCGTTCTGTGATTGAGAGACATGTCAGGTACATGCTTCTGATTGATCAGTTTCTTTAATGGCTTTGTCCTGACAACATTAAATAACGTGTGTGTGTCATGAAATAAACATGCAGCAAATCAGAGAGGAGAAAAATCTGAACATTATTCCTGCTGTTATCATCACCAAGGTGCTTACCTTCCACATCATGCTCCACTCAAAGTTCCACACAGAACACAATAATCACTGAATGCAAGTGTGTGTGTGTGTGTGTGTGTGTGTGTGTGTGTGTGAAAGAAAAGTCAAATTTTCATAGTTTAATCCTATGGTTCTGTGCTGAAGTGAGTTATAAAACCCTCTCAGATCACTGTGGCCATTTTACATTTACCACCACACTTTTCCTACTGACAGGTTCTCCAAATTATAAACAAACAAGAAAAAAGGAAAAATAAGAAAAAGAAAGAGGAATTATGGGATGGTGAAATGATGCAGTGTGTGTCCTGCTGAGATAAAGCTGTTGGGTCTACCTGCTGTTTCTGCTTCTGCACAGTAGGAATGGATCTGAAGGTGGTCCTGTTTAATATGAAAAGGTGCAATGTTAATTTGAAAGAGTTAATGAGGAACTGGGGGAGAACAGGTGGTGTGGAGATGAAACACACACCAACACACAGGTTCAGTGTAAAAAAAGGAGGGACAGAGACATGAAGTTATTTGTCCCAGGCAATGATAAATAATATATGATAGAATATATAGAATAAAAAAAGAGAACACAACAATACTATTCATAATACCAATAATAATAATAAGAATATATGTTATGGAGATACTAAGTTTTATAAACCGTATTAAATTAGCAGTGAAATGTCTTGTAGGGTAATGAATAAGAAAGAATGGTTCTCTGCTCCAAGTGCTGTATTTAAATTGTGGTTCTGCAGCAGATAGAACCCTTAGACGGACAGTAATGAGATGCAGGGTGCAGTGTGTTGGTGATCAATCTGTGGAATTAATGAAACACTCTATTCTTCGGAGGCTGTTTTGTCATGGCAGAGCCTGTGGTGACTCACATTAGTCCGTCTGCACTGAATTTATCTTCTGTTCAACTGATAAAGACGGCATGCGGAGAGGAAGCCTCGTATATCTCTGTGACGAGTCCCTATTAGAGCGTTCATTAATTCACATATTGTTTTATTTCGTTGTTTAGCAGCAGCAGCTAATGTGTGCATGGAGGCTTAATGCTCTCTGCCGGGGAGGTGTAAACACTGCTCTAAATAAATAAATAAATAAACAAACAGTGATCACTTTTTATAGCTGACATTAGAGAGCAGTTTAGTGGAGAAGAATAATGTTTTGGCTACATCACACATGCTACATGTGATGTGTTTTTTTTTTTAACATAAGGTATTTTAACACAGAACTAACTCAGAGCATGGTGTATTAATACAGTGTATTTGCCTGAGTGGGTGTATGCATTTTTCATAATGCACTGCAAGCATGTCGCTTTAGTTTGTGCCATTAATGTATTAAGTAATAAAATCAAATATTAAATGTGTATTATCTGAAACTGAAGTTCACATGACTTTCCATCTTTGTGTGAGGTTTTAGCATTAATCATACATGCTAATCATTAAATACCTCAGTAACTAGCAGGCTAAGATGGCTAAGGCTAGCAACAAAGCTGACATTCTCTCTTCTCCTCTTTCTTCTCTGTAACATGGTGTCAGTGTCTAATAAAGACTCTTTTATCAAACACGTAACGTTTGAGACATGACCTTTAGCTTTTATGTAATTAGCATTGACAGACAATTACTCATTAAAGTCTCGTCTCTAATTATAATTCGCAGCAGAGTGGAGGGTCGGAACGTTGTCGTAACCTTTCAGTGTGTTTCAAAGTTTTTATAGGATTTATTTTAATTTGTGAGATGAGCTGAGGCTTTTCTAATTCAGAACACTCAACACGGCTTAATTGGCTAAATTAATAACAAAGCCATCTTTTCTCTCTCTCTCTCTCTCTCTCTCTCTCTCTCTCTCTCTCTCAGCATCTCTATTTTACTGTCTTTGTCTAACTCTCTGTCTGTCTCTCACTGTTTCTCTATCTGCCTCTCTCTTTATCTTTCTATCTCGTTTTGTTTATCAATCTCTTTTGGTCTGTCTTTGTCTGCCTGTCTGTCTCTATCTCTCAAATTGAAATTCCATTTCAAGTGAACTTCACGGACATGGCAAAGGATAGGAATTGGTGGTGGGATAGGATAGGTGGTTAAGAACTGTATCTGGGACTTTACCACAGAACAGGCAGAGCGTACTTTTTCCAGACACATAGCTATGTCTATCTGCCTCTGGTTGCCAAATCTGTACCTTCATACGTCATAGTTTTCTTCAGTCTGTTGTCTCTGATGGTGCTTAGTTGTTCAGCTGTTAAAAATCTTCTGTTTAGGGTTTTAAAATGGTAAGGGTTAGGGTTGCTTAATTACACATTTTAATTGTATTTGTCACATATTGTGCATTACCATAAACATAATGACATGCAGTAAAATGTTTATTGTTACAGTTCCATGACCGAAGTATAAAGCATAAAAAAAATAAAAAAAATCAAAGTTAACAAATAAAAAATAATTTAACATGTAACATAATATAATTGCACTGAACTAATTAACAATTGTATTTTTTTCTTTGCAATAAAAATAGAAATCGTGTTATAAGAAATATCACCATAGTAACAGAAGAAAAATGGGAACAGATTTTGGAAGAACATATGTACCTATATTATACATTTACAATTCTGGGGTGGAAGAAACCATGTGACTTCTATAATTATTTTCTTCTAGAGTGCAACTATGCAAGATGTGCAAGAGAAATGTACTGTGAATGTGAAAAAAGGCAATAAGTGAGTGTTGTGCAGATAAGACTAGATAAGGTAGTGAGTGACATCAAATCATTTCCCTTGGTGGCTTGTGTCCTTTGTTCCTTTTTTAAGGATCCCACTCGTCCAGGATGGATTTGGTTCTAAAATTCGACAATTGATAAGTGCATTGTATACCAATAGAAATAAATACAAAAATAAATAAAAGCTGTTGTGATGCCGGCTGACCTCATTGGCACCATTTTGGAAAATAGTTAGATGTTTTGGATTTAGAATTTCCAAAATGTTATTGATCTTGGGTATTCAGTAATTCTGCTCTACATGCATTATTAGGTAAGTTCTTCTGTAGCTTGAGGATGTTTTTTACAGAACTCTGCATGCATGGTTTCAATTGGATTTCCAACTGTAATTAATTTTTTTTAATTACTCTAGAATAATTTTTCAAATTAATCTGTTAACTGCCAAGAATATTTCAAGGGAGATTCAAATTATTTTAAAGTATAATTTTCTTACTTGTATAGAAAGCCTTTTATGCTTTCTTGCTTTTTAGTTCATCCATAGCCATTTGAGATTTTTAGTCTCAAAATTAGTTATATAAAGTGTAAAATATTTCTTTCCCTGATATGTGTGTGTTTTCTGAAATGTTAGAAGTTTATAGTTATATTCAGGACCCAAGCCTGGCAAAACTTGTGCAGAATTTATCCTGTAGACCATTTTCTGTAAAATACAGCAGGATCAGGTCATTTGAAAAGAGGAGAAAAATAATAGGAAATTGATATATAATATGAGCCCAGCTGCTATGGATTGATCTAGTAATTTTGATAGTTTATAAGTGTTTATATTGGAGAGGTTAAAGATAATCGACTGCACTGTTTTAGACCTTATCTTGAGTAAAGAATTCAGTTTGTATACTTAAAATTTTATTTCACATATATTGATAGTTAACAATGTTTTTATGGTGCACACTTTCCCCTTTATTTAATTCTCTCTACATACAATAGACCTCTGTGCCAAGGGCTTTCTTGAAATGTACATAGTAAACAAATATTTTATTTTTGTTTTCTGGTTATATGTTTGCCATCAGGGTATGCAGTTGTAAGAATATGGTCTAACATTGTATAATTTGGTGAAAATGTATTCTGACGTTTGTGTAACTGAGTAAAATAAACTGTATGTTATGCCTGCCTGGTGACAATGGACACAGTGGCTCTTTAAGAGATACTTGGTGATGTCATTGCATGTGAATAATGCACATATATATGGTTATAAGCTTCACATGTAGTGCTTTCCAGTAATTTGTGTGGATACAAGATTTCGAGGTGCAACAGTTAGCATAGTGCAGGGCTAAAACTGTTAGCATAGTGTAAGCTAACATATCAGGTCAGTGGATGTATATTAGTTTTTAAAAAATGCATCAAATGTGCGTGTGTTTTTTTTTTCTAAAAATGATTTCAGAAATTTGAAGCAATGTGTTGATATCATGTAGCACGTGCAAGCCATACGGCCTATCAGAGCATGAATAGAACTTAAGACTTAGTTTGAAAAGTAAGTAAACCGCACCATAGGATCTTGGAGGTGTAATTAATTTTTGTTATAGTTTGGTCAGTGATGTCATCCTACGGCATATTAAATGTTTCTTTTTCTTAAAATTGCCACTGCCGTATTTTGTGTTTTGTATAGTAATTGGTGATGAGCCTTTTATTGATGCTGCTGCCAAGTTTATTACTTACACAAATGCCTTGGTATTTCTTTATGTGTCTTTACTTTTGAATAGGGCCAATATGAGTCCTTTATTTCATGTGTCAGAGAAATGACCAACACATAAAAATCAAGTAGAACAGTGTTAGTAAAGCTTGTCTTAATTTCTGGTTTGTATTTTTAAGCATTTTATTGAGAATGCCACTAGGTTCACTTGTTTTGTTTGATTGGTCAGTCATTAATATGCACTTTCTATCTGTTTTTTTTCTATTTCTGTCTGTCTGTCTGTCTGTCTCTCTCTCTCTCTCTCTCTCTCTCTTGCTCTCTTTATTTGAGTGTGTGTGTGTGTGTGTGTGTGTGTGTGTGTGTGTGTGTGTGTGTGTTTCTAGGATTATATTGTAGGTATGGCCAAGTTGGATGCTGATTATTATTTTGCGTTTGTTCTCTTTAAATTACAGAGGGACACAATGCCCTTGGGAAGTCGAGTGCTTTTTTCATCAACCATAGACAAAGCAAATCAACTCTGTTTATATTTTTTGAGGCTACTGACCCTTAATCCATCTCTGTTGTGTCCCATTGCTTCACCCCGTCTTCCTGCATTTTACTGAAATTATAAATGAATAAACTTTATTGTGTATCTTCTAATCTCAGATCAGTATAAACAACAATGACAGAAATAGTGTTAAATTTGAACTGTACTTAATGTCAACAGTTTGCTGGACTCAGGACTACAATTTGCATTTGATCTCCATTACTGCACACCTTAACATTGTTTAGCTGTAATAAATGGACATTCGATACCACACAGATGAGGAAGGGTTTCCTCTTGAGTCTGGTTCCTCTCAAGGTTTTTTCCTAATGCCATTTCAGGGAGTTTTTTCTTGCCACAGTCCACACTGGGTCGCTTACTAGGGACAAACGTACACTTATAAAGAATAATCTCATTAATTCTTTCTTACTACATTATCTGTGTAAAGCTGCTTTGAGACAATGTCCATTGAACTAATAATGGATAATCTGGAAATGGATGTAAGTAAAAATAAGTTAAGTGAATGTGCTATGAAATAAACTTAGACTATGTTTCCCACAAGCCACTGTAATGCCACATCTTATGACTATGTCCATAATCCAGACAGAGTCCTCTTCTATTATAAAGTTCTTTATAGGGGTTTGGGGTGGCTGGCCATAGAATTCTTGGGCAGCAAGTAAGAAGGGACATTCACAACAGAGCAGAGGTGTTGTGATGTCCAAGGAGGAGAAAGGATACAGAGTGATGTCTGTAGCAAGGTTAGGATCTGCCCTGTTACCCCTATGCTTTGCAGGAAGGTTTAAAGGAACAATGTTTACTGCAGGGCACTGAGGCAGGGCAACATCCTCAGAAGGACAGGAAGGAAGCATGGAAGAGATTATGGGAGATGGTTGTGTTTTGCAAAAAAAAAACAAAAAAAAAAAACTGATGAATGGGCATATGGCTTTGAACCACTTCCATGTGAAAGGTAAATGTTAATGATTGCATTTGAAAAGAAAAGTGAATTGTAAATGTGGAAAAGGTGCAAAAAGTCATGTGATGTGATGTGATGTGATGTGGTGTGACATGTCAGGGGCTTGTGAAAAATGTAATCCCTGTCCATGATTCTGGCAGAGCTCCACTTATATCATGAATCTAATGCATAGAGTGCTGTGATGTATCAGCAGAGTCAGGCGGTTGGAAACCATGTATGGATTTATTTGAAGGAAACAGACAATCCAGAATTTTCCACAATTGAAAACATAATAGCAGACCATGGAAACAGAGGCTGAAATCCCAGTACAAAGTGGAAAGGAGTGTGGTTAGTGGATGAAATTGTACAGTTATGGATTGTATATCCATATCTGTCTGGTTTGATTTAGCTACGAAATCAGACAACAACAGACAACAACAGACTGCCCAACCTTCAAAATCTTCACACCTCCTGAGTTAGGAAAAGGGCTAAGAAAATCACTTTAGGCCCCTCACACCCAGCCCACTTTTCTCTCTACAAACTGTTGCCTTCTGGTCAGTGCTACAGGGCACCATCCACCAGAACAGCCAGGCCCGAAATAGTTTTTTTCCGCAGCCTATGCTTAGCCTGAAAAATGATAATATGCCTAAATATAAATTGTCCATCATAACTGACACATTTATACAAAGAATCCAAATGGTACATTTGTAATCTGTACAGTTGTAAATAACATATCTATACATTAATTTGAACATTATTTCCACTTCTGTATGTAGTGCATTATTTAATTGTCTTTTACTTATATTTTGTTATATTCCATTTCTACTGTGTAATTCCTATGTATGTCTGCCCTATCATATGTTTCACTACGTCTGTAATTTTTCCTGCACTGGAAGCTCCTGTTGCCAAGTCAAATTCCTTGTGTGTGTAAACACACATGTTAATAAAGCTATTTCTGATTCTGATTTCCACACAATAAAATTAGTCCTGTACCTTTAGGAAAGAACTCATAATATCAACTCTTTATGTATATAAAAGACACCCATCACAAAATCAACCTCTTCAATTTAAACCTGTCCACCACCAAAGGATATCAGGGACAATATTTAAGACCTGCACAAGGCAAGAAGCTTGGTGAGAAAAAGACCACTGTTGGCACAATAAATTGAAAATAGTAGAAACACAAGATAAACTAAAGCTGCAAGCAGCAATGTGCGGGCCCTCGCCGGGCTCACCGCCACCCGTTGGCCTGAGGAAAAACAGCGAACGGTGGGGCGAGGTGCATGTAAGCGAGTAAAGACGGGAGAATTATGGCACAGTCATTTTAAAGTGCCACACTTCTTGTTGCCAGCAGGTGGCACTATGACTATAACTAAATATGGAAATTTAGATCTGTTCAGATCAGGAGTGTTGTCAATCACGTGAAGTTTGGGGCAGATTGGACATTGTACGTCTGAGTTATAGCAACTTCCTTTTTCATGTCGAATCGTCGAAATTTGTCAGACCACCATGGACACGCCCTTCAACGAAAACTCTAGATCTTCACAAGTTAACATTGCAAAGGGCTTTAGATTATGCGTACCGAATTTGGTGTCAATCTGAACAAATCTCAGCTGTTATTCCCATTGCGAGACATTGAAAGTTATCACGGCGCCATGGACATGCCCTTTAACGAAAACTCAAGCTCTTCACAATTCACTATCGCAAAAGCCTTTAGATAAGACTGACCAAAAAAAAGGTGATGTCATTAAATTTGTAGGAGTAGTTCATTGCACAGTAAAACATGACACTTCCTGTTGCCAGCAGGTGGCACTATGACTATAACTAAATATGGAAATGTATATCTGTTCAGATCAGGAGTGTTATCAATCACGTGAAGTTTGGTGCAGATTGGACATTGTATGTCTGAGTTATAGCAACCTGCTTTTTCATGGCGAATAGTTGAAGTTTGTCAGACCGCCACGGACACGCCCTTTGACAAAAACACTAGATCTTCGCAATTTAACATCGCAAAGGCCTTTAAATTATGTGTAATTTGGTGTAAGTCCGAACAAATCTCTAGGTGGAGTTTGTTAATATACATCATGTGAAAATGGGCAAAATTACCAAAAATTTCCTGTTGGGTTTCGGATTTTGTACCAAGAGACTTTTTTGTAGGTATTAGTGTGTTACATGTGTGTACCGATTTTCATACATGTACGTGAAACATAGTTCGAGCCACACACTGTTGAATGTGTATAGGTGGCGCTGTTGAGCCATTTTGGCACACCCACTTTCGAGGAACATGACGTACCTAATGTTTCGACATTTCCGCTGTGTGTGCAAAATTTCGTGAGTTTTTTGGGGAAAAAAATGCAAATAATAAAGAAACAACACAATTACAATAGGGTCCTATGCACCTTCAGTGCTCGGGCCCTAATTAATCACCCTCGCTCTGGAGCTCCATGCAAAATCTCACCTCATGGGGTAAGGATCATTCTAAATAGGTGAGGGATCAGCCCAGAATTACACGGGAGGAGCTTGTAATGAACTTGAGGGAGCTGGATTAGAGTCACCAAGAAAACCGTTGTTAACACCATGGTCAGCCGACGGCACGCGCACTTCCGGTAATCCAACTTCCGGTAATCCAATTTCCAGAAATCCAATGTCCTCTTCCAGCCGGTTTTTGGACCGGCAAATTTTTTTTTTTTTTTTCTGTGTTCTTCCGGTCTCTTCCGCCCTGCTCCTGGTTTGATGTTTTGTTTTTTCCCTTTTTCTGCTCTTGTTTTTTCATGCTCCTCTGTCCTGCATTTGGGTCCTTTCTCTCGCGCCTCTGACAGAACAATCTGGCCAACTATGGACCCCGCAGATGCACAGGATTTAAGGGAGAGTATAGACTCCCTGAACCAGATCTGCGTCACCCATGATCGGCAGCTACGTGAGATCGGCACTTCAGGATTTCATGTAGCGTGCGGCTCAAAATCCCAGTACTTCGGCTCTAGCCACACCCGTCGCCTCACCTGCACCATCAACCGAGATGGAACATGCTCCGGTCGTGGTTAGTTCCCGTGAACCTCACCTAATGCCCCGGCACGTTTCTCCGGGGAACCAGGACACTGCCGCTCCTTCCTCACTCAGTGCGGCATTATCTTTCCCCTACAACCCTCTTTTTTTCCACCGAAGAAGCCAAGTGGGCTATTGCTGAGTGGGAGAACCAGACCCCCACTGCATGTCTTTCTCCGCCTTCTCCGGGGAACTTCAGAAAATTTTCAACTCTGCCTCTCCCCGTCACGATGTGGCTCGCTTGCATTCTGTTTCTCTGCTAAGGGTACAGAAAGACTTCACTACATGAATGGGGCCATGCACTGTAGAATCTTGGATGAGAACCTCCTGGCCTTAGCCAGAACAATGAAGATGGGTTGTGATCTTCCAGCAAGACAGGCAACAATCTGAAGGTCTTTTAGCTCATTACAGTCTTGTGCAAGTCTACAATCTTGTCCCTGATATCCTTTGACAGCTCTTTGGTCTTGCCCATGGTGGTGGAGAAGTTTAAATAGAAGAGGTTGATTCTGTGAATTGTGTCTTTCTCACAAATTGAACACCCTCTGTTACTGGCTCATGAGCAATTATTTATAATCTCTGCCCACATTTTCTTGATATCACCCACAGGGTTGTGGGTAACGCTCTCAGATCTAAACTTAGTTTAGAATTTATTGGATAAATAAAGGTTTGGAATACTATATTCGAATGGAAAGCATCAAAAGTTTTTCAGAGAGATGAATAAAGAACCTTTCAGAGTGTCAAATCTTATTTGTTCCAAAAGAAGTTCAAATGCAATCTGAGAGACAGACAGATAGAAAGAAAGAAAAAATTAAGAAAGGGTTAAAATAAGAAGGTGTACTATGTGTGATGTTCAGTAAAATGTATGTTATTTTGTTCTGTTTTAATTTTAAAAAGTAACCATAAGAATGCTTCACTTTAAATATTAGCTACAGAGACGATGTATGTGAGTGTGTGTTTGTCTTTGTGTGCAATCAGCTCATGGTTTCGAATGTGTACTTTTTTGGAACAGGGAGATGGAGAATAAGACCTCTGACCAGATGAGCGCTGAGACGTGTCACCTTAAGCCGACCCACAAACACATCCTGAAATTCAGCTTGGTGAAGTCGAGCCCGAAAGAATTGAGAGTGACACAGAGGATTAGTGAGGACGAGGAGAAACACACCCACACACACACACACACACACACACACACACACACACACATTCAGTAAATGTGGGAGATGAGCCCCATCTTGGAGCTGAAGCCAGTAACTCATGCATTGGATTCATAACATATCACAGAAAAAAAAAACTAAAAAGGCTGTGTGTGTGTGTGTGTGTGTGTGTGTGTGTGTGTGTGTGTGTGAGTAAATGTGTATGTGAACACAAAGTATTGTGCTGAAGTTCAACCTAAATTGAACTTGATCCTTCACTTAATGAACTTTAAGTGAACTTTATATTAAGGAGCAGAGAAAGAAAAGGGAAAAAAAAATACAGTGGAACCTGGTTATGTCGATGTCGTAGGGGGTCGCCAAAAAGCATTGAGGTAACCGATGATCGAGATAAACGAAAATTAAAATGGCGGCAGTATATTAACGTGCTTGAAATTTCTTTATGTACATGATGTGCGTTAATAAATGAGAATGTGCATGCACGTGTTTTTGGAGGGTTTTTTACACAACAGCGTTGCCGTGATTTGTTTGATGAAGTCATGCTATAAAAATGTACATACGTTTGTTAACAACAAAAGGCATAAGTGCACCTACTAACAGCAGAGATTTACCAGTATACAATACAAACCACCGTCCATTCTCCATACAAACCTTTATTATATTCTCCAACATTATAAACACACAGATCGCTCAAAAAAAAACAAACAAAAAAAACAGCGGCTGCACAGTGCCGTCTCACATTTAGTCCACATGTGGAAAAAAAGAAAAATAAACAGTAACTAAGTTTGTGAAAACTTATGACCATCAGGCTGAAGTAATCCGCAAAAACACACAAAGCAAAGTGTCCGAAAAAACTTACGTCCGCGATGCCGAGGGGGAGATAAGCCGAGAGAGAGAGAGAGAGAGAGAGAGAGAGAGAGAGAGTTTGTGAATGGAAAAAATACAGAAATTAAAAAATACCGCGACCGGCGGCACGGCGCAAAGCCGGAAAAAAACCCCGGAAGATCCAAAACCGAACCCGAAACCAAAAACGAGGGACAGAACAGTCTCAAACGTGAACGGCTGAAGGGGGCGTGGCAGGTGCTTTCTCGGCCGCTTTCTCTGAAGCTCGCGGCTTCAACTCCTCACCGAGAGAGCCGTGCTACTTACCGAGCGCGCGCGCGTCGCTCTTTACCGAAAGAGTAAGGAGCACGGCTCTCTCGGTAAGGAGCGATGCGCGCGCGCGCTCGGTAAGGAGTTGAAGCCGGGAGCGCCGCACTCCTGTTAATCGCATAACATTTAACAAAAAATTGCACTTACTAACAGCAGAGATTCACCAGTATACAATACAAACACCTGTAGTATCTGTAAGGTTGAATTTTTCCGCCACTTTCGCGAGTTCTTCTGCGGCTGCACAGCGCCGATCCACATACGATCCACATACGTTAAAATGTATAATTTTTCCCCCCTTGTGCTCGAGATATAAGGGTTCCGCGACATAAAAAAGCCGACATAACTGATAAAAAATGCGTAGAAAAAGCGAGAATTTGGCGGTTCCACTTCAAAAACGTCGACTTACTAGGGCTGTCGAGGTAACCGAGGGCGAGATAACCGGGTTCCACTGTACATATAAAACCAATTAAATTTTATTATGTAAAAATGGATTGCAAAGCTGCTTTTGGATTCATGATCAATTTTAATTGTATAATTGTATCCCTATGTATATAAAATCACACCTGATGATGGTTAAGAAGACACCCTGAAAGGAAACCCCACCAAAAGGGAGACTTTCTTTAACTTGGTCACAACAGACACTGCAATTCTAAATCTCTAAATCCATGTATAGTATTTGGCAGATGCCCTTATTCATTTACCCTATTCATACAACTGAACAGCTATGGGGTCGAAGGAGTGGCAGCTTTATGTGTGTGGGATTTGAACTCATGATCTTTGTATCCAAAGTCCAATGCCTTAAACACTAAACAAAATTACCTTGACATACTGAAGGGTCTCTAATTACAGCAATTGTCATTAATGTGAAAGTGAGACTCGGACAGCAGACACACACACACACACACACACACACACACACACACACACACACACAAACACACACAAACAGCTTGTTGTGCTGAGGATAAAAACAACACAGAGAAAATAGAGAGATGAAATAAAACACAGGTGTGTGAGTGCACAGAGGCACAGGGTTAAAGGTCAGCTGTTTTTTATGCTTTGAACTGGTGTATCACAGTGACAGTCAATCTGACCTTTGTGTAATAAGATCACTTTCTCTCACTCACACACACACACACACACACACACACACACAAACAATAAAAGCCTAAGCTTTCTGAGTGTGTGTGTGTGTTTAGGTGAATAAGTTAGAAATGCAATACATACAATTCTCTAATAAAATCCTCACTCCATTGGCAGCTCTCTCTCTTTCTCTCTCTCTCCCTCTATCTTTCTTTCTCTCTCTCAAACACACATACACACGACTAAAAGGTAGCTGGAATTTAACCTGTTAATTTTGAGCGTTAGAAAAAAAAAATAGGTTTGATGGTTATGATAATACCATAGAAAAAGCGGATGAAGTGTGCTCCGAGTGTACATTCCACCTAGCGCTTAAGGTTGTTTACACAACAATCATAAGGCACATACTGGGTGAAGCCCCGCCCCCACCTTGGTTTCTCAGACCACATCTCTGTTATGCTGATCCCAGCACACAGACCACTCAACAGGCATTCAAGACCAGTTCGAAAGCAGGTGAAAACTTTGCCAGCAGGATCCATGTCTGCTCTCCAGGACTGCTTTAAATGCACTGCCTGAGACAAGTTCAGGGAAGCTGCAACCAACAGTGATTTCATCAACTTCGGCGAGTACACGTCAGCCAGCTACCTCGACAAGTGCATTGATTACCATCTCCAAGATCATCACCATACACTCCAACCAGAATACGTGGATGACCGCTAAGGTGGGTGCACTGCTAAAATCCAGAGACTTTACCTACAGAGCAGTAGACAAGACAGCCTTAAAGACAGGCCAGGCTATCCTGTGCCATCAGAGAGGCGAAGGGCGCACATGGCAAGAAAATCCACGACCACTTCAGACACCCGACGCATGTGGCAGGGCATCCACACTGAGCACTGGGGCCCCTCAGGGCTGTGTGCGGAGTCCACTTCAGTGGACTAGCAATACACAGCTCAAATCACATCATCAAGTTCGCTGATGAAACGACCGTGGTTTGTCTCATCAGGAAGAACGATGAACATTGACGAAACTAAAGAGATGGCGATCATTCTCCCCTGATCATAGATGGATCCTACTGTTAGGGTGCAGGTAGTTGGACCTAATTGCTGGACGCCAGCAAGGTATATATTTAAAGGTATATATTCAATCACAAAAAAAGTATTTTAGGCGAAACACAAAGCACAAAAGCACAAAACAGAACAAAGAGCACAAATCAAAACGTCCAAAAACTTACGACCACAGGCTGAATAGTCCACGTATGAAAAAACTAAAAACAAAGCGTCTGTGGAAGTAAAAGAACCGGAAGTCAAGTCAAGACAAGAAGCTTTTATTGTCATTTCTACTATATATAGCTGATGCAGTACACAACATTTATCCTGAACCCTGTTGCTACATAAAACAACAATTACAGAAAACACAGGGCTAAGGACTATAAGTGTCCTCGCCACATAAAGTGCATTGTGTGCAACCTGGTGCAAACAGTGCAAAGACAACACAAGACAGTGCAAGACAATACAGGACAGTGCAGTACCTTTTCCTTAGGCCGGCTCTAGATGGCCCACCAGGTTGGTCCAGATGCTTCTGGTGGAAACAAGAAATGAGATCTGCAAAAGTAGCTGGGTGAGCACAGTGCGTACATGGCAGTGGTGTTCCTCCAGGGAGCGGGAGCAGATTAATATGTCATTCAGGTAGATAAACACAAAAGGATGGAGCATGTCCTGTAGGACGTTGTTGACCAGGGCCTGGAAGACTGCTGGGGCATTAGTGAGGCCAAACAACATGACCAAGTACTCCTATTGGCCTGTGGGGGTGTTAAAGGCCACCTTCCATTTGTCCCCCTCCCAGATGCGTACGAGGTGGTACACGTTGCGAAGGTAAAGCTTTAACCTTGGTTAAGCTAGACCTGCAGAGACTTTATCACTGCCTCACATCCAGACACAATAGACCCATTATAGTGCACGTACCGCCCAAACCGTTTTACAGAGGACGCCATTGCTCATCTTCTCCACACTAGGATGAGCCACCAGGACTACAGAATTGGGATTATTATACAAAGATGATGTTTGTGGGCTACAGTTCAGCATTTAACAGCATAATTCCCTTCACACTCACCTCTAAGTTGGAGGTCCTGGGATTCAGCCTGCCGCAGTGTCAATGGATCTCTAACTTCCTGACAGACAGACCACAAGCTGCACAGGTGGGAAAACACACCTCATCCACCCTCAGCACTGGAGCTCCCCAGGGTTGTGTTCTGAGCCCCCTGCTCTACTCAATGTACACATACGACTGTGTGGCCACTTTCAACTTCACAAACATCATCAAGTTTGCTGACGACGCTGTTGTGGTGGGCCTAATCTCCAACAATGATGAGATGGCCGACCTACAGGAGGTTAAAAACCTGGAGAGATGGTGCCAGGAGAACAACCTTTTCCTGAACTTCAGCAAGACTAAGGAGTTGATAGTGGACTTCAGCACAAAGCAGGCGCTGTCATACCAACCGCTAAAC
This sequence comes from Silurus asotus, assembly GCA_024362625.1. Taxonomy (NCBI): domain Eukaryota; kingdom Metazoa; phylum Chordata; class Actinopteri; order Siluriformes; family Siluridae; genus Silurus; species Silurus asotus. The sequence continues at coordinate 1,927,904 of MU527382.1, forward strand.
ATCAACAGGGCCACAGTGGAGAGAGTGGACAGTTTCCAGTACCTAGGTGTTCACATCCCCCAGGACCTGTCTTGGTCCTATCACACCAACACCCTGGTAAAGAAGGCGCGGCAGCGTCTACCCTGTCAGGTGCTTAAGAATTTTTACACTTGTACCATTGAGAGCGTCCTGATGGGTAGCATCAGTTCCTGGTTCGGGAACAGCACCATGCAGGACAGGCAAGCCCTCCAGGGGGTGGTGCATTCAGCTGAATGTACCATCCACATCAAGCTCCCTAACCTGCAGGACATCTACAGCACAGGAAGCCAGGAAGATTGTGAAGGACTTCAACCATCTCAACAATGGACTCTTTACTTTGTTGCATTCAGGAAAACACTTCCGCTCCTGAAAGCAAAAACACTGAGAATGAGGAGAAGCTTCTTCCCGTAGGCCATTCGGAGCTTAAACCAAGAAACACCCAGGATCTAAAAACTGGCCCACTCTCTCCATCATCACTTTTTTTATTATACACATATTTTTCTTTCGCACTAGGACACTTTATACTCTGGCCTGTCACTTTAGCTCTGGACTTGCACAGCACATTGCACTTTATACTTTATACCACACCATACCGCACACAGACACTTTAAGGACAATCAAATCAACCACCTTAAATTGTTTACTGGGAACAAAGGATTGCGCCCGTCTTGTGTGTGTGCTTTCATTTCCCGAAATAAACATGATAGAGTTACTTCTGTGTCCGGCAACTGGTCCGGGCGCTAACACCTAAGCATACCTTGTATATACACTTTTTTCTCATATATTGTCAGGGATTCACCTGCCAGGCCCCCTTTTGTGGTGCTCTTGCCTACACTCTCCCTGGAGCTCCAGGTTTAAACACGCACACCTGGGGCTCGTTGTCTCTCATGCCTCTGCTCTCTCTGGAGCTCCAGGCTTAACTATGCACACCTGAAGCCCATCATCACTCCACCCCGCTCCTACATAAACCCCGCACTCACATTCACTCCCCGTTCCTTATTGTATGTGTTGGACTTTATGTGCGGTCTGTGTTCGTGTTTCTGTTTTCACACAGGACTCTATTTATCCGTTCCATTCGGACGCTACAATCCCGTCCCGGCTGCGCTTCTCCTCCCCGCGCATCTCAGGACAGCTACGCTTCTCCCAAAGCGCACCTCGGACTCTCTCAACCGAAAGACTGCCGTGTGCGTGTCTGAGAGTGTGTGTGTGCTTGTGTGTATCTCTCTCCCTCACACTTGTCTTTTAAACTTGAGCGAGCTGTACTCCGGCTTCCGCCTTCTGTTTTGCTCGCACCCTGACAGAATAACGAACCCCTGAAAAGAAATATTTATATATATATATAAAAGAAATATAATAAAGGAAGGAAAAGGAACACAGGGATATAATCGGGTTGCAGCCGTGGTCCTGCGCGATCCAAACCTCGGATGGAGGATTCGCTGTGCCACGATGAAGCGACGGCCAAGCTCCACCTCTGGAAACACCTGGAAGCACGCTGTCAATTCATGCCGCCGGCTCAGGAACGTGCAAGTGCGGCTGCGCCACGCCCCCCCGGTAAGTCTTATGGAATTCGCGGCTCGCTTTACCGGCGATATGGCAGAGTGGAGCGGTTTTATATGGAGCATGGGTAAATAATGAGTGTCCATCCCTTCTCTTACACTACCGAAACAGCTAAAATTGTGCTCTATATGTCTCTCTTGTCTGGAGACTCTCTCGCTCTCGCCAGTAAGCTGCGGAGTGCGTTCGAAGGGGATTTCCGCTTGTGCGCTCATTTCCTTGGGATTCTCACGGGGATGTTCGGGATGAATCTGGAGGATCTGCTTTACAGCCCTCTCAATTCTGGGCAGGCTTTGCCCCAGAGTTTCAAGGAGGAGCTACTTTCTGCCCCAGAGTTTCCATGAGTGCTCCGCTCCACCCCAGGGTTTCCCCGAGAGCTTCACTCTACTCCTGGGCTCCTCAAAATGCTCGACTGCACTCCAGTGTGTCCAAGAGAGCTCAGCTCCACCCCAGGACCTTCATGAGAGCTTAGCTTCGCTCCAGGACCTCCAGAAGAGCTTAGCTCCACTCCAGGTCTCCACAGAAAGCGCCTCTCTGTCCCAGAGCGTCCCCGAGAGCTCCTCTCGGCTCCACAGAGTCTCTGAAAACTCCTCTCAGCTCCAAAGAGTCCCCAAGAGCTCCTCTAGGCTCCAGCATGCCTCCGAGAGCTCCTCTCAGCTCCAAGGTCTCCAGGCGATCTCAGTTCCGCTCCAAGGTCTTCAGGCGATCTCAGTTTCCGCTCCAAGGACTCCAGGCGAACTCGGTTCCGCTCCAATGTATCCAGGCGAGCTCAGTTCCACCTCAGGACCTCCAGCACAGCTCTGTTTCGCCCCGGAGCTCGCCAGAGCACTCAGGCAATGGAGGACGTCCTACGCCGGAGACATCTCTCTGCTTCCTGCCTCCGTTGAAGACGTCTCTCCATCTCCAGTCTCTGCTACAAGCAGCTCTCCGTCCCCTGTCACCGCTGGAGGCGTCTCTCCGTATCCGGCCTTGGTCCTGGCTCTGATCTTTGCCGGTGGTTTTGCTTCATTCCTGGTCTCCGCGATGAGCTGCGCGCCGTTTTGGACCTCCGCTAGGGGCGTGGTTCCGTCCTGTGTCTTTGGGATGGGCATCGTCCGGTTCCTGTGCTCCGCCTGTGCTGTCGCCCCGCCTCGGGTCCTTCCCGGCCTTCCGCGGCGGTTCTGACCAGGTCTCTTTCGACCCTGGATGGACACCAGGATCCTCCTCCGATTGCCCTGGCCCTCCGAGCATCTGTGGGTTTAGGGCGTCAGGTGCCACCTGCCACGCCCCTCTTTTGTGGCGCTCATGCCTACGCTTTCCCTGGAGCTCCAGGTTTAACCACGCACACCTGGGGCTCGTTGTCTCTCATGCCTCCGCTCTCTCTGTAGCTCCAGGCTTGTCCAGGCTTAACTATGCACACCTGAAGCTCATCATAACTCCACCCCGCTCCTACATAAACCCCTCAATCACATTCAGTCCCCGTTCGTTATTGCATGTGTTGGACTATGTGTTAGTGTTTCGATTTTTACACAGGACTCTATTTATCCGTTCCATTCAAACTCCACAAACCCCTCCCGGCTGCGCTTCTCCTCCCCGCGCATCTTGGGTGAGCTACGCTTCTCCCAAACTGCACCTCGGACTCTCTCAAACGAAGGACTGCCGTGTGTGTGCTCGTGTGTATCTCTCTCCCTCACACTTGTCATTTAAACCCGAGTGAGCTGTACTCTGGCTTCCACCTTCTGTTTTGCTCGCACCCTAACATATATATATTTATATAGTTTATATTTTATATAGTTTTATACTTTATTGATCTGCCTTCTTTTTCTTGTTTTTTTATTTTTTATTTGTTTCTCCCCATTCTATTCCCTCATGCCGGACCATCATAAAAAGCATTTCACTGCATGTTGTACCCTGTATTTATGTGACAAATAAAATTTGATTTGATTTTAAATATAGTGGTCCCCTGGAAGAGCTCAAAGGTTGAAGACTTCAAGGGCAAGGGGAACCGATTCTTAAAAGTCCCTTAGTCATTGTAGAGGCGAAGGCTCTAGTCCTTCTTTTCAACAAAAAAGAAACCCACCCCAGCTGGGTAGGAGGAGGGGAGGATGATACCAGAAGCAAGGGACTCCTGGATGTAATCAGTCATGGCCTCTCTTTCAGGACTCGTCAGGTGGTAGAGACGACCCGGGGGGGTGTTGTTCCTGGCAATAGGCCAATATCACAATCGTACAGTGGGGAGGTAGTGATAATGCCCTGGCTTTACTAAAAACGGTCCCCAAAACATGTTACTCTGCAGGAACAGAACAGATCGGAGGGATATTCCATCCCAGAATGTGTTGATATCCAAGAGATTAAGGTGAGACAGTTGGCTTGACATAGATTCCTTAATTCAACACCCAGCCACTGGTCCAGTCTAACCGAGGGTTATGCCTCTGTTACAACAGAAAACCGAACATGGCTGGTGGCTGGTTCTTGTGGTGATGGAATGATAACCATTCAAGATGTTGTTCAGTGGTGGAGACGAGGAGGGGCTTGGTGCCGTGGGTGACCCAATGGAGAATGTGGCCATCAAAGGCTCGGACCAGGAGTGGTGCAGGGAGTGATTCAGACTCAATGCCCAGTTGGCGAGCAAGTTCCTTATCCCAAAATTCAGCGTCCGCCCCGGAGTTGACAAACACTGCTAATTCATGGCTGTGGCCTTTGACGTCGATCTGAACCTTAAGCAACCATTTGGAGGGGACTGGGGGTCCTTGGCCTGGTGCAGGCCCCAGATTAAATGCCAAATACTCTCGTTGATGGACAGGAGGCCACCATATACCCTGTCTTGCCACATGTGCCCTTTCTTGCCACAATAACAGGCAGAGTCCATGAAAGTGATGCCTCTCTTTCTCGCTATGATGATGGGGTGGAGAAAGGTAGACATGTGTGTTCAGTGTAAGTAAGGCCAGGAACATTGGAGGTGGGTTGAAACTGTTCTACCATGGTGTGGATGAAAAGAGAAATGGTGTAAAAAGTTTCTGATAGAATGATGAACATGAAGCTGGAGAATGAAGGGGTGATGCTAAATGTCATTAGTGCCTATGCTTCACAAGTGGGATGTAACATGGAGGAGAAGGAAAAAAATCTAGAGTGAGTTAAATGAAGTGGTGGAGAGTGTACATAGGAAAGAAAGATTGGTGATTGGGGCAGACTTCAATTGGTATGTTGGTGGAGGTAGAAGAGGTGATGGGCAGGTGTGGCCTTTATGAGAGGAATGTGGAAGGGCAGATGGTGGTAGATTTTGCTAAAAGGATGGAAATGACAGTGGTGAATACTTATTTTAAGAAGAATGAGGAGCATAGGGTGCCATTAATGAGTGGAGGAAGGTGCACACAGATGGACAATGTTTAATGTAGGAGATGCAACCTGAAAAAGATTGGAGACTGTAAGGTGTTGGCAGGGGATAATGTATCTAGACAGCTTTGAATGGTGGTTAGTAGGATGGTTTTGGAGTCAAAGAAAAAGAGGAGGAGAGGGAAGACTGAAAGAATGGTGGAAACTGAAGTGCAGAAAAGCATAAGGAGAAAAAGTTTGGTGAATCAGGATTGAGATTGGCAGAGAGATGAGAAAAGGAGGCATGAGTAAAAGAAGATGTGGCAGCAGATGAAGAGGGATGTAGCAAAAGCCAAGGAAAAGGCATATGAGGAGCTGGATGTGAAGTTGAACACCAAGAAAGAATAAAAGCATGTATACCAATTGGCCAGGCCGGAGGATGGAGATGGAAATGTGTTGACTAGCAAAGAGAGTATTTTGAGCAGCTGATGAATTAGGAAAATGTGAGGGAGGGAAGGTTGGATGATGTGGAGCTGTTAAAGCAGGAACTGATAGTAACAGTAAGGAGGAAGTAAGAGCAGTAAATAAGAGGATTAAGAATTGAAGGTCTGTTGGACCGGTTAAGTACCGGTAGAAGCGAGGTTTAGGAGAGATGGCAGTGGAGCTTTTAATCAAATTGTTTCACAATATTTTGGAAGGTGAGAGGATGACTGAAGAATAGAGAAGGAGTGTGCTGGTACCAGTTTTTAAGAACAAGGGAGATGTGAAGACCTGCAGTAACTACAGGGGAATAAAGTTGATCAGTCACCCCATGAAGTTATGGGAAAGAGTAGAGGAAGCCAGGCTGAGAAAAGGTGTCCTTCTGTAAGCAACAGTATGGTTTCACGCTGAAGATGAGCACTACGGATGCAATATTTTGCTTTGAGAATGTTGATGGAAAAGTATAGAGAAGTTCAGAAGAAGTTTTATTTTGTGTTTGTGGATTTAGAGAAAGCGTACGACAGGGTTCTGAGAGAGGAGTTGTGGTATTGTATAAGGAAGGCTGGAGAGAAGAGAAGTATTTGAGGGTGGTGCAGGACATTTAAGAGGACAGTGTGACAACAGTGAAGTGTGCAGTGGGAATGACAGACTGGTTCAAGGTGGAAGTTGGAATGAATCAAGAATTGGCTCTGAGCCCTTTCCTGTTTGCAGAGTTAATAGACAGGTTGACGGATGTGGTCAGACAGGAGTCTCAATGGATTATGATGTTTGCAGATGATATTGTTATTCATGGTAAGAGTAGGGAGCAGGTTGAGAAGAGTCTGGAAAGGTGGATATATGCACTGGAGAGAAGGGGAATGAAAATGAGTAGGAGTAAAAAGAGTACATTTGTGTGAATGAGAGGGAGGGCAGTGGAGTGGTGCAGTTGCAGGGAGAATAGGTGGCAAATGTGGAGTTTAGGTACCTGGGGTCAACAGTGCAAAATAATGGAGAGTATGTAAAAAAAAGTGAAGAAAAGAGTGCAGGCAGGGTAGAGAAGAGTGGAAGGAGTAATTAGTGATGGAAAGGTATCTGCAAGAGTAAAAGGGTATGTATATAGGACTGTGGTGAGACCTGAAAATTCCATCTTCAGCTCTGCCACATCCAGCTCTGCTTCCTGTGGTGTTGAAATTTTCATTGGGTGTGTCGAAGATAGACAGGATTAGAAATTAGTTTATTAAAGGGACCATGCATATAGGACGTTTTGGAGACAAAGTGAAAGAGGTGAGATTAAGATGGTTTGTACATGTTCAGAGAAGGGACATGGGGTATATTGGTAAAAGAATGCTGAAGATCGAGCCACCAGGAAGGAGGGGAGGAGAAAGTCCAAAGACGAGGTTTTACGAATGTGGTGAGGGAAGACATGCAGGTAGTTGGTTAGAAAAAGGCATATGTAGAGGGCAGGGGGTATGGAGACAAATGTCACTACAGGATGCAAACATTTTTTTCATGTTTTTGTTATACTGAGATTAATCTATTGTAATGCTTTACTGTCTGGATTTTCGAGTAATTGCATAAATAAGCTTTAGTTAGTTCCAAAATGCAGCAGCAAGAGTCCTCACTCTACACTGGCTCCCAATCAAATCTCGCATTGATTATACAATACCAGAGGTGGCAAAAGTACACATTTCCATTACTTAAGTAGAAGTACAGATACTCATGTTTTAAAATACTCGGGTAAAAGTTGTAGTCCTGATTATACCTTTTTACTTAAGTGAAAGTAAAGGCTCTGATATGTACTTAAGTAAAAAGTAGTTATTACTTCTACCTGTATCATAGGAACAGCATGTGATATATATATGTAAGCATATGTACAATATAAAGGCTATAACAGTGCAGAGATGTGTGGACATCATTAAGAGTTAATGAGGTGATACCGGAGAAACTGCACCTCTTCAAGTCAAGAAGCTATTATATATTTAATCATGGACATTTTACAGATTTGAATGATGTATTGTTTTTATCTGTACGATCAATAAAGACAGTAATGTTAATTGTTAATTGTGTAAATCATGCGGATTTGGTATTTGATTTAAGACTTGGCGCATAAATAAAACAAAAGTTTACTGATTAAAAATATTTTTCGGTGGAGTTTATTTAAGAATGGACGTCGAAAAATAAAAATGCGCACTGAATTGATAGCATATTAATAAAATTTAGTGCCTTTTAAAATCATTTAAATTTTGACAGCCAAATATATTGACAGCCAAATATATATATATATATATATATATATATATATATACATACATATACAGTGCCCTCCACAATTATTGGCACCCCTGTTTAAGATGTGGTTGTGGACTTCAAAAAATTCTCCTTTTTTTTTTTAAACAACATAGAACCCAAATGCAAAAAAAGAGAAAAA